>BMAU01019210.1:0-600000 GCA_019973935.1 Trichonephila clavipes | reverse complement strand
TTTTAAGTTTATATATATTCATGTTTTTTAAAAAATTACTAATTTAGGTCATTGCTTTCTGAAGACATTTGAGACAAAATACAGAAAAAAAATGCTCTTTAATTAAAATGCAATTTTTATTAGAGTTGGATGTTGAAATTAACAGAACTGTTTTTTTTTTAATATTAAAATGTGAAAGTTACAGAAAGGGAGGGGGGGTGGATTTCACTCAATTTAAGTAGTTGAATAAATAATGAAAAAAAAAAATACTGAAAATATCTTATATTTCATTCACTTTTAAGCAAACTTTTGCTTACTCTATATCACTTATTATTAGAATGATGAATAAAATTCAATCAGCATCTTTTTTAATATATGTATTTCATTGTTTTTGGTTCATTATTGAATTAAGTAGATTTCTTTGATATTCTTTGCTTTTGGTAATTTAGTTTTTTTTACAAGTTTAAGTATTAAAAAAAAACTTTTAAACTGCACTTTTTTTTTGTCTTTTATTTAAGGCATTTTTATTAAGGCAATCTTAAAACTTTGTTTACCCCTGCATTTTAGTCCTACTCATCAATGAGATTATTTTTACTTTGTCTTGTATTACCTTGCTTATTGTTTTAAGGGGGAAAGTTATACGTATTTAATATAATACTGATTGTATACATACACTAAAAACCTTTTCCCCCTCTAACTCTCTATTTTAATCTATAACGTTCCCTCCATCCAAAAAAAAATATTGTTTTAATATTATTTTGAATAGAGCTGTAAAACAGCCTAAAGTTTTATAAGTTCTTTTTAATGATCTAAATACTTCATTATATCCAGTATCACATGCAGATTTTTTTTATTTGAATCTACATGCATATTGTAAGAATGGTCAATACTTATCAAACAATATGCACAAAACCTACTGTTGGCATATTTAAAAAAACAAGTAATATAAAAAAAAATTTAGGTCAATTCCTACTTAGTTCAACAAAGAAAAATTTTATTTTAGCTACTTTTTATTAAATATTTACAATTAATATAAATATGTATGTACATATGACAGAATCACTACATTAAGTTATTAATTTTTATTAATTATCATTAAAGTATATTGTCACCCAAAACAATCGTGTACATAAAATTTCAGTTCAACTGAATGCTTTAAAAAGTGAGAAAAAATATCTTTTTAATTTTTACCTAAGTCACTAAAAAGAAGCCAACGTGACTGTATCTGTAAGTTTTTAAATATGATTAGTTTCAGTCAATTAATTTTAATTAATTATAATTAATAAAATAATTAATTAAATTAATTATTGTATTGCCACCCAAAACAATCATGTATGGAAAATTTCAGCTCAAATCACTGCCTCAAAATGTGCGAAAAAAACCTTTTCAAGTTTTGACACAAGTAGCCAAAATGGTCGCTAAAACGCCAAAGATGATGCCAACATAGCTGTATTTGTAATTCTTTGAATAATTAATTTTAATCAATTAATTTTTATTAATTATAATTAAATTACTGTATTGTCATCTAAAATAATCATGTAAAATTTCAGCTCAATTGAGCTAATAGTAGGAATTGAATAATCAGAGATTGAAAGAATTTTTCTACTTTATGTTCAATTAATGCTAATGGTAGTCAAACGAATAATTGGTAAAAATAATCTTTTTTCCCTCTGTTTTATTAATTTCCTTTTTGACATTAATTTTTTTTCAAATGACAACTTTGTTTTGGTCACTATTTCCCTATCTTTTTTCAAATAACATGATTTTCTTTAAAAGGGTGTAAATTTATAAATATTAGCACTTGTGAATCAAAAAAATATTTTTTCAATTACACACTAATAATAATTTTCAGTGTAACAAAGAATTATATTTCAGATGTTTACTGTACAAAAGCACTCTGAAAACATATCCAATGCGCTTATATGTATTTAAATATTCAAAGTATTACATACCGGACATAGATAAATTAAAAATAAAAGATATAAACAAACCTTCAACATTTTACTTATCTATTATCAAACTTGACAAGTGGAATGCACAAATCTAAAGAAAGATAAGCTCAATAACTTTTAGTCGATAAAAGCAAATACTGAAATTATTCTTTTTTCATTAAATCAAGTTTTTTTTTTAACACAAAGGACAAATACACAACAAGAAAACAAAACAAAACAAAAGATAAAATTCCATGACGTAGACATGCATTTTACAGCAGGAATTAGCAACTGTTAAAATTCATGACACTAGCATCTCAAAAGAACACAACGCTGTCAAACAATGATCAGTACACAGTGACTATAAAGCATTAATTCTTGCAACAAATCCATAAAACATACACAATAATCGCAAGACCAAAAAACGCTACACCAATCTCAATTTCTTCCAAATTACTGATAATGGCGTTAAATAATAAGGGCACTCATCAAGCTACATTACAGGAGAACTATGCAACTGAATTAATGCACAATTTGATCACTAAAAGAAGCAGGTTAATTTTGCTGAATTCTAGTTCTCTACATGTGCAGTGTTTGTTTTCTCTGCTTAAAATGGATATAAAATTAACTCACGGGGCTCAAGTCTTCCTCTCAATTCATATTCAGGATCACTTGAAAGCTCTCCTGAAAAGCAAGGGATTAGAGCTTTTGCTACATAAATAGAGCTTTTGTTTCCTAACTTTTAATTTCAAAAATTGGTAATGTTTTTCTCATAAATTCAAACTTTACATAAAATTTGCAGAAAAATTAAAGCAATATTTTTTCCACTGCATATTTTGTTTCTTGATATTATATATATAATACACATATATATTTAAGACAAATAATATTTCCAAAATCATTTACTTCATAAAAATATTTCGGTAGATAAAAAAATAAACTAAACAAAATTAAATTGACGTTAAATTTTTTAAAAAAATAACAAAATTAAGCAAAAATAATTTTAACCACTTTTATTAATCAATCGATTTCATAAAATTTAAAATTCATTTCTTAGCCTTCTTTTATAAACAAATGAATACGCAGTAGAAAATACAGATTTTGGTATCAGGGTGGTTCGGTTTAAAATAATGTCTCTACAAGAAGTCTAGATATTTCAAAAAATTTTATAACTTTTCTATTGAAAAATTTTCCAATGAAACATGTATAAGGAAAATTTTATAACATACACAGTAAAGTAGTAAAATAGTTCTTTCAATTCTTTTTAAACCTACGTCAGATTTAGGCAACGAGGGCCATCAGTCTATGAAAGGCAGCCCAATATAATTCAGAAACAATAAAATCTAGTGATTCTTCTTTTTTTTTTTCAAATTCTAGATAGTTTGATTTGTTTTTATTAACGTTACACTTCAAAGAAACATGACAGTTATTTTGTGAATGAATTTTGTAATTTTGAACCATGGTCAAGTGATGAGGGCAACATCTGAGCTGGCATCCCACTTTCAAAACTTCCACATCATGCCTACATGAGAACTTTGGGCCTCAACAGATTGCATCAGCCCCTTTATATGGCTACTCTTCAGTGGCACCAGGACTTGAACCCATGACTTAACAAAAATGTCTGCCACAATTATATAATTATGGCCAATCAGCTAATGTAATCACTCAAATTCTGGATGGAACAATAAAGAATACAAATCAAGTTTATTTGCAATCTTAGATACAATTATAAAAACAAAGGGGGGATTAAACAATATTTAAATTTTTTGTGCACTCTATCGCTACCATAGAAAAAATATATGTAATGCATTCATATTTTGAAAGTGATGAAGCTTTATTGCTGCAAGTCATGAGATTAAATTTACATCATTCATTTTTTCCCGCAAGAAATGCTGAATGAAATTATTTTAACAACTTACCAGAATTTTTCTCAAAATCATCACAAGCAGAATCAATATGAATATTGTTCTGAATGTTCACACAGAGAATGCTGAGTTTGTTAATAATAGATTTTAAACCATTATCTTTTTTTTTAACTCTAAATATTTTACTAACAAAAATATGTGGGCTAAAAAGAAATATTTTTGACAAAACAAATTTTCCCCAACTGATGTTTATAACTGAGGTTGGAAATATTGTTCAATATTTTAATTGAAACAAGACATTTTCATTGACCGAGAAACATGTCAAGTTTTTTATTGCAAGGCGAAATTCACACAACTATGAGCAGACAATGTAAGACACACAATGTAATATGATATACAATATAAGACTCTAAAATTTATATATATATATAAATGCTAATAAACTTACTAAGCCCTTCATATATAATAAATATGTCTCTTATATAATTAAAGCAGTTCTTTAAACATTGACACAGTTTTCATGCAAATTTAAAATACTAATTTGATATGAAATAAAAACCTTTAACAAGTAACTTTGAGATAAATAAAATTTTATAATTTTTATAATTTAATATTAGCTTCAACTCCAATACAAAAATTTATAACTTGTAAACAAAAATGTAAAAACACCAACAAAGCAATTTGAATTAAGAATAAAAATATAATTATTCCACAAATTACATTATCAATTTAATTTTAATCAAGTTAAAAGTAAACAAAAGATTTAAAAAGTTTTATAATTCATTGAAATTTACCTGTTAAAATTATATCTGGAATACTAGTAGGAGTTTGAGGTGTCTGTGGTGTTGTTTGATGACTTGAAATAACACTGGATTTAGTGTACAGAGTGGGTGATTGCAACTGTGGATCTGAACCAAGTGATGTTATAGAATACAACATGGCATTATCCATATCTTGTGTGGAGTTAAGAGATGGTGAAAGTTGACTGGAAAACTGAAGCCCACTCTGATTCAAAAGAGAAATGTCCCCATCAGGAGGACCTCCCCCTCCACCACTGTCTACAGTAGCCAGAAACAATGCAGTATTGTTATGTGAACCCACATTGTTTGAATTGGGACAATTATCCGACATCTAGAAAACAAATTATTTTTTAAGAAAATAAAAATTAAACATTAGACATTACTTTAAAATACCTTTCAATGATACATTTCACAGCCAAAATACATATAAAGGCAAATTAATTTATCTCAATGAAAAAAAAAATTTTTTTAATGAATATTAATAACATTAAATGTGTTTTCATCAGAAACTCAACAAAAAAAATTTCCTTGTATTAATACAAAACTTCTAACAAAATTATGAGAAAAGAATAGTGGTTTCAATCTGGTATAGTTTCAAAAATAAACATTACAAAAAATTTACAAATACAAAAATAATCCGAGTAAAAACATGTAGCATTCATGTTACAGAAAGTGTAGCTATTTTTTAAAACTATACGGGCTAATACAATATGCATGATTCATAACAAATGAGTATTTATCCACTACTTACAAGAGTAGAGAATATTAATGTAAATTGACTATTAATTTTTTACTCTACAAGTAAACAAAAAAGTAAATGTTCTTTTCTCGGTATAGTAATGAAAGAACATTTTCCTCAAGTAAAAATCTAGCCACATAAAAAAAATAATGGCCTACTTTGCAAAACAAGAAGCTTAAAATAAAAGCATATCTTAAAAACTTAAAATTAGGCAGATTTACAAAACATTTAGATTAATAAAATATAAATGTTATTTCCTTCATATTATATAAATTCAGTTTTTTTTCAATGCAATGATATGTTTTCTTTCATTTAAACAGTAAAAATTCAAAAGTTTAAACTAACCCTTTCTTTCAAAGTCAAATTAAAAACTAAAAAGTTGGTTTTTTTAAATTTTAAAATAAAATTACTTAAATTGATTAAGAGCAGCAGATATATTTCCTATTATTATTACTAACTGAACTCAGGTAAAAAACTGTACATATGTTTTTGATGAATAATACAAATGCAATACAAATCATTTTAATTAAAAAAAAAAAGAAAAATACTAAATATATATATAAATCCATAGATTTAAAATTGTTTTAATTTAATTTTAACACAAGAAGCAAATAAAATTAGATTTTAAGAGTAAAATTTTATGTTAATAACTATAAAATAATAATAAAAAGAAACATTCAGATACATAGATAGTAAGTTAACAGAAATTATTTGTGAATCAAAAGAGCACACACAGAAGAAAAAAAATGTCAAAAAGTTAGGCAAGCTTGGTTTGGGAGCTTCTTAAATAAAAATTTGCATTTCTTTAAAACAGAGATTAAAAGTAGACAAGAATAAGAGAATTCATGCAAACAAACAATTAATGCCACATGTACAAAACTAAACAAGCAGTTAAGGCAAAATGCAAATAAAGCAGTTAAAGCAAAGTGCACAAACAGCATATACGTCTATAGTAGAACTATTCCTAAAAATTAGTTAATGTAGAATTAGGCAGCATTACCTTCTTTTTATTTATTATCTCTTTAAAAACTAATTACACATAGGATACTTTTAAACTTTGTAAATGTTTTTAATAAGTATAAAAACTTAGCATTTAGATACTAAAGATGAAATACTTAATGCTAAACACTCTTTGCTCCTCCAATTTTTCAAATCAAAATACTTCAAAATTCACAGTAATGTGAATAAAATAAATATTTTTTTCCAGGAACTTTGGAGTTAAAGACAGTTAAAACAGCCAAAAAAATATTTAAAAATATAATAGCAATTTTTGCGAAATTCATCAATAATTTTCAACATGTTAACCAACATAACTATTGGTATTAAACAATTATTTAAGCAACACAAAGGTTATTAGTGATAGAACTCTTAATTTTGAACCAAGGACAAGTTATCAGAACAGCACCAGAGATGGCACCCCACTCTCCAAACTGTCCCAACATGCCAATGGGAGGACATTAAACCTTGACAAATTTAACATACATCACTCTCACTATATGGTGGGTATAAATCAGACAAGAGGAGTTTAAGTTAGATCGTTGGCAAATTTTTAGTACTGAGTGCTCTTCGAGCATGTGCTAAATATGTTTATAAAACATTCAAAATATATATATATAATGAAGCCCAGTGGCTAAGTGGTAGCGTATCGCGCTTCCACGCCACAGGTTTGGGGTTCAAACTCCAGGTTTCAGAACCATCCTTCAGTTGGTTGAAAAATGAGTACCAAGCTTTCTTGGGAACTTAACACTGGAGGTTTCGCATCTAACTGACCACCTGACCAGATCAGCTCATGCACCTCAATGCCCAAGGTAGTGAAAACAGAGATGGGCACAGCACACCTTGGCCGCTCATGGGCTCTTATGCCACTGAATTTAATTTAGTTTATATATACCTTTAGGATTTAAACTCCCAACTCAAAAGAAGCAAAACCAACCCCAAGTTAGAGATCATGATCACTTGGCTAACACAGTCATTACATTTTTTTTAACTATAGCTTTTAACATCAACTTTTAAACTGAAATAACCCATTTTCTTTTATTTAAAGCATTATTTTCTCAATTATACACAAAAGATATTTAATATTATTAGGATATAAGATATCCAATGGAAATATTAAGATTATTTTATTTCAAAATAAATATTTAATTTTTAATCAGAAAAATAAGTTATCAAAAATGTAGGCAAAAAATTCCACTTCAAAAGGCAGCTCAAAAGGCCCTTTCCAAAATAGCTGTAGGAATAAAATTGTAAGCGCCATTGGTACAGACTATAAAAATTTTGGTACAGATCATTTATAGGAATTATGAAGCTACATACTGTAGAATATAGAAAATATGCCAAATTCTGGCACTGCTTTTAAATATTGTGACAAACTGATTGTTAATATTATAAATAGATAGCACTATTTTCAACTAACTTCAATCCATTAATAGTGGTTAATTTTAGTTTAGTGCCATTTTTTTTCTTTGTTATACCATAAGCTTATTAATTATAAAAATTATGAAGCGAAACACAACACCACAAAAAAAATATGCCAAATTCTAATTACTTGTGTAATAAAAAATAAAGTTGAAAAAATCAGATAATTTAACTTGTTATCAATGTGTTTGTATTGAAATTATTGTGTTGAATAACACAACCAATGTTCATATTCAAAACAATTTAGAAAAGCAGTCACTATATCATAATCCCTATAACTGAAAAGTACCTAAATTCTTCATTCTATTCTATTTTGTATATTCATTGAAAATGTAGTTTTGATGTTTAAAATAGTACAGTAAATTTTTCATACTTTTGAATTGAATCTATAATTACATATACTAACTAATTTTTACATTTTTGAAAATCAAAATTATAATTACAATATTTTAAAGATTCTTTTTAAATATATTAACTTAAAAAGCAATTTTTAATTTCAATTTTTCAATTAAAGGATAATTAATTAATGGATCAATTAAAGGATTCAATTAAAGGATCAATGAATAGCCTTTAATAAAGATCAATAAAAAATTGATTTATTAAATAACTGCATTACTTTATGATCACATGACTATTTAAAAAATACACCTTAAATAATACTAAAAAAATTACATTAGGATGCATGTAAGTTACAAATATACCTAGATTAAACTTTTAGTTTTTAAAATAAAAATAAAGCCTCTAAAATTAAAAAGACTTAATTTTATGCATTTCTTAATTTTAGCACTTTCTACAAATGTGATCATGACAATATCAAAAACTCTTAACATAATAAACTTAATTTAACTAAAAATAATATAGATATATCCTTAAAAAAAATTCTTAGTTTTGATTCCAAAATGTATATTTCACTTTATTTTCCCTTGTATATACATTAAAATTATACCTAAGTCAATAGAGTTTAATAATTCTACCATAGATCATAAAGCTGTTTGAATTCCTTTGTAATGATTGCAATCAGTTAGTTGAAGCTAGAGAGAAGTTACCATGAAGAAGCATTCACACAGTTGGAGGTCACCCACCATCTTGAACTGTTCGAGCTGGTGTTGCAGAGCATTTGTTTGCTGATGCTGAGCATAATAATTTGAATCTGTATAGGCATTGTTGCTTAAAGTTGAGTTTGAACCAAGACCCGGAGAACTAGAAGGTGAAAGGCTATGTGAAACTGGAGATGTTGGTGCACTACATGAATGATCTGCAGGACTAGTACTTCGGTATGAGCCCATTGGCAACTATAAAAATATATAATACAGTTAATAATGTACTAATTCATGAAAAAAATTTGCACACAATTTCAAAAACTTTTTTTATGAACAAGAAACAATATAATATTTTAATTTACTGAAAACAGCATATTCTTTAAAGAAAAAGATTAGGATAATATTACATACATTTAAAGATATTTATAGTTTCTTTTTAAAAAAGCAGTCAACACATAATTCATCTCATTAGACATTGTTTAAAAGAAATAAAATAAAATGCCTTGTATTCAAAACATTTCAATTGATAAAACATCCATTATAAATTACTTACTGATACATGCTTTTTAATAACTTGTTTAAATATTTGCTAAATTTGGTTGTACAAGCTTTTGTATCCCACAATCATAGACATTTACTACCTGTTGTTAAAACCAAATTTCAACTCTCATTGATTCCTAAAGTTTAGCCCTACAAGGAGTTTCTTCAAAGGGGAGGAACACTGCAATATCTGGGCTAAATTGCGAATAATCCAAAACTTCCCACTTAAAAATTTGATTAGTGCTTTGGTTTGAATTACTATGCATACCCAAATCCAGTCATGAAGCAAACAGACTCAAATCAAATTTCCACAATGTATGTTATAATTCCTCAAAGATGCTGAAAAACTTGGCCTTATGGGATGAAGACACTGTCAAAAGAATGCTTTGTCTATCCCAGAAAACAGAATCTACTGATTTGTTTGTTTTTTCCCTTTGGAAGTTCCCAATTTTTTGGCTGTTGGGAAATATTAAGGGCAACAATGCATTGGAGCTTAATTCAGATGTGTAATGATAAGCTCACATCTCCATAACAATCACAATGTGATCAAAGACTCAAAACATATTTTAGTATAACATGTGAGGAAGTTGAGTGCAGAGCCCGTCATTTTTCTTTTTACTTTTTTTTAGCTTTTGTAAGAACTCCCTCAATGAATACACAATTTCTAATACCTTAAAACCATAGTCACAGCTGTAGAGTTATCCCAGACATTTTCAGTATGATTTTATTCGATTTTTCCAATAATTAAGCACTTTTATGAACAAACTGTTTTCTTCATTCTTTAAAGAAAGGGCATCAGAGATCATATACAGTCTACATAATGGTCCTAACTCCAGAAAAGTCAACACATTTCCTTAATATTTTTTATTATTCCAACAGACAAAAATAATTTCATTATTAATACCTATTGGCTTCAGAGGTTTTGCATTCAGAAAACAGAAAGCATTTCACATTTTGCAGGATTCTAAATTGGTGTAACCACTGATAAGACTTAATATTCGAAAAAGATTTAGCATAGGGATGTGAAATGAACATGGAAGGAAAATGAAAAAATTCATCACTAAAATCAATATTGTAAACAGGCTCAACAAAATTTTCCAACCCTTATTTACAAATAATTTTTCTTTCAAGATTATATATATATTAGTACACGCACACATTCAACTTTTTTACATGGAATTAATACATGCCTCAAAAAAACTACAGAAAATATTTTTTTACAAAAACATGAAAATTAGAGTACAAAAGAGGGATGTCTTCTATATGTTAGTCAAAACTGAAAAAAATGAGATAAAAAACATTTAATTCAAAAACCATATAAATAAAGGCGATAAAAAAATCAACGTAGAAATTTTGAGACAAATTGTATTTGTATTTATATTTATATATTAGAACACAATTATATTAAAACCATACATATTTCAATTAGTAATTAAAATAAAACTAAGAACGCATACATACTGCCTCAAAAAAAGATGAAAAATTCTAGAAATATTCATCATTTTCTACTACTTATCGATTAAAAGTACACTGTTTACAGTAAGAGCAATCGAAACCCATGTTCTCATTAAGAAAACCTACCACATCTTCCTTGATTGGGGATCCAAAGAAGATTTGTATTCAGTAATGAAGTTTTAAGAAAATAAACAACTTTCTGAAAAATTTTATGGCATTAACTTTATAAGAAAATTTATAATTTATTTTTTGCCCTTTATGTTTTGATACATTATGTTATATATATATATATATATATATATATATATATATATATATATATTATATATATATAAAGGGTGTTTTTTTAGAGGTATAGAACTTTAAATTGCAATAAAACAACGATGTATTATTCGACTGACAAGATTTTTTTTTATTTGAAAGATAATCTTGTGGCATTACATTTTAAATATGATTTCTAGCATAGGACTGCCACGTCTGGCTCGGATGTAGTCCAATCTGGACGTCCAATTTTCGATGACTTTTTCCAACATTTGTGGCCGTATATCGGCAATAATACGGCGAATGTTGTCTTTCAAATGGTCAAGCATTTGTGGCTTATCCGCATAGACCAATGACTTTACATAGCCCCACAAAAAATAGTCTAGCGGTGTTAAATCACAAGATCTTGGAGGTCAATTCACAGGTCCAAAACATGAAATTAGGCGGTCACCAAACGTGTCTTTCAATAAATCGATTGTGGCATGAGCTGTGTGACATGTTGCGCCGTCTTGTTGGAACCACAGCTCCTGGACATCATGATTGTTCAATTCAGGAATGAAAAAGTTAGTAATTATGGCTCTATACCGATCACCATTGACTGTAACGTTGTGGCCTTCATCGTTTTTGAAGAAGGATTCCACCAGCCCATAAAGCGCACCAAACAGTCAGTTTTTCTGGATGTAAAGGTGTTTCGACATACACTTATGGATTAGCTTCACTCCAAATGCGGCAGTTTTGTTTGTTGACGTAGCCATTCAACCAGAAGTGCGCTTCATCGCTAAACAAAATTCGCTTATGAAAATCGCGCACGCGCGCGACCATTATTTTCTAAATAAAATTGCACAATTTGAAAGCGTTGTTCAGGCATGAGTCTATTCATGATGAATTGCCAAACCAAACTGAGAATAAATCACTTGACAGCTGTTAAATCGGTCACCATCTTGGAAAGTAATGCCAACTTAAACTTCTATACCTGGAAAAAAAACACTCTATATATGCCACACACACCCACTAACAGTTTGCTGATATATTACTCTGGCTATTTCACTTTGACTTATACTCAAATTTAAAATTTAGCTTTAAGTTACATTTATGGCAATTTTGTATATGATTAATGATTATATATATACATATATATGTTGGACCTTTAAATTTTGTTAACCAAACATCAGATGTCACACTGATCTAGCAATATAGGAAATATAGTTCTTTTACAGCAAGATCATTCAGTGTTTGGAAGCTGGAGGATAAGAAATTGAGTGGTTTTTTAAGGGACTGTAAAGTTGTAAATTGAACCCAAATATTATATGTAATAAGTAGTTTTAGTGTTTTGTATAATTAAAGATCTGTAACAATAAAGAGTGACATATGTGTGTGTGTGTGAACCCCTAGACTATCACATCAATGATGTGTGTGTGTGTGTGTGTGTGTGTGTGTGTGCGTGTGCGTGTGCGCGTGTGCGATCTGGAGTTATTATTTAATAAGATAAAGAAAGAAAAGTTAGAAATTACTTTTCCACATAATCTCCTATTCCATCAATATTTTCCCCAAATATTTAGGCAAATTTTTATTATCACTGTTACAAAAAGATGAAAATCACATGGAGACAAATCAAGACTGCAAGGAGGATATCCTGTTTCGAGTGAATTTGTTCGAATTTCGAATTTTTTTTAAATTATACAGTGGTAGTAACAGGTGAAGCTCTGTATCAAGCAAAAAAAATCTCATTTCTGATGAGAAGATTTATTTTTGGCTGATAAGCACATTTCACTTCGTCTAAAATTTTGCAATAATACACAGCAATCATCAAGCATCTATTATAAAGCACAACGATTATGCTCTGTGTAATGTTGGCCATGCTTTCCATTTTCAATTTTTTGGGGTCCTCCTACACACAATTTGGCCAAATGACACATTTAGATCTTCAGTGTCTTATCCTCAAACTGATCTGACAATCAGTATAAAATTGTACCTGGTTTTACACCTTTGTGCATCAAAAGTTTTAAAATTATGCACTGCTCACTATAGAATGTACTTCCTTTGAGATAATTATAATATTAACTTGTAAAAGAAGTAGGCCAACAAAAAGAGTGACTTCTGCCACCATCCCAGCACATTTTAAACACCTTGTTTGCATTTGTAGCTTGAAAATTCCAGATAGTTTTTACCTTCATATAAATATATGCATAAATATCTGTTTTGATCAAAGTTTAACCCATTTATGCCTGTGGTTGAAGTATAAACCAACTTTCACAACCTCTTTGCAGGCAAATATCTGCAAGAGTGACTAACTGAATGCTTTAAACGAAATTGCTATGCCCCTACGAAGCAAGTTAAAGTCAAAAATCCAACTACCAACGCAATCTTGAATTTCTAAACTACAAAAAAACTTTCACTCGGCTGCTGTTCCAAAAATGGAACACTAGGCATAAATGGGTTAAAAATTGTTTCCCGACTTATATCAAACTTAAGAACCTCAAAAATTAAACTAGCAGTTAATAGATAAAAATTTCCTCTTCCTCCTTTCACGAGATAATCAGCAATTTGTGTTAAGAGTAATCGTTTGCATAAAAAGTACTGCTATATCTTGAACTAAGTTATTTTAAAAACTTCAATAAAAAAAAAAGAGTTCAGTATATATGCATGTACATTTCTCCTTCTGCATAACGATTACTGGTATATGTAATGTGTATTTAATTTGTGTATTTACATATGTATATTAGTAAAAAATGCGAGAGATCTAACTCAGAACAGTTATCAAGTTGTTTCTTAAAGTATTGTTTAAACTGGCAATACATGCAGAAAAACTAAATGATCATCAAAGAAAAATTCTGCAAATCCCAAGCTCATGCATATACAAATAAATGCAAAAAGATTTTTAACTTATTAAAAATCTATCTGAAACTGAAATGAAAAAATAAATATTCCCCTATTACTTGAAGGTAATACGCATCTAATTCAACCATGTGAATCAATACAGAACCAATTTCAGCGAAAACAATAGAAAGAGAGAACTTCAATTCTCTCTCATCCAGGAAAAAAAGTATATTATTTGAATTCAAGCAAGACACAGATATGAATGTTAAAGGATTTCTCTCCCTATCAAACCTATAGATTCAGTAATAAATAATTAGTAAACATACAATTTAAATTATAGAGCTATACTGAATTATTTTATGTTATTTATTTTTTTAGAATTTAAAATTTTAACTAAATGCAAACATGCCAATTATTAATCATAGTACAATAAGTAATACAAAAAAAGATGGCTTCCAAATTTTATGAGAAACAATTTCTTTAAAAAAAATATCAAAATCTGGGAAATTTTACAGCAAAAATATGATCTATACTAAACATCCATTTTTAATTATTAAAATTCAGCAATCTTTTTCTTAGTGAAAATTAAACATGATTTTACATTTGTTAAGCCATTTCTTCTTTCTAATACTTATGCCTCAATTAAAATAGAGCATTCAAACAAAAACTAATACATCTGTCTACTGTACATAAAAATGTTTTATCACTTTCAAAAACAAAACTTTTAAAATTATCAATTATACATCTTCTTTTTAAAAAAAATAAACTGAACTTATTTTTTATTCTCAAGATACATGCAAAACATAAAGGAGCTATGATAAGTATTTGAAAAGGTTATTGAAAATTTTAATTGCTGAAATCACGAGAATGCAAAAATTACCTTGTTTTTCTATCATTTACATTTTGAAGAACTTAAGTCACATAGAATCTTACAGAAAATATTGCTTAAATTTATTTAATTGAGCCCACAGAAGAAAAAAATTACATTTAAGATTTGCTAGATAGAAAAACAACAGTAATACAAATTACCTGCGGTAAAGTTGGTGAAGTTGGTGTTGTAGGCTCATAACCAAATGCTTGAGCATTTTTTGTCTGTTGAGATGAATGTTGTTGTTGAGGATAGATTCCAAACTGTGGCGTCTGCTGAGGATAAGTTTCAAGTGAGAGAGCGTTGGTATCCATTGTCAAGCCCTAATGAAATAGCCATAAAGCAGAAAAAAAGAGAGCGTACAGAAAAACAGAATGAAAAGCATCTACAGAAGACCAACTAAAAAGTATGCAAAGAAGAATAAAAAGCAAATAAACCAGATAAACTCAAAAAATTTTAATTCATAAATAGAGTTTGTATAAATAAATCCTAAAATCATATTATACTACTATTTAAATGTCTGGGCTTAGCTTCCCTGAATAAAAACATGTTCATGCAATAAGAATTAAAATAGGAAGTATTGTAAGCAAGAAACCTAAAAAATCTAAAACTACATTTTTGAGGTAATGAAAAAAAATTAGACAAAAAATGACTGCTATACATTTGTTTCATTGATTGAATCTTGTAATAAGTTGGTATGCACATATACTGAATATTATACATAGATTTGACATTAAAGACACGAGTTACAAAAAAAAAATTTTAAACATATTTAGAAAACATCACAAAAGCCCATTTTTATTAAAGAATTTAAGGTGTATAAAAGTTAAAATTAAACTGAATAGATTAATTTAATTGATATTGTATTCAAATCAAAATCAGATGACCTAAAATAAGTTATACATGTACTATGTAACAAAGATTAAATTTTATTCTAATTAGTATAAGATAAGTAATTGTTTTTCAATAAAAACACTTGACTTAATTACTCAAAGCTTCTGATTAACAGTAAAAAGTTTTCCTTTGAACTTTTAAAATTGAAAATAATTTTAATTCTATGCAAATTACCTGTAATTATGAGTAAACAAAATACTTAAAAGAAATCATAAAGTAAAATATTATATAAAATAGCAGAAGCTAATACCAAAAGGATAATTCATACCAAAAAATAATACTCAAAAAAAATACAGCATTAATCAAGTAAACAGAAAAAATTACCAAATGAAAAATTGATAAACTTGTATACACAAATACAAAATTTGTGATTGCTAATTCCCAATTCATATTTTGCATTTTTTTAATTCATTGACAAGTAAGAAACAAATGAATTATTAATAATAATTTGATAGCAATACTGAATAAAAATATCTCCCCACCACCACAATTCAACTAATATTTATATTCTAATCATTTTAAATCACAACATTTACTTGAATAGAAACTGCATTGATATAGTACATCATTTAAAATGGTAAAAATATTATTCCACTTTTAACTTAGGTGTTCTTAATTTTTCAAAATTCAACTTCATTTTTTTAAGTTGCAATAAGATTATCAAACCAGCAAATGAAATTCGTAAGCATTTCACATTGCTGAGATTTCAATTGTGTTAGATTCCCATATTAATAAATCCAATTACATTTTGCTTATAGAAATTTTATTATTATTTTTTAAATTATTGAACATTTAAGCAATTTAATACATTCAACATCTGTTATAAAAAAAAAGAACATGCAAAGCATAGTATTAGTAACAGATAATTCTAACAGTAATACAGAAAGTTTAGAAAACAAATTATTAGCACACAATACATTAAAACAACACAATAAGGAAGCAAAGAGAGAGAACAAGAGATGGATTTGACAACCTTTAAGAAAGGTAGCAAAAAGTACACTATTGTTTAAAAAATCAGAAGTTTATACAGCACGCTTGAAAAAAAGATAGGACTCTTTTAAAAACTTTATATGAATGCCAAAGAAAAAAAAAGAAAAATACTTCATTTTTCCTGATAGAAATAAAATCAATAAGTGATTTTACGATATTTTTAAACATAAAGAAAACTTAATGAAACTTAAGCAATAAGAAGTTTAAGAGAAAGCATTTAAAGGAAATAATACAAATTCTTTAAAAAAAATAAGAATGACAAATTACTTAAAAACATAACTAAAACATGGAACGTTAATGTCTAAAAGTTATGTATACTTGAAAAATGTATGGAGTGAACATATATTACATAAAAATAAATAAGCACATATAATTGTTTAAATGCAACACAACCAGCATAAATAAAGTCAAAATCAGAATTTTAGTCAAAGATGGATTTAGAACATGTCAGGAATGCTTGATAAATCAACTATAGAATATATAAACATGTTAGTGCATGGAATAATGTTAGTGGTGTATGAAAAAGCAAATAAAAACAAAGATGAAAAATTTTAAAAATACTTCAATCATGCCTACTTTAGAATTAAATTTTTTGCTGTAAAAACTACTACATTTTACTTTTAAATTAAAGTGCAAAACAAAAATAAAAATAATACATTTCTCAAATAAATTTTTAAGAAATTATTCAATTTTCGAAAGGCATAAATGCCTTAATTTACATTTAGCGAATATTGAAAAAAGAATTTAAAATAATATTGATTTTAAAATAAAGCCATAAAAAAATCTTGTTTTTAATACATTTTTGTTCGATTATCATTTTTGTCTTACAGTCAAAGTATTCAATTTGCCAAGTGCTTATAATTTTATACCATCTCTGGTTCCTCTTTACCTCCATATTTATCCAAGAACGGTTTTGATGTTGGTGGTGGTGGTGGTGATGATGGTGATGATGATTATGTCCTTGAGGTTTGTAACGTACTTGTTGCTGAAGAACAGTGTGCTGATAACCATGATGGCGAGGACTCCCACTACCAATAACCAAGTTTGTTAAATTATGATGATGTCGTCTCCTTGAAGAGGGAGATGGAGATGGGCCTGGGCTTGAATGTCTACTTCCACCACCAGTAGAAGTTGTAATGAGAGTTCCACCACTTAGGCTAGTACCTGCAATAAATAACACAATGGCATTTTAATGTGATCAATTCTAAAAAATAAAATGTTATGGGACAATTGAGATAAAAAAAAAAAAGAACAAAGAGCACTTAACAATTTATTAAATTCCATTGAAATAAAATTTTTAAGCCAAAAGAGACTCCTGGTTCAAGCTAATTTCATTAAATTAAATTAGTTCTTACTTAATATCATAATACTGGTTTACGTCAATTTATTAGCAATGTAGATCTTGAAGTTTTCAGTTACTTCAATTAACCACCCGATCTTTTAAAATTTCTATGCATGTCATGCAAGTAGTTTAACACTCATAAATTTAACAAAGGATTTTTAATGACTATAAGTAGGTATGTGTGGTGGAATTAATGGAATGCATTTGAATTTGACCCATTAACTCATACTAATTGATTGGTTGATTACTATCATATTTCAAACCTACACTAGGGCTATTGGTGATGGAACTCATAATTTTGCACTATGGTCAAAAGAGAATGACACCTCACTCGTAGTTTATTCTATAAGCTTTTACACTATGCAAATGTGAAGACTATGAGCTTTGACTATGAGTCAATATGAAGACTATGACTTAATAAGCCCCAGTTTTCCGCAGCACTAAAATTAGAGCCCACAACTTGTCAGAAACAAACCACAAATTTATGACCATGACCACTCAGCTATTACAGCCTACTTTATACTGAAGGAAATTAGTTCATGTCTTTCTTCCCTTCAGGAAAATCTGACAAATCATCATATTTAATATCATGCTTCTACTTCCTTATAAAGCCATCAATTATATGGTTATATATGCTGCAGTTTATACAGCTATGTCACTAAACTATATATTTCTGCATTTCTAAAAAAGTATTATTCAGTGATAATTTTCCAATTATTTTACATGTGAAGCCCTTTATATCTCAAATAAAATTGCTTCAAATGTAATTTGAAAAATGTTACACTACTTATGATTACTTTAAGAGATGAGAAGATATAGAAACTAATGCATATTTTAGCTTCTTTTGATATTTGAAAAATATTAAAATAAAATTTTTTCAATTGATATTAAATAAAATTTTACAATTATTAAAACTAAAGGAAAATAAGTCATTTACCTAAAATGTGAGTTTGATGCTGTAATGATGATGGGGACAAAGTGGTCGTATTAGGAGGAGAATGAGGCATTTGAACACATGAGTTTGCAAGACCTGTTTGATCCTCTGCATCTAGAGGTGTTGTTAATGGAGGAGGAAAATGTAAATTTGTCAAATCAGGTAAGGATCCTGTGTTGCTTGAAATTGGCACATGTACAGATCCACTTTCATCTTGAGATGGAAATATACTGAAAACATTGATACATTATACATCAATGTATAAATTCAAAACAAACCAAAAAAAGACATTAATAGACTTTTCATTCAAAAGTATAATAAATATTTAAAATTACTTATTTACAAAAATTGTGATTTATTGAACTTTGTCATGTTTTCAATATTTTTTATCTTATTATGTTATGACTCAGATTTCACAAAAGATGTTGAAACTTAAAATCACATATATAACAATAAAATATATAAATCCATCACAATTATCCAATTTTTTAATCATTAGAATTTGTAAGAATATTTAATATTTTTGGCAAAAAAGCCATGTTTTTTAAAAATTCAACTACTTTTAAGTATTATTGCAACAAAGTTTCATAACATGAAACAGAACTTTTCAAAAAGTGCACGTTTTAATAGTTTTATTAATTTTTGATAATGAAAAGTAATATACTATGAATTTTTTTAGAACAAAAAGTTATCACATCAAATTTTATACAATTAAAACATCCAAAGTATATATATATATATATATATGACTTCTTACTTATGATTTCAACATACATGTTTCAATAGAGAACCAACCACTGTTATATTACCTACAAGTCAAATATTTTAACAGTTATCTACAGTATTAGTTTATTAATGTATCTTTAAATTAATCAGCCAAGACAATTTTACAAGTAACAGATTTTGAATTTCATTTCACAGTCCTATTACTTTATTTTAATCTTAAATTTTTGAGGTTTTTCTACTATGCTTTACATTAGATAAGGTCTGACGTTGTGCCGTTTAAAAATTACATATGTATTTATCTTGATCATCAACTTTACAGGCCCTCTCTAGCATAAATAAATTTAAACTTCTCCAGTTGTTCATGTGGTATTGTTGGAATTTTTTTTAGAAAAAGCATTTTTTTTTTATTAAATCTTTATAATGTACAGTTTTTTACAATTTTTCAAACATTAAAACACAAATACGGATTGGTAACATTTAAAACAGCAACTATACTCATGCAACCTTCCAAACCAGTCAAAAAATAAAAATACATTTAGAATTTACTGAGCCAATCAAACTGTCACAGATGTTATAATTAAAAAATGAAATTTCTATTTAACTAAACTGAATAAAAAATACACAGTAGAAAGTTTTACTCAAGAACATGGTGATAGAATCTAATATATCATTGTTAATAAATAAATATAAAAAAAGATCTTTCAGAGTAAAAAAAAAAATACATTATGTTTAATATTCTAATGTAATTAAAATAGTTTTATAAATTAAAATCTTATTACAGTAATAGAAGTAGAATTGAAAGGTATTTGTTGCTTTAAAAAGTATAAAATTAAACAGAGAGAGAAAAAATTTTAATTTGGGAGAGGGGAAGTCTTGCAAGTTAAGGCAGCACATTTTAATAGCATTATGTTGTATGTGATCTTACATATTCCTTAAAACTAGATTAGAGAATAAAGTATATTTTTGAATTATATGAACGATAGTTCTGTATGTTGGAATTGTTCTAATTCCTTGATAGTTTCATAATACTTCTGTAGCATATTACATATAAATGAGTAAGTGTATGTGTCCAAATATGTGTGTATGTGTTACAAGTAATGTATAACAGCAAACATTGTACATTACTAAGGCAAATTATTAGAAGCTGAAAATTTTAAATCAAAATAACCATTAATATTTTAAACGTTTTCTAAACATTTTATACAATGCTATAAGATAAATCTCCCGAATATAAAATAATCCCATTTATGACCCTTCTAACGACTTTTAATGCTTAACTTTGATGGAGAATTCTCCATTTGCATTTCAGTCTTTATTCTAAGTTAATTAAATCTGTTTGATGAACACTCAAACTCATACTGTGTTGCATGAAAATAAAAATAAAGTATAGTGTTTGCCCAAGAATGAATTATGAAATATTGCCACAGAATATAATTCTACAAAAAACTTTTAAGATCAAACTATTCTAAAAATAAAAGTTTTTTTCCTAACTAGAACTCTAATTACTATAAGACCAAGATCCCTACTAAAGCAAAGATTATTGTTGATACTAAATTACTAAGATGTGGTAATGAAAAACAAAAGTAAACTGATTTTTGCTCTTAATGAAGGTACTAAAGCTATCTGATTCTATATCACACACTGAATTATTTAGCATACCTAATGATAATGATTTTGCCACTAGAAAAAAAAAATGTTGAAAGAATTTTCATCTAAACAGAATATTATTTGCTTTGTTATTGTGTGAACTGTACATTCGTTATTATCAGATGTGCTTGAAAAAGCAATTCAGAAAAAAACATAGGTTTTACAACAAGGCATCCAGTGGGTTTTTTCAGAATTCAATTCCTGTAATCCAATTGATCTCATTGACTTTTAGACCTAACCAATGCAATAACGGAAATATTAAATTTATAATAATATACCAAGAACACCTCACTAAGTTTGTGGCTAGGAAGGTTCTCATTTCAAAGAAGGCAAAAGAGTAACTTAAAATTTTCATAGAGACATTATCATTGCTTGGGACATCATTCATTCATTCTGCAATGTAGCAAAGACAGGAAATTTATAAATAAGTTTAGCAATTTTTCAATAACACAGTTCTTAGGATTATCTTTCATTACTCTTGTCTAAATAACATTATAGAAGGCTTAGATTGATTCTTTATTAACATATTTCAAAGCTACACAATGGCTATTAATGAAGGTCCTTCTAGTTTTGAATATGGTCCCAAGACAAGGTCGATAACTGAGCTGACATCCAATACTCCTAACTTCCAAATCACACCATGAGGATGTATATATGTTGTGTATCATGCACATAACATGCATCAGTCCCTCAACATGGCAGGTTTTCAGAGATACCAGGACTCAAACCCCTTACTAAAAAAAAAACATCAGTCACAAGTTCCTAATCATGATAAATTGGCTACAGAATGTCCAAGCATTACATTTAATATCTAGGGTAAGTATATTATATAAATTAATTCAAATATTTCATACCTTGAAAAAAAAGTATTACATATCCTATTGTATACATTATAAATTATAATCTCTGACAAAAGAACATACCAATAATAGAAATAAAAAATAAAGTATACTTATCATTTGTAGTAGTATTAGTATAATTTAATTATAGTACATTTTATAGTAAGTACTAAATTTATTAATTATAGTTAGTATCAGTAATTATAGTATTATTAGTAATTTAATTACAGTACATTTTGTAGAAAGTATTAAATTTATTAATTATGGTAAGTATTAACATTATAAAATACCTATAACTGATTTTTTTCGTAGTTTCTAATGGAATACATTGTGTTTCCTTCTACCACCTGCAGCAAGAATTGCTTTTCATCTTCATCAATTACGATTTTATTGAAAACTTCAATAAACATCTCTTTTTTTACTATCATTCACAACTGGTAAATTTTAAAGCCATTATCTTCCTTTACAATAGTCATCAATTACAATAGTTCCATTTCTCAGGAGAAAGGATTAAATATAAGTGTTATCCATATAATATAACAGCTCTGTAGTTCTCCTTGCTGCAAAGTCTGGCAGTCATACACCATCTTTGAAAATGTCAGGTTCACTTCTTATATTACCTTTTTAAGTGCTTGCACAGAGCTACCATTTGTTCTACAATTCTGTTTTTCTTCCAACGAAACTATCTTAAAAGAGAGATATAACCATACCAATTCTTCAGATAAATACCCCCTACAACATCATATCACTTTTCTAGCAGAAAGCAGAATCTCTTTGTCTAATCAATTGATAACATTCAAGACCTTTCAAAAACTTCAAATTCTTTTCAGGTGCATCAATTGTAGGATGTGTTTCTACCCATACTTTTGTACATAAAAGACTACTAGATTGCATAAATCTTAAAAATTGTCTTGCTTCTCTCTCTGTTAGATTAAAAGCATATCACTGATCTCAAAATAAATACATCTTTAATGAATGTTGTAATTTAGCTATTCATCAAGCTTGGTGAATTGTATTATCAATGTATTTTTGCTGATAAACACCCCAAAACAATTAGTGCCAGTTCAAGTACTTTGTAATCATATCCGATATAACTTTTACCTGGTTCCATATAATGTTCAAGAAATGTAATATAGAATGACTTTATTTCTCTATTTAGTTCTAGTTCTCTATAATTATCCCCCACAACACCATTTAAAACCACAAATGTCTGGAGAACTTGATTGGCCAAAACATAAAATAAATGATATTGCCAAGACTAATTCCGTTATATGATGCAAGGAAGATAACCAAAGTTCACAAGTCGAGTTTTCTTCCTAATAAAATACTGACTCCCTTTAAACAACCAATGTCCACGTTTGTCGTACAGGCTTGGGCTACAAGTATGCTATTTGAACCAATTCTGTGACATTCTACTCTTTCAGTAAAATAAGCATTGGCTGCACTTTCTCCAGTTCTAGCAGTTAGTTATAGCACTCCTAAAAGCTTATAAATACTATCGAGATACAAATACAGATAATCAAAAAATCACCATATACAAAAATTTTAGAGAGGATTTTGCAATCTCATTGAGCCACCAGAGGGAAATTTGGTTTGAATTCATTTTTTATTGATTTGGCATACTCCTTTCAGTATTTTTTATATGCTCAGTGAAAACCACTTATGAAAATGAGAGGTAAGATTGATTGATTGCAACCAAGAGAACAAAAAGACAATTCCATGATCACATATACTTTATTTTTATCTAAGGCTCTGAAGACATGAGATTGATTTTCAATTGATAGTAAGATGATAGATGAGTTAGAATTCTTGTTTTGGTTTAGTATTGATATTGCCATTCATTATGTAAACAACTATCAAAAATAATGATCATATAATAAAGTAGTTTAGAAATAAAAATAATACACGTGCATAATAAAACAAAACTAAATTTCAATCTAAAAACTTCTTGGAAAAATTAAAAATATATCTGAACTGTAAGTTACTTGTTGCATTTGTTATACTTCTGCTAATAATACATTGAGGAAGCCATTGGGCAACCTTTTAGAAATTGAGAAAAAACAAACTTTTACAGCATTATACTACTGAAAAAATAAAGAGTGGCCTTGACTCTAGTGCAAAAAAAAAAAAAAATTTAACCACCCCATTTCTTACTCTATATGTAATGCATGCTTTTCATGCACTGAAGGTAAAAAAAATATATAATATATCATCATAAACAATACACACACATACAAAATCTGAATTATTTCTGAAAAAAAACTTCAATTATATTCTAAAATTTTTATCACATTAATAATTTACCTTATGATTCTTGAAGATAAATTTTGCTGACACTTTATTTTTGAAAGGATATGCACAATAATTATCTATTTCACTACCATATAACTCAACTTTTTCATCAATAAGTGCATCAGTCTTATTAAATTAGATAATTTATTGGAATAAAATCAAGAATATTTCAAAGTTCTCTAAGACACTAGAAAGTTTATTAGAAACTTGGACATTTGTTTAGTTAATACCTAATAACACAGAATAGGATTGATACAAAAAAGTGCATTCCTCACCATTAATATTTTCTAGGTTTTAGAAAATTTTAAACCAATACCTGTAGTTTTAGATACATACATATATTCATTACTTCAGAATTAAATAAGTCAATTATAAATAACATATATACATCAGTACATGCTTATACAAACTCACTTTATTCCTGGTACTTCACATGATTTTGGCCTTGACTGTTGCAGTGGTATAAGTTGTTGCTGAAAAACAAGAACAATTGTTCAGTTTCACAAAAATGAAGTAATGTAAGTATAAAAATCCAAGATTCCAATCGTCAAACACACAAAAAAGTTGTGAATAAAATAAAAGTCAAATTTCATTTTTCAACGATTTCTTATATATATAAAAATATTTTCAATCTTAGTTCCATAAAATTAAAATGAATCTAAATATAGATAAAAGTCAAAAGACAGATTAAAGAGAAGCATGCAAAATAATCAAAACGAAAAAAAATTAGTTTTAAAATTATCATTAATCAAACTTTTATAAGAATATTACACATTCATGATAGCAAACAACAAAAATAATAAACATGTTCTCCAGGAATGTAGAATTATGTGGCGTAAAAACTACAAGTATAATTTGATTCCAACTGCAAAAAGGAATTACATAAAGCAAATATTATTTCACTTAAAAAATTTAATATTCCTATGGAATAAATATGCACAAAAATAATATAAATAAGATTGATCTAAGAAATTAGTGTTTGAGTGATTATAATGATTTAAAAATTACAAATATTGACATTTTATCTTAAAAATCCTTAATAATAAATTCTTTGAAACAGAAAATACAAAAATGAAAATATATAAGAAATAACAACCAATATGTAATAAAAAAATATTTAAAAAAGTAAAAGCATTACTTTTTTTGGATCCCAATAACTATTTAATTGATCATTTTCATGCACAGCATTTCCATCAACTTCTAAATGAAAAAATTGCATTGGTATTCATTCATTTCAAAGTTCTATTAAAAACTTCATGAAACAAATTTAAATTTGATAAATCATTAACATAACATTTATTCTTCAAATTAGTGGATATAACCATCACATAATAAAAAATTGGTAAAAAAGAAAGTAATTAAATATTTATACAATTCTATATTGCTAATAAAAATTACTTGTTAAGATACATTATTAAGTAAAAAATATTGAAATTCAATACTAGAATTTTATAATTTTTTTACTAACTCTATACTAATTATTGTTTGTGCATCAAAATTACTGTTACTCAATAATTTTCCTTTGTATTTAAGGTTTTTATCCATAATTTTCTTTCCTTTATTTATTAGTTGGTATGTTAAAATTTTAGTGTCAAACTCTCATGATATATAATGTGCCAAGCATATAAAAAAATTAATTTCCCATAAAATTTAAATATTTAATTTTGAAGGAATGAAAAGATTTTTAAAAAAATGGATATTGACAATATACGAAAGTTTTTTAGATAAAACTGGATAAAAAATGTATTCCATTGCTAAAAAGTTAAATTCATTAAAATCCAAAAGACTGGATATAAAAAAATGTTTAGACAGAAATACAAACTAGTTGATGCAAATTAACTGCTTAAAGAATGTTGTACTAACACAAGTAATAAATAAAAATACAGAGGGAAAAAGTACATAAAACTACATAAACAATGGCAAAAATAAAAATGGATGTTTGTAAATGCATAGTGCCTGCGCGGCATGGGGCACTCTATTCATCGAGCCACAAGTCTTTTCATGAGGTTGGTGGAAGGGAAAATGGGAGGCCTTCTAACCACCTCCCAGGGTGTTCTCCCTAAAAATTGGGGTGGAACCCAGCCAAATCGCACTGTCACCTGCATTGTGATCAAAGCTACGGCTAATGAAAGAGGCAAAAAACTAGCCCCTTGCCTTAATGAATATTGTGGGCCTTGATCTGGCACTGCCAATCAGGTGGCATTAGCAACAATAGTAATTATTACAAATATTACATCTATGATCTCAAAAGGTAAAGGAAAGAACAAAAAGATAAACATAGGTTGACAGTGAAAGTGTCAAAAATATGACAAAGAAGATCACTAAGGCATCCATCCCTGAGATAAATTACTTGAAATTAAAGATAAACCCCATAAATGAGAGGAAAAATCATTCATTTAGCTCAAGGTCATAAATTGCATTGTTATTTAAAGCAGTCAAACCTTAAAAGATACTTGTTTATTAATAAAAACTATTTATCAAGATTGTTTTCAAGGCTAAACTTCCGTTTTACATTACTAAATTTATATTCATTTCAAATAAATCTACTTAAATTCAATATCCCTCCTTTTTGAAAATTTGTTTTAACATTTTTAACACCAGTTTCCAAAATGCAAACTTGCTTATAATCTCTTTTATTAAAAGCACTTAAATTATCATGTTTTTGTAGTTGTTTTGTTTTTTCAGAATTGTAAAGTATTAAAGGTTAAGGGTGAATTTCAAAAATGAAAACAACAGTGCTTTTAGAGAGTACATGGGGGGATATAAAATATGCATAATTTTGGACAATCTTTACATTATAAAATACATCTAAAAATAAATCATGTTATAAAATACTTAAATGTCTTTAATAAAAAAAAAATTCTAAAAATTCCCATACATTTGAAGCATGAATATGTCACATAATATGTGTATGACATTTTAAGTATATTTATTTTACAACTAAATTACAGAAAAGAGAGAGAGAGAGAGCACATTCACTCAGTTATTTTAATAATTATCTAAATGTAAAAAGTCAAAAGAAAATTATATGTATTACAATGCATATTTTACAAAACATAACACTCATTTAATTTACAGCAAAATTACAAAAACATTCACAAAATTATGGTAATAATTATCAAAATGTAAATGAAAATCAATACATATATAATTATTTTTTCACAATATTTAGACTTTTTTTTATTACATTTAGAAGCTTCATGAGGCTATTAAGTAATAAATCTTTCAATTTTTAACCATAGCCAATTGATAAGGATGACAAATGAGTTTGCACTCTACACTTTCCAAATTTCCATATTTAATTGTGTCAACTCCTCTACAAGGTGAGTTCAGAATGCATACCTTAAAAAATTTCTCAATTTATTTTGATCGTATTCAAAATTTATTCTTATTTCACAATAAAAATTTAGTTCAAAAATTTAATATTTTAAAATTATAGTTTTTAAAAGTGTTTAACTAAAAAAAAACCCAAATTTCGCAAAAAAAAAACCAAAAAAACATCTTGAGGTTAAAAAAGACAAATTAGTAAAAATAAAACATCTATTTTTACTAAATGGAAAGAAAGAAAAATCTCACTGGTGTAAAACAAAAATTAATATTTTTAAATCTTCTAACTTTAGAAGAAAAAAAAGATCACATGCTATTCATTTATATTTTTAAAACACCTCAGTATTTCTTATTTTACTCTTACCAATATTCCTGTTATTAGGAGGTGTATTGGCACCATGATAACTATCTGGTGTATTCATGGCACTTTGGTGAAGGGCAGAATCCGAATTAGTCCTAAAAAGAAAATAATTATTCAAATGTACAAAACTTAGAAATGTCTTTCAAATATATTAAGAATTGTATATATAGCAAGGAAAGAAGGAATTTAAATTTGTATAATTTAAGTTTCAATAAAATTTAAGTAATAGTTTGAAAAATGTGCACAACCGCATTAACCAGAATGAATGGCTTGTATGCTTTTTTCCACTCGATTCACGTGATTTTTTACATATATGTTGCCTGGATTGGTGCTATTCTCTCATATACAATCTGCCAACACACAGGCAGGCTTTTTACTATTACCATTAGTTCAGTACTTACATTACCTACATTCATGCAGAAGGGTTAAAATACTGACTGCCTTTTCATAGGAAATTAAGCAAAAATATCAAAAATAAAGAAGACAACAGTTATTCATCAAATTGCTGTTAGGTTGTGACTAATACAAAAGATAATTTCCAGGTTAATAAGTGACTTTGAAATCACCAGAAATTGTACCTATAAAAGGCCAAAAGATCATCTAAGATGCACAAGCAAGCATATAGATAACTACACAATTTTTGTAGAAAAATTATGCAGAAAATCAGTCTAAACAATTTAAGCTGGTTTACCAAACAATAGGAAACCTTCCAAGCCAAAGGACAATCCACAAAAGGCTATTTCGAGACATTTAGCCTTCCACCAACAATACTCATTGACTGTCATTTTGTTCAAAAATCAATGATTGACTGCTGAACAACAGAAACATTTTATCTTATCAAAACAGAAACAAGTATCATTTATATTTATCACACACATGACGACTTCCAAATAAAAGGACTTTAAAGCAATCCATTGAAATGAATTCTGTACAAGTCATAGTTAGTGCTATAGTAAGGAATTGTGGTTAATATCTGAAGGATATTTACCAATAAAATTGTATCTCAACATGGTAAAAGAGAAGTTACCCCACTAAGCATAAAGATTAATCAGTGCACCCACTTTTAAATTGAAGGAGCTCCGTGCCACTAGATGAAAATTGTTAAGATGTGACTTAAAAAGATAAGATTCTTGGAAGTTGGCCAGGAAATATGCCACATCATAATCCTAATAAATATTGGGAAATTTTAAAACAAAATCGCCAAATGCAATCTCAGCTTTCTTTCTCAAAAGAAACTGTCAAACAAGCTTGGATTGCAGAATTCGCACCAGAATACAGAAAAAAAAATATGTTCTATCTATATCAGTAAGACAAAGAGACTTCCATATTAAAAGCTCCCTTTGTTTTTAAGTCAATACATAAAATGTGTCTTTAAAATTCATAATTTATTTTGCAAAAACATATGGTTAAATGAAAATGTTCTTGTGTATTCATACATAAGATACTTATTTGTGATCAATCATCCATTCTGGGTTAATACTATATGTTCAATATTAAAAAAATAATCAAAGCATCTTATCATAAATAAACAAAAAAAATTCACCCCACATAAAAGGAGAAAATATATGCGAAACAAAAACAAAAATTCAACATAAATACTTGCACTAATCAAGTAAACTTGAAGTTTTATAATGAAAAATCTTAAAAGTTATGATAAAAATCTGAATATTTCGAGTGTTGATAACACAAAAGATTAGCAGTATTTGAACAGTAGAAATAACAGTAATATTTAAGCAGTATTTGATTTTTTTTAAAAAAAAAATTTAGAATTGAATACATTATAAATACAAATATGTGTTTTTTACAATAAACATCTAGTATTTTCAACATCTATTGAAATGAATACTTATATTTAATTCAAACAAACACACTTCTAAAATATACATATATTGTTAAAATAGATCATATTAATAGAAACTCGATCATGCACTACAATAGAAAACAAGACTATTGAAGATACTATGCATTGTTTATAAAATTACAAAGAAATAGACTAAATGATTTATCTAACTCTTGATCAGAAAATAATTAACTGACATTACCTCTGGTACAATGGAAAGTTACTAAAGAATTAAAAAGATACAGAAATTTAAACAGTACAAAACCATCTGACATTTTATCTACTTTACAAATCATTCTGAATGATACATGATGAAGATGAAAATTATATTGATTTTAAAACCAAATACATAAATGATTGTAAAATATATAATTCTTTATGTCCCATGATTATGAGTGGCCATAATCTAAAAAAATATTGAATTAAAACTTATGTCACAATACATTATTCACATTTAAATTGTTTAAAAAAATATTAGCAAAACTGTACTTAGTTGGTTTAAACATCATTAAATACAGCTCAGTTCATTCCTAAAAACTGTTCCTGTTCATTTTCACAAAAAAGAAAAATAATGTTGTACTTATGACTAATTTTTGTTTATTAGTAAAACTGTGTGCGTGTGCATGTGATAATTCAATATAATGGAACATGTATATTATTCCTTATATGATTCAAACAAAAGTACAACATTTTAGAAACTTAATGCCTACATTTTAAGATTACAGGCAAAAAATATGCCCATAACAATAAGATATTAATTGAAATTTGTAATACAGTAAATTAACATCTACAATTTATTATATATTTCCATGATCTATATTTCATATAAATCTAAAAATTTTCTCCAGTTCCTTTTACAATAAATTTCATGTTTTAAAATATTTATACCTTCTCCAGTTTGTATCAGGGGGTGGAGATAGATACGATGAGTTATAAGGTGAAACATCAATCTGTAAAATAAACAAAAATTAAATCATTATTGCCAATTTTTTAAATATATAAATATCTTGCATCAGTGGTGTAACACAGTGTTCCGCAACCCCCGGTCCATGGATCAAATACTACTGGTCCGCACAAGAAACATTAAATTATTTCTCTTTTATTTACTGTGGTATATTTTTCTTAGGTTTGGGCTACTTTTTATGAAAATCACTTTATATTGATTTTTTGGTGTAGCTATATTTTATTCAGAAGTCACGATTAAATACAATTAAATTAAAATTATTAAATCAAAAGTCTAAAATATAAACAATCAACATCCTATCCCTCAGCGGGCCGCGGTAAAATTAACAAACGTTGGCCGGTCTGCAGCGATAAAAAGGTTGTGGAGCACTGGTGTAACATACACCCCAGCAAACCCCACATTGCAGGGGGGAGCAGAGATTCTAAAGGGCCCCAATCCTGGCTAACGCCAAGTACAAATTAGAGTTTGGGGTTCAAAACCTGACTTTGGGGGGCCTGATATCCATTACGCAACTGTCGTACATTTAAAAAATATAGACTTTTATTTCTAATTCTCAGAAGAAAACCAGCCTTTTAATCAATACACAAAAAATGAAAACTTGTTGCAATCCATTTAAGAAACCTTTTCAAATGCTATATATATATATATATATATATATATATATATATATAAGAAATTATTCTCAAAAGTGAGAATTTTTTTTAATAAATTGTTTTTCACACATATAAGAGTTTATTTAAAAATAAATTTTTAATAATTCTCAGTTTAATTATGCTATAGATTATACATCAACAGATTTAATTGATTAGATAAGACATTTTTTAAAAAATGTTTGCATGAAATTTGTTTTAGTAATAAATTTCAAAAAAAATTGAAAAGAAATACATAAAGCATTTTTGAAAGTTGAAACAAAAAATAAAGTATCCAATTTTAAAATATGTAAAACCTGTTATTAATAAGAAAAATTAATCAACACAGATCTTTACTATTACTTTATTTATTCATTCAAAATCAGATTTGTAAGTATAATTTAAAAACATTCTAATTACACATATTTAAAACTATACCAATTTAAAAAATTGATACAACTTTTAAATAATTTTACAAAATTCGATTTAATTAGAGAAAAAAAAAACTAAGCAGGCAACTCACCCTTTTATTTTCAAAGGCGAACCGACGACTTTGGTGCGGCACTGAGTGACGCCCTCTTTCCCGATGCATTCTATCAGCCGAAACCTCACGACCTTGTTTCATGTCTTCTAGACTATTTAAAGCACTCTAAAAAAATTACAAAAAATGAAATGTATAAATTAATAATAAATATACAAAGAAAATTAAAAATTAATTCTTTACACAATGTAACTTAAACAAAAATAAATACACAAATACTATATACTTTTTCCAGGACAAAAAAAAAATCTATACCATGTCCATTAAGAATTTCTTAATTCAAATTTTTGTTTGGGGGGAGGGTTAGGGGTAGCTTTAAAACAGAATAAGAATGAGTCCTAAAGTTAAACTTTTAAAACCATTATGAATCCTTTACATATTACCATTTACTTAGCCTTGATTCTGATTTCATTCTCTTGATTTGCTTAATATATTTTACAAAAATTAATAAACCTCTAATTTGACAAGAAAATGTTCAGCAATCAAAAAATACTCTTACTTCAGAAAATAAAAAGTGAAATTTTGTCAATATATAAGTTTTAACTCCTATTCAAATAATTAAACTCTGTTATATCTTATTTATAAGCCATATTTCAAAATTTTTTTGTACTTCCACTGCATATCAAACATTGGTATGTGTGATTTTAAAAAGAAATAAAAATGCATTTGATAACAAATTTATTGATTAAAAAATATTTTAAAAACAACAACAAACTGTAAAACAATCAATTAATACAAATAAAACATAGTTATGCAGATTTACCTTGAAAAAGTTTTCACATTTTAAAATTAATACATATTATATTTATATCGAATAGTTTATTATTTTTTTCTCTTATTGGTATTTATTTTCTACCTAAAACATAAGATTACTTTATTCTGCTCCTGTATTTCTAACAAAACTTATGTCTTTAAATAGAGGAAAGGAGATGAGCTCAGTCTCTTAAAAACAAAACAATCGAATAATTTAGATATGATAAAATAAATTAAATGGTAGTTTAACCAATTGATGTCCAGGTACATGTTAGATTAACCAGCTTTATTAGAAAAAAAACCACATCTTTAATATAAAATGGATGTTTTTCTCTGTGATTATTTTTTATTTTAGTACTTAAAAAATCATAGTACATGTGATGTGACTGCACCATAGCAAAGAAAATGTTGAGTAAAGGAAAAGAGGTGACAAAGGGAAAAAAATATGGCAAGAATCCTGATACCAATGCACTGATTGCAATGTTGGTCTATGTGTGGTACTGTGTTTTGACAGTGCGATTACATGTGATATCATTTCATTACCTTTTATTATCACAAAAGATGCTTTATAGAACTATATATTTTTGTATTTTGAATAAAGCAACCATGATCCTAATAATATGAACCCAAATTTAAAAAATGTTCTTTTTTTCATAGCTTTCATCTCAACATTTAATTTTAGATATTTTTTTAATATAATAACATTTTCAATAAAGCTTCTTACAGATTAAAAGAAAAATACAGTTTTTTTTATCCATGTCATGCTTTTAAATAGGGATCTTAAGTGGTTAAAAGTATTCTTCCAAAAAGCTTCAAAATGTCCTATATATTTTGTTTATCAATTTAAATTAAGAGTTCCACAATAAAAGCAAACATTGATAAATTATTTGAATCTGATACAATTTTGAAACATTTATCAAGCTATTCATGAGAATTATTTGATTTGATTTATGTTCCACTCGGAAGCAACATAAAGAATACTGGCAACAAACCATAGTCAAATGACACGGACAAAGCCTGTGAGCTAACAGCCCTCTCTCTAAACTTCCATGCCACACTAATTGGATGAATTTGAGCTTAAACAGATTTAATGCACATCAGCCCCCTTACACAGCGGGTCAAGTAAGTTTCAAATCTGCAACTCAACAACAGCAACCCCAAGTTCATAACCATGATCACTCAGCTACCATGGCCAGAGCCAATTCAAGGAATTATAATAAAAAAAGGCACACATGGAGATTGCTTAATCAAAATTCATAACATTCTAGTTACACTGTAGGCCATTAAAACTACAGCACTATGAATAAGAGATGATACATAGTCAAATTTACATGAAAGGGAGAGGATGCAGGGATATGCCAATGATTAACATTTGAATGCAATCAAATGAAAATGGCATCTGAAACTCCATACAAAAGGAAGGTTACAGAGCAAGGTTTATCTTTCAAATATCACATTTTAATGTAAGTTGTTTGTGAAAATATTGTGTTATGCCACATAGAAGTAGAAATAATTAGATATATTTCTAATTTATTATCTTGAATCCTCTATAAACAATGTTTAATGTCTGGAGGCACATTTTCTTTTTTGCTCTCTGCAGCATTTAATTCATATAATGGTCACTTATTTGAATAGTGCTTCCACTATAACTTTAACTTATTTATATACATAATCAAAGAGACCAATCAAATCAAAATTTCTTTTCCTATGCAAAAATTTCTGCTTATATATATAAAGACTGTGTAAATGTATGAATGTATGTTCTTCCCTTGCTTCCTGATTTACCAGTTGCATCATCATAATATTGTCAAACTAATATCTCATTTATTTCAATAAATATTTTATATTTTTAGAAACCTTTATTTATTGCTAGAGTCCTAATTGGATACAGTCCAAACTCAAGATTAAATTCTGTAACATGCAATAAAAAGCCTAACAGAAATGGCTACCAACACATGTTGGAACTCAATAGTAGCAGAATCATGATCTATCAAGGGGTAGTTTATCATTCTGCAATATAGCTACTTGTATTGGTAGGAATCCAACAACTGTACTGTGAATATAGAAGTGATTGGTTCAGGAAAGTCATGCTGAATGCTGCACAGGATTTTAATACCCTCCCAAAAAGACAGTTATGCTGTCAGCTTGGCCTTGCAGAATCAAACAACCACATCATGGACCTAGGGTCAGGAAGTGAGCTTGTTTGCAGCATGACAAGTAACCACACAGATACTACAACAATGTCCGGAGCAACACGAACAATGTGACAACATGTGTAGCAGCACGGATTGTCCACTAATGACAATAAGTGCGGCCTTATTTGACACAGCCAAATAAAGACATGTATGCGGCAACAGTGAAAACCCACAAAACTACACACAGAAGTAGCATCATGTCCAGCATATCAGACACATTCTGCTTGTGTCATGGTGGATTTTTTGGTGTCTGGAAACATTGAGAACAATGTATGTCTTGCTTGTATTGATATAACTATACGGGCCCTGCACATGGTGTGATGTTAAGGGCTGCCATTGGGTAAGTGACATGAATCCTTTTTGTTAGCTTCATAAGTAATCTGAGCAGCCACTGCTATACTTCTCAGAAATTAAGGCTGGTGGCAATGCCTTACTTTTGAGGCCAAAGAAATATCTTTCAACACAACACTGCATGTTGCCATCGTGTCCTGACCTATCTCGACATAGAGGATGTTCAACTGTTGCCCTGCGGCTAGATATTCTCTAAATCTCTCGTCCATTGAAAACATCTCGACATAAACTGATGAAATAATAGGCTCCCACTCTCCAGCCGCTGCAATTGATGAAGCATGACATAGAACTGAAGTTGCATATAATGACTTGCCCCAACCTATCATCCAAGGCAAATTAGATTCAATGCCTGAGTCAGTCGTTTTAGCAGCCAGAGGCGGCAAGTGAGTGAGTTAATATTAACGTCGCACTGTTCAGCTACACGAGGGCTTTTGGCGACGGACCACGTAATTTTGAACCATGGTCAGGTGACGTGGACGACACCTGAGCTGGCACCCCCCTCTCCTAACTACCACACCACACCAACGGGAGGACGTTTCAGCTCTCGACAGATTTAACGTGCATCGCTGCCCTACACGGCGGGTCTTTAGTGGTACTAGGATCGAACTCATGACATGCCTGCCATGGTTGGATACCTTAACCACTGGGCTACCGCAGCCCTAGCCAGAGGCGGCAGCTAAATGCACTAATTTTGAATCCTGTAAACCCTCCAATTGCCGCTACATATTAAATAATTTAACTCCCACTATGGTGCATACATACAATAAGTAAAGTTTTTCTTTTCTTCCTGACGTTATAATTTCAATAGCCAGCAGTTTGTAAATGCACTGATATATAACTTAAAAAGCAATTCCAAACAATATATTTTAAAAAAACAGCAAAAATACCTACATAATTAACAATTTTATATTGAGTTTCAAACATTTAAATAAATTAAATTACACTGATTAGAGCATAAGAGTACTTTATTAGCTTAAGATTTTATGAAGCAATTATCAAATAAATAAGCATAGTTAGCACATTATAGAAATAAGCATTAGCATGATTAGTAAGAACAGAAACATAGTTTTTGACTTTATCACACAACATATTTATTAGGTGTATTCTCAAAACTGTTTGATATATAATTTTAGAAAAATACTGACCTGAAGGTCAATGCTATTATTACCAATCTGATTCACATTGGGTAAAGAACCAGCCCGATATGCCCCAAGTGATTGATTGATGTGTAAATGATGAGGTTTAGGTCCCTAAAAAATTAAATAAGTACATTGCACATAAAAAACTTTTAAAAAATGGATACTAAGTCTTTGAATATTGCAATCAAAATAATGAAAATTTAATTTCAAAAATTTAATATATAATCACTCAATTATGGATATACTTCTCTCTGGAGATATGTAGTTTAAATATTTCTCATTTATATAATAATTTCCGAGATAATTTTGTTTGAATAAATGCAATAATATAATATAAACATATACAATTTCTACATTCCCTTACAATATGGGAATATAAAAACTCTAAATGCAATGCTTCATCTTCTAATTTACCAATTACCACTGGCTTCTACCCTTGAAAATTATATTCATTTTTTATAACAAAATTAACAGCAATTTTTACTTTTGGTTCTTTTAAAATAAATTATTAATATCAATAAACATTTTTAAAAAATTAATTTTGCAATAATTTTGGTATTTATTGGTTGTAGGGATCATATAAAAGCAAAACACAGCAACACAAAAAAAAACAGAGAATTCTGGCTAGTACTGGTTGATAATATTACAAATATACAGTGTTTTAAAAATTGGGACTTATACTCTAAAGCAATGCAAGGACTATTAGCAATGGACTTTGTAATTTTGAACCACAGTCAAGTGACGAGGATGTCATCCGAGCCAGCACCCTTCCCCCTCCTAATTTCCACACAATACCAACATGAAGACTTGAGCCAAAAGACAGATTTAACAGACATCAGTGCCTTTATACAGTGGGTTTTCAGAAGCATCAGGACTCAATGCCTGTCACGAGTTTGTGACTTAGCCCCTTGACTACTGCAGTTACTTCAAGTCTTACAGGAGTGAGTGTTTATTAATGTCACACTATTAAGCAACATGAGGGCTATTAGCAATAGACCTCCTGATCTTGAACCATGGTCAAAAGACAAGGATAACACATGGGCTGGTGCCCGCTCTCCTACCAAACCATGTGAACAGGAGGACTAATAGATTTAACATGCATCAACCCCAGTAGGTCTTTAGCAGCATCAGGTCTCAACAATGCCAGCGAGTGAATGAGTTTGTTAACATGAACTTTAGGCTACTGGGGCTACTTTAAGTCTCATATGTCAGAACAAATTAGAGAAGATAAAATACTTGGAATGGCATATATAAAAGTAATTAAATATTCAATTAATTTATTAATTCTCATCACAAAAGCTTTTAGATCCTAATATTTTCTTTTTGTCTAGCTTAAGAGTCTCCACTCTAAAATTTTCTTTTTCAAAGATTGATTAAAAAATATTTTTTATATTTTCATATTAACAGCATACAACTGACAACTTACGCCTTGGAAAAAGGTTAGTAATTGCCTTTAAGATAATATTAAATACATCCATTTCTTTAATAGCCAATCTTTTTTCTTAGATTAAAATAGTTTGCCATAAATCAAAAAATCTATAAATCAATAACTGGCATGCAATATGAAAGTCCCAATACCTCAACAGAAATAGAGTTACATATTGCAAATGTACATGTTTTTGGTGTAAAACATGTAACTATTCCAACAAATCATCAGAAATTTGAATAATTTTTTTTAAATCTTCTGGTTCAACCAAATTACTACTTTCTGCAAATAATCATAGCATTGATATTACAAAAGCAAGATTTTGTTTGAATTCACAGAAAGATAAAGGTGATAAAAATTCAAAACAGAGAGAAGTTAGAACATTCAAATGCAACTGCAATACCACTTTTGGAGAAAAAACCAAAAAAATCAATTCAACTTTTCTATCATAAAAATAAATCAAAATTGAAACATTAACAATATATGCAATTTTGCACATAGGCTACTTTAGTACCTAATAAGTTTAAATTGTAGTATAAATTTTAAATGAAACAAGGCAAGCTTAATGTATAAAAGTTACTTGATATGAATAACTATAACATTCCTTATTTATCTGCTCTGTGCTTCAATATACAGAATTACCAAAGATGCCATACTTACAAAACTTGTTCATGAAATTTTCAGTACTTACGTAATAGCCTCACTGCAGCAAAATTGCCGCCATGCGAATTGCATCTTAACATCAAAACAATAAAGATTCTAATGTGTTTTATGCATAAAAATCAGATTTTGGTAGATAATGGCACAATTCGTGTGACACCAATTTGGCTGTGGTGATGCTAATGTGTGTTCATAACTTTAATCTGTTATAATATTTTCTATTTACCTCCTAGTATTTTATGAACTAAATGTAAAGAAAGATTATTCGCACAATGTTGACAAATTTAGATCAATTAATCATGGATAATAAAACAAAAGTTACTCATTAACTATCCTTTTAAAAATTGTCGTTACATATTTCTCATTAGATTATGCTTTCGTCAATTACTTAAACTTGTTTCATATGTTTACATTTAATACAAACAGCATTTCATAATTTATAGGATGTAAAAATAAAAGCACAAATGGAAATAAAATGCATGAAGCATCTCAGAATTGTAACAAGACTAAATGTAGCAATTAAACAGCAAAAAGCAACATTTTTGCTCATAACTAGTTTATATAAATGTCTTTATAATGATAAAGGCACAAAAATTAAGCTTCTGAAAATCAAAGTTAATTAAATTAACTTTTTTTAAAACAAAAGTACTATTCATATCAAGTTCACAAAGTATTTTCATAGTAAAAACCACACACACACATACACACTTTTCAGCAAAAAATATTTCTCTAAGTTAAATATTACCAAAAAAGGGTACTTATTAAAAAGTCGACTAATTTCATAAAATGAAAAGATACTACTAAATGCAGTGATATGCTGTCAACAGTGGAGATCCTGATACTTATAGGTATTATTGCAACCATATTGGCAACATTAAGTGAAATGAAGCACATGGTTGCTAATTATGCGCATAAGACACATGCGAAATTGGGGATGCCAACTTGGCAAATTATCTTGAACCTTGCTATTGTGGCAATAGTACATCAGTACAGAAATCTTTCCTGTACATGTTCGAACATAATAATAACAATAACAGAATTTGGTGATGTTCATTGAATAGCCGACACTTTTTGATTTGGCTTAATTGGTCAAGAGTGTAATTACCAAACATAAAAAAAACAATAGAATAAGGAGAATATTTAACAGAACAATAATTCCATAAAAATTACAAATAAAGCTACAGGTATTAATACAATATTAATGGTAAAATCCTAGCTGGACACACTGCTGCTTTTGGTGCCATTTTTTTTCGCCAAATGGCGCCAAAAACCCATGTTTCAAAAAAGGACATCATGGAGGAAAACGAAGAAAAATCGGGGGGTTGACGATGTTAGTTGGTGCCAAAAATTTTGACGCCAAGCAGCGTGCCCAGCTAGGATCCAACCAATTTAGGTAAAACACTTCATGTAAAATTACAATTTTTTACAGTATTGATGCTAAGGCCCTGAAAACTTCCACAATTTTACAAAATTCACACAAGGGTTAAATTTTATATGATTTCTAAATTGATTTTATGAAGATATTTTATAAGGAAAAATGTTTTTACTTCTTTTTTTTACACAATTACATATTGCCCACAATACTAAAATAATAATTTTAGAAATGTTGAATGTTTTGAATACAGCTCAGTGATTTTACAAAATTTACGCATCCCAAAAAAATGCAACAAAAAAAAAAGATTATTGTAAAAGAAATTTACAAATCGTTTTTTAACACTAGATAAGATCCTTGAATCATAAGTATCATATAAAACAATAAAATTGCCCCAATATTAATAATATATGAAGAATTTCATAATTAAATACCTTATGTCTACAACCAATTTAAAAAAAAATGAAGCAATTTTTATAATAAACTACCAAGCAATATGACTATTTTAAACATATTAATTTAACACATATGGAATTTTAAGCAACATGCAGCAATATTATTCAGTTATTTATAACACACATGAATAACATGCTATACTTCGTTTTGTTTTTAATACTTCTAACAGACGAAAAATGTGCACTGTAATTATAGAAAAAAACAGATTAAATGCATATAGAAGTTTTTAAAAATTTATAACTGTTTTTCAATGAATAAGAAATTTAAAAGGAATAAAACTGCATGCAATAAACCTCTCTCATTACCAAAGATTCACTAACGAGGAAAAAAAAAATTAGCCTAATGATGAAAATGCGTGAAAATCTCTTGCGATCGTAACTTCACAATAAATGGGTTGAATCATTGTAATATACAAATAGATGGCATACTAATTTTTTTTTCCCCGACAGATTTTTCAGCTTCAACTTTTAAGCTGCAATACTACTGATTATAAACAAACCGTCGTCACGCGTTACATTCAATAGCCAGTTTAATAAAACGAAGATATAAAAAAATTTTAGAACCATTTAACGAAGACAGACAGGCATTTATAATAATATTTGGTTTTGCCACGCGAAACTCTGATTTCTAAAGCAGAAAAAAATTTGCGTTTATCTTATTAAAACACAAATTTAACGTATCCTTCCTGGCGGACAAATTTAATGTTGTGACAGCACTGAACTAGCGCCTATATACAAACAAAACAGTCGCGAGCTAAAATCAGTGGTGATCTACTCCAGAATACTATTTTATAGATCTAAAGCATATTTACCCTAGTAGCTCCAATAACTTCCTTCATAATTTGTTCAAAAGCAGCCGTTTCTTCAGCTTGCTTTTGATTATGTAGTGCTATTTTCTCACTGAACTTCCTCGGATTCGCCATCACTGATGTTTTGCTAGTACCTACATACCCTGCAACCCAGTAAATATTGTCCTAATGTGAGAATTAATCAATAAAAAATAAAAAACAACCTGAGACGCAGTAAACAAAATATATGTGCTGTTCCTTTCGATAACTCAACTCTGTGGATTAAAATTCAAATATTAGTTGAAACATTTTACTTTTCTCGCGTCATTCATAATTTTTTTCACTCTTGATCATTTTAAAGGCTTTTCAAATAATAATGATAATGTAGTTTTATTTGAGTAAAAGAATTCGATTTTCCGATTTCCAAAAAATATCATTCTGTTGGCAAAATTAAAAAATTTCAACATTATCCTTCTTGTTTTTAGCATAAAATTGAAATTTCAAGATAATGATGTAGGAAACATGTTTTTTTCTATAAAACAACAAATATCAATCAATGTAAAGGTGGGACATCGGCCCACAAACCTCTATCCTTGTAACTCCTTTCAGTTTTCTCTTTCAAATAAATTATGTTTAATCTAACTCATTGTTTACATATTTCATAACTCAATTAATTACTCAGAACATTTCGAAAGATTTCTGATTACTTGATAATGACTGTAATCATATTACTTTTAAGGCTCAACGGTATCTGCCTCCCTCTCTCTTTACATTTATAAATAGAAAGAGAGGAGAGAATAAAATAAGCACTACTTGCATGATAATTCATTTTTTCACAAACCTAACTCCTTCCATCTCGATCACAGCAAATTCCGGAGTAAAATTTCCCCTTTTATTTCTCGTGCCAGTGATATTTTCAGGACTGATCCTAGGGTGTCGGTCGCCAGTGTGCAAAGACTTAACGTGGCACCCCTCTTGGGAATTTTTCATATTTTACTAATACTTAATGTTGATGTTATAAACTCATTTACCTACGTAAGACCGAAAAGTAAAAAATTAGTAAAAACGAAAATAAACGTAAAAATGACTTCTTTCCCCTATTTTGTTTTTCTAAATTTTTTGTTTTTCTAATTTAATTCCCTCAAAAGCATATTGAAATTTAACACTCCTATGTCTTAGGTAACATTAACCATATAAGATATTTTCGTAAAGCAACTTTCACAAAAATCATTTTTGATCGATCCTCAGTCCGCCGCCAGTGCCGCTGATAAGCAAAAAAAAACCATTTCTACTACGGTATTGCCGGCTATGCCATGAATTTTAATATCAGATGAAGGATGTGTGAAAACAGTAAACATTAATGAGCAGTATGGACCAACACGCGTTTCACTAACATTCTATTTTTCTAAAATTGTGCTATGGAAAATGGGACTTCAATAAATGCTTAAAGTTCAGTATTACATTCGGCTAAATTTAATCAGAGATATGGAACTGTTTTTTTTTTTTTTTTTTCTGTTACAATTAATTAATGTTTTGGAACAATAAAAGTATTTTTTTAACTTAATTGAAACTTCCAAAATTTCTTCAATCCTCCTCAAATAAATACATATATTCATCAATAAAAATGCCTAAGTTGGGCCTGTAAAGTAATAATGTGGTACCTTCAAGTAAAGGCAATTTTTCTCTGTTTCCAGAGTTCTTAAAATCAAAGCACATAAAAATTATCAAACATTAGTATAAGTTTTAAAAGAATGTTTTATTCTTTTTTTATATTCATTTTCAGATTTTAAAAAAAAAAGAGGCCGCGCTTTTCTTGATCAATTCAATCATAACAGAAAATGTTATGCCTTAACCTTTTACAAAACCGTGTTAAGTATGCTTTCCCCCAAATTAATTAGTTTTTAAATATAGAAGGGAAGCTATTTTCCCACTTATAATTTGCACTACTTTAGCTAGCACGACAACTGATATCTAGACATGGGCGTAGCTACCACCGTATCAGCGGTACGGAACTCCCAAGTTACAAGGGAAGGCCAATCATGTAATATTTTTAACCTTACAAATAAGTTTTAGCTTGTGTGTGATTAGGTCATTTTTATTTATTTTCCTAAGAAAGAGCCTCAACTTCATTTTGATACAGGGTCCATCAGAACTAGCTACGCCAGTGTGTCGGAGATTAGAACCCGCGACCTTCGGATTTGCAAGCACGTAACATACCATTAGACAAAAGTGATCCCTCCTGTCCGGAGGCGGTTACTGGCTTATTTAGTTACTGCCACAAGTAAATCTAGATTTTCAAAGTCGCAAGTGCACATAATGACCTCAACCTGTAAATATCCTGAACAGCAGGAAAACTACTCCAGATGATGTATGATTAACCAGATGACCAAATGCCAAATAGACAAAAAAAGTAGCCGTTTGGGCTCTACTAAAGCATTTGAAAACAAGATACGTTTGTAAAGCATGCAATGTCCCAAAATGCAAAAAAAATGCAAAGCATAGGATGCTCTACCTATATAAAGCATCTCAATGGGTAGTGGAGAATGTACTTTTCACAAACAAACAAAAAAATTGTCTTAAAAATCAAATTAATTTTAAGTTATAAGCTAAATGAATTTATCTTTATAAATCAATCTAAATCCCAAAAATATTTTAGCATAACTTTACTTAATTAAAAAAATGGAGGGGGAGGGGGCATTATAAAGGGTTAAGCAATCTTTTTCAAGAAATACTAAGATATCCGACTACGTTCGGAACCGTGATTTTGCAAAAGCGTATAAATGGATAATATTTATGATATTTAGTGTCACTTAGATTAGAAAATGTATATTAAATTGTTTTAAGAATAGTATTACAATAAAAAATTATTTAAGTACAATATTTTGACAAAAAATTAACATAGAATGACCTATTTTCAAAATATTCTCCTTTTGTGAAAAATGCTTCTATTATAATAATATTTTGCCTGTATATAGCTCAAACCTCTGTACAGAGGCTGAACTAGAATTTTTGAAATATATAACTTAGAAGTGGGTTTATCCATGTTTTACGACAACAGAGGGGAGAAATTTTAAGAAAAAAAAACGCCGATAATTATTTTAATTGGTTGTAACTCGGAAAATAATGTGAATTTTTCAAAAATCATAGTTGAGCCTCTGTACAGAGGTCTCAGTTTATTATAGGCACACACACACACAAATATTATTATAGTAGAAGCATTTTTCACAATAGGAGAACATTTTGAAAAAAGGTTATTCTAAGTTATTTTTTTGCCGAAATATTACATTTAAATAATTTTTTTCGTCAAAATGTCCTTAAAACAATTTTATACATGTATTCTAATCTAATTGACACTAAATATCATGAAAATTATCCGTTTATGCGCTTTTTTAAAATCACGGTTCCGAACGTAGTCGGATACCTTAACTGATGAATTTTTTTTTCAAGTATTTTGTCCTCGAAAAGATAAAATGATAGGAAGCAAATGTATTGGAAAGACGAAGCGGGCCATTTTTCAAGGATTGTGAAAAAGATTTATCTGAAATGGAAAATGGAAGGCTTCATTTAAGGTATGAAATATAATTATGCTTTATCAGTACAGTGATGGTTTAATTCATAATTATTTGTATTTAAGTAATAAGTTCTAAGTAAATTAAAAGATATGAACTTTTTCCAAGAAAGTTGTTAAATTTTTCTAAAAAAAGTATTTTTAATTGGTTTTTCTACTCAAGAGTTATTTTAGATGAAATACTGTAAAGATATTATTTGTCAAATTTGAAGTGACAAACACACACAACGACACACACAAATGCAATCTACATCAAATTCCTTTTTTTAAATCAAAACAGTGCGGAGAAAAGAATTCAATTGGTTCAGTGTTTTTATAACAATTGTTAAGTACTATTTAACCACTTTTTATTCAGTAGTTTTCCTCGTATTTATTTTCTCTCTATCAGGTTTACTTCCTCGCTCATTTCAAGGAATCTCAATTACATAGAGAGATAATGTGCACGTAATTTTAAAATATTTTTTTAATTTATGGACGAGTAGATCCATTTGCAATTTTATCTGCATTATCTCTTATCTGCAATATAATACCTCTACATATTGTATATAATTTTTGAACTCGTTAAATTACATCTAGAGAATGCAGGACAAGCAGAAGGTGTAGCAAATACTATAGTATCCCCCACTTCTCTTTCCTCCAACGCGCCTAGAGCAGAAAATGTTTGAATGCAAAATTTCTTAAAGCTATGGCAAATATACTGCTGACCACACAAACTGCAACACCCTAAAGGAAGCATACAAACCATGTGAAATTTACATCATGCGTTGATGGCGATAAAATATGCAAATCATTTGCATTATAGCGCAGACGCACATCACAAGCGACCGTAGCGCCCGACTGGGACTTCTAAATGGCCTACCTAGGTCAGAGAAAGATAAGCTCATTCATTAACTTCATAAGAACTTGAAAGATATTTATAAAATGGTTCAGGCAGAATTCAATTAGCTTCTAAAAACTCCTTATAAATGTAAACCTTTTAAAACCCACTCAATATTCTTTGAAAGCTATGGAATTCCATAAATATCGAAAACAAAAAGGCTAATTTAGAGTCATTCCATTGAAAGAAATGTTATATATACATGTCTCAGGTACAGCTGCCTAAATTTCATTTATCCATCCATGAATTCACGACATACGAAGTTTGACACACACCCACACACACAAAAGACTTGTCTAATAAATCAATGTACTTACAGAATTAGTCCAACGTAACAGTATCACCTTCAAAGTAGTTCCCTTCATCATTCACCTACTTCTGCATTTTGTGCTGCCATTGTTGGTTACAGATCTGTAACAAGGGTTTGGGAAGTCCCTTTAGGAGATTTTCCGTTTTTGCCTGAACCTCTTCAACTGAGGTAAAATACTTTCCCTTTCAGCAAGATTTAACTATAGGAAATGAAAAGAAAGTCACACGGGGACAAATAAGGTGAATAAGGAGGATACTCCATCATAGTAATGTTTTTGCTGGTCAGAAACTGCTTGACAGATAGGACAGGGTGAGCGGGCGCATCGTCTTGATGTAACTGCCATCCACCATTCCCCAATTCTAGCCTTTTTTTCCCAATTTTTTTTCTCGAAATCTTTTTAGTGCTTCAATGTAGTAGTGTTGATTAACAGTCTGACCACTAATGTGAGTAGGAACCCACTCATATCCCGAATTTTGGCTATGTTTTTGTCTGTAACCACTGACGTTGGGCACCCAGCAGGTTCATCATCTTCCGCACTGACCTTTCCCCTGAAAACCTCATACCATTCAAACCCATGTACACTAGACAAAGTTTATCTCCTTAAGCCTCAGTTAGTATTTGAGTTGTTTTCGTGGGTGATTTCTTCACAAGAAACTTGATGTTGATTCCACATTTTTCTGGCAGAATGCAGTTGCAAGTGTTCACTCAATGACAGAGTATTCCAAACTGGCATGATCGAAAAAGACGAAACTAGCCACACGGATAAAAGAGGCATATGGGACGTCGCCAAAACAGTTGTTGCGAACTTCACTCTTTTTTCAAGCTACACACGTAGTCTCGGTTTTTTTTTTTTTTTTTTTTTTTTGTATCACACTTTGGAAATAAGTATAGAATATATCAATTATTACTTCATTCCTGACAATTTTAAAAGACAAGATTCTGGTCTTTGAGAATGAGGCTTCATATTACCAGTGAGTCTGTACAGTAGTGGTCCCAGAGCCTTGAGCGGACAGTAAAGATAACCAGCATGTTATCTAGCCTAACCGGGATACCAGCATTTCTTGAATTCCATTTGTACTTATTTCTCAGTAAAAATTTGTGTTGAGTGTTGAAGATAAGTAAAAGTGTCCAATAGATACATTTTTGTACCTCTTTTTGTGAAATTGCTTACAAGTGTTATTTTGCACTTATAGACAGGAACCTGTTGACTTTATCAGTTAATTCAGTGTTTGTCAAACTGTGGGGCGCGCCCCCTAGGGGGTGATAACCCTACAAGGGGGCACAAGCATATCGGAAATAAAAGGTTTAAAAAATCAATTTACTGGAATGAAGTATAAACAAAATACTTTCTGACACATAAAAAATACGCGTTTTCACTGATATAATTTATATATATTAGCTGGCAAATACTTCATCAAAAATAAAAGTTTCCACTTCCATACGTTTATCAATGATCTGGTCCTATAACTAAATTTTTTTAAAAAAAACATTTTGTTTGATTTACTGTAATGGCACGATGAGAGATTTTTTATTACGTTTTCTTTTTAAACCTAAAATACTACTCATTCAGAAACCCCCTCACACCCATAGAAAAATTCTAGGAAGATAAAAAATTTATCACTGTTATTATTATCATTGAAATGCTGTACAATATCTGTAGAAAGAAAAGGAAGACTTGTTCACTTTTCACCCAGCAAGCAGATTTGCGTCAGTCATCATCGTTTGACTTAGGAACTTATTGGTATGATTAGTTATGTCCTTGAAGTATTATTTGGCTAAGATTTATTTTTATGGGTATCTGAAATATGTAAAGCATCATGAAATACGCGTTTTACACAATTCGTTTTTTAGAACTAACATCCATATTCTTGTATTCAATACACTTAACACGGAAGTGGTCGCGCGGGGCTCAAAGTCAAAAGACAGCTAAGCTACAATAATTTGAACAAAATATGACGGTTTCGCTTGCAAATATCTTTCCTGTAATGTTAGCGAAAAGTGTCAGTGATTTGTGTCCTTTATTAAGGTTACGTACCTTTGAAACATTTTAGTTCACTTTTAATGGATTTTTTCTCAAATTATCAAAGAAAAATGAAACGTTCTTAAAAGTAGGTAAGTATATTTTCTCTTAGTTAAATTGTTCACTGGAATTGTGATTCTTATCGTGTACAATAAAAATAATTGTAAAAAAAAACAAAAAAAACATTAAGATGATTCAGTCACCTCTCGCGACTATTAACGTTAGTATCGAGTGCGTGCCTGCTCTCCCGGGTTAAAACATTTTGATGTTTTCTAGCTTTAAATAGTATTGCCAAATGTGATGGATATGGTAGAGTGCAACATAGACTAGACTCTTTTCTAATGACATTTATACTTTTAGAAATGGATGATGGAGGAAATAAATTTTTAATCAAATATCATTTTGCAATTTGTTCCAAGTTAAAAATTAGAGAAAAGAAAAATAACAATAATTATCCTATTACTTAAAAGTAATTTGCTTAAAATAAATATTACTTAAAAGTAACAAATACAAAATTTAATACTTACCTGGTTAAGTTGTACGGTTTACAATTAAGATTATATTGTAGCTTTAGCGCCAAAGCGCATTATTATTGTATAAAGGGGGGCGAAAAAAAATTATGGCTGATAACTGGGTCGTCAATAGAGAAAATTTGAGAAGCACTGAGTTAATTTATTTGCAAAAACTAAGCAAGTTCTATTTTAAACTTCTTTTTCTTTCTTTTTTTTTTTTTTTTTTTTGCTATATGTATTTTATAGTATTATAAATAGTTTTTTTGGAGAGTATTAGTTTGCTGATGGAGAGCTACGTAATGTTAAAACAGTTTTTAGTTTTTCTGTGCGTAATATGTGTTCTCTTTTTTTTTTCTTTATTCAAATTATATTTTTCTATACTTCAGAATTATTTAATTATTTTATATAATTTGTTTCGTTTTATATTTCTTGAATTTAAAATTGCCACTTTAAAATTTAACCTCATACTTTTTAATTTGTTTTTGTTTCTATTATCGCTTTCACTAAAATATTAAAACACATGAAGTGTACACAATGTGTTAATACGAATACATTGCTACATCATAAAACGCTGTTGAAACTTGCTCATTTATATGTAATATTAGTAAAAAATAGGAAGATTATAAAGGGTGTTTTTTTAGAGGTATAGAACTTTAAATTGCAATAAAACAACGATGTATTATTCGATTGACATGAATTTTTTTTATTCGAAAGATAATCTTGTGGCATTACATTTTAAATATGATTTCTGGCATAGGACTGCCACGGCTGGCTCGGATGTAGTCCAATCTGGACGTTCAATTTTCGATGACTCTTTCCAACATTTGTGGCCGTATATCGGCAATAACACGGCGAATGTTGTCTTCCAAATGGTCAAGCGTTTGTGGCTTATCCGCATAGACCAATGACTTTACATAGCCCCACAGAAAATAGTCTAGCGGTGTTAAATCACAAGATCTTGGAGGCCAATTCACAGGTCCAAAACGTGAAATTAGGCGGTCACCAAACGTGTCTTTCAATAAATCGATTGTGGCACGAGCTGTGTGACATGTTGCGCCGTCTTGTTGGAACCACAGCTCCTGGACATCCTGATTGTTCAATTCAGGAATGAAAAAGTTAGTAATCATGGCTCTATACCGATCACCATTGACTGTAACGTTGTGGCCTTCATCGTTTTTGAAGAAGTACGGACCAATGATTCCACCAGCCCATAAAGCGCACCAAACAGTCAGTTTTTCTGGATGTAACGGTGTTTCGACATACACTTATGGATTAGCTTCACTCCAAATGCGGAAGTTTTGTTTGTTGACGTAGCCATTCAACCAGAAGTGCGCTTCATCGCTAAACAAAATTCGCTTATGAAAATCGGGAACAACGGCAAGCTCGTTTTGGGCCCATTCGACGAATCTACGCCTTGCTTGATGATCGTTTTGATGAATTGCCAAACCAAACTGAGAATAAATCACTTGACAGCTGTTAAGTCGGTCGCCATCTTGGAAAGTAATGCCAACTTAAACTTCTATACCTGGAAAAAAAACACTCTTTATATATATATATATATTGTAAATTCATTTTTTTCGAGATATTCAGCATGATCTACACAGTCAGAGATGCGAGTCAACATTACATTTCTTGAAAAATGTAAAGAGAAGGGTAAAAGAAGAAGAGGGGGAGGGGAGAAAACGAAGAATTTTTATGAAAAACTGGCAAACAGTCTGGATTTTTACATGGCGTATTGTAATGGCAGTAGCATACACATTTCTTTCTCATGGGGGAGAACCATTAAAAGAGCACATGAACGGCAGCGATGACGGGTAATCTCTACGGTAAAAATTAAAAATCTGCTGGTCTATGAGGGGTGGGGATCGAACTCTCAAACCCCATCCTTGTGTACGCCACGACGTTTTGGTATTGAATCCAAAGAAAGCTATTGAAAGGCAACTGTGTTAGATTTTATGACTTTTTTTATGCTAATGTGGATTTTTTTAAAGAAAGAATTCTATCCTAGATAAAGAATTAAAAGCGATCATACACGATGCTGTATACTTGGCAGATCAGTTGACAAAATTTAAGGATATTAATATTCTATTGCAATATAATGAAATCAATATTATCACAAATCCAAATATCTGATTTTAACATTTATTTCGAAATTGAGAAAAAACAAGGTCATTGAGAGTTATATCAATTTCCAACCCTCTCGGAGTTGAATGAAATTAGTAGAATTCAAACAGATAATCTTTGGGTTTACATTGATCATTTGAGTGTGTTGTATGAAGATATGATAGAATGATTTAAGACCCTACTTCCAATGGAATTTCCAAAGACACCGGTAACTGAGTAGGCATGATCATGAGAGTAGTTCAAGTTTTTTTAAAAAAAAAATTCTCTCTTTAATAATAAAAAAACGAATTTCTTTTCAGAGGAGAAATAAAACATAATTAAAACAATTAAATGTTGGTTGATGAATTTAAAAATAGGCATATACTCTATAATTTTTTGAAATATCTTAATATTTGAACCTTTTTACCCAATTATCAGATTTGAAATTGTATCTAGGTTTTACAAGTATGACAACGGGTGCAAATCAAGTGTGAGTTTTGAATTCATTGGAGAACACGTGATTGCATTTATCATGTGATCGTCATAAATTTAGCCCCTTACTTTCTCTGTTTACGTGTGACTTCAATCCGTATGAAAAAAGCTCAAATTATGCGTAAAATTAAACTATTAAAATAGATAATAATACTCTTTGATATGTTAGAAACATTCAGTATTACGAATTCAGATCTTAATGGTAAAAAAACAACAACAATGGAAACTTTCTATAAATTTCATCACGTCAGTCGGCAGTGGCGTAACGTACACCCCCACGACCCCAGCACCGCGGGGGGCCAAAGCCTGACTGATGCCAAGTACACAATCCTTTGTAAGATCCGGCTTGTGGCATAAAATCTGACTTTGCAAAGAGGATCTAATATTCTCCGTTACGCCAATGTCAATAGGTAAACACAATGATCCAATAATTAGCTCTCAAATACTTGCCCCCCATTCGAATTTGCATACATCAATCTTTGACGTTGAAGCCCTCTTATTTATTAGAAATTGTGCCATCGTCATTGTATCCGGATACTGGAAAAAAATAGATTTTCAGAAATATTTTCATGCCAACAGAAACATTTTAAAATAATCCAGTAATTTGAGCTCGAACATTAATTCCTAACTCAAATTCGTATACAGAACAACAACAGATTCTCTGATTTTGAGAAGCGTCTTTAATTTGAATTTCTGAATAAACTTTAATCTAGAGCAGGGATACTCAACCAGCGGTCCACCAAGCCTTTTTAAGTGTCCCGGTCACGGCCCACAGCTCTGAGAAATTTACTTATTTAAGAACATTGTATTAAAAATTTGGTGGGAAATTCTTTGTCAAGAAATCAAATATATCAATTTTGCTTTTTGCTCTCGGTGTCGTACGGGTACGAATTGATATTCTTTTTCTATTTGGAACGGTTACGGTTAGTGATAGCAGACAACAGTAGAGTAGCTACAATTTTATGGGTGGAACTAATTTTTAACTATCTTTCATAACTCGTAAGCGAAAAATATTCGAAGAAAATATATCGTTTCAAGACAATTGGGAGGTTGACTATTTTGCAGTGAAAAACAAGTATGGATCAGTAATTGTTCAATGTGTCACGAAAGTGCTGTATTTGAGAAATACCAATAAACAGGAACCATTCAATGACACTTTTCCTCGAAGATCTCTTTCAGGAGGTGATAAATAGGCTTTCTTGAATAATCTGAAACAGTAAGAAAGTGTTTTGTCTATGGTAAAATCAAAGCGGTTACAAAGGTATCCAGTGAGGTTTGTCATATTATTGGTAATCATATGAAACCGCTCACTGATGCAGAAATTGTGAAGGAGTGTTTTTTAAATGCTTCTAAGTTAGTGACAAAAATAAAAAAATATTAAAATATTAATTAAAAAAAGCAAAACAGGAGTTATAATATATTGATCAAATTTTCCACATTTTAAATTTCCAATGTTATCTGGGTCTTAAAGCATCCCCACCCCCATTTATCCTCATGTTGCGGCCCGCGTAAAATAATTAACATATGTATGCGGCCCGCGTGAAATAGCTGAGATATGTATGCGGCCCGCATGAAGTAGCTGGCATATGTATGCGGCAAAGCAGAGAAAAAGGTTGAGTACCCCTGATCTAGAGAAATAAAATCATTTTTACCCTTTTCCATTCTTCAATCAATTTGATTAATTAGCACTAGCATTCCTACAGTTTCTGCTTTTAAACAGCAATTTTTTCCCTTGTGTAGTTTTTACCGTTCTTTGGCATTTTATAACGCTTAAAGGGAAAGGGGGTATATGGGGCTACTAAGTAGCTATTGTTTCAGCTACCAATAAATTTTAACCCTCCTCTCTTTTGACCTTCGGCTTTCAGTAATAATGAAATTAATTTTCAAAACTGTGTTAAAGCATTTCTTTTGTAATTCGTATTGGATTACAATAAAACTCAAAAAAATATAAAGCACTATGTATTAATCTATTTATGAACAATGTGATTATAATTTAAGCTCCACTTTCAAAACGCTGTTTAAAAAAAGAATCACTGGTCAATAACTTCAACTTTAAAATGAATATACCGTTTTGAAGGACGAAACAGTATAACATAAGAAAAAAAATTTTTTTAAAGTGTATCAATAGATGGTTGCCCAAGGACAATTAAAAACCGATTTTTCTCATCCAATGTGGTATGACCTTGCCGTGGTGAATGGGTTTTTCATTAACAACTGTGTCGAATATGGCGTGGAAATTATTTTTTCCCTCAAAAAACTTATACAATCATGAAATTCATCAGTACAATTGGTTTGAAGGGAAAGTTGTGTCGTAATTCGATTCCGAATGTCATTTGTAGCCGAATCCATTACTATTATTATACCACTTTCAGCACCATTTAATAGTACACTATAGAAATTTTTTCTCAATCCATGCCTTTTCTCTCTTACTCAAGTATATTCAGTTCAAATTTGAAGATATTCCGACCAGTGCTTCTTTTTTACAGCATTTTGAAAGTGAAACTTTAATTATAATAATCCTTTATTATAATAATTCATACATCATTATGAATTTTAAAAAAAGAAAAGAAATAACTGAAATATATTCAAATTATTAAGAATTTTATGATAGTTGTGGTGTTGTTATAATTGTCAAGAGAACTGTTCATCATTTGACTTTTTTTTATCTCTTGACATATTTTTTAGACAAACGATTTTTCTTTTAAAATGATTGCATAAAACAATGGAATTGGCGAAAAATGTTTGCTGAGGTCGACAATAGTGTTATTCAACACTAGAGCTGAGTATCTATAGTTTTGTCAAAAAATAATTTAAATTATTTGTTGGGGGGGGCGAGTCAAGAAACTATTGAGTTTATAGTTTGCATATCTTTGTTCAACTCCATAGTATTTGGATCGAAACTAAACAGTCGAATTTTACTACACATTAATTATGTCCGGTAGCTAGCGTTAACTCGCCAGCACTCACTAATGTGTACTAATTTTAATTTTACAAGGGGAGGGCACGACTAAGGAAATTCATTTGGGGACGAGAGTTTGTGTAGTAGTAGTACTCCGTTAGGGTGTTCAATCCTCAATGTAATTCTACCGACTGGCCAGTCAATTCAGAGAAAATAGCCTTCGAAATCCATACTTAGCTTTTATACAATTAAGTTTTTATTGTCTTCAGAGATGCAGTGACACAGTTGGAAGAGTACCTGTTTACCACGTGGGCGGACGAGGTTCGAGTCGCGCAATCTATGTTTTTGTTTTATTTTCTAAATTCGCATTTAATTATTTTTACAATTTTTAATTTATTTAAAAAAGACATTAAATATTTTATATAATTATAAAATAATGAAATTAATAATATATAATATAAGAGATATATTATTTTTATTATATGAATGATAAAATAATTTTTTATAAATAATTATGACGCGGTGGGCACCAAATTATGACGGGATGTGACCCAAGGTAAAAAAAGGGACACGCGGGGAAGGGGTTCTTTACAAAGTCCACTAGTTAATTAAACACATTTATTAGACAAAACAAGCATTTACATACAAAACTACTGATCTAATAGTTAGCATAGAATTGAAAGGGATCGGAGCGCATGCTCGTACATCCTTACAGTTCCGAAACTTGGCCATTACTGAAGATTGTTCTGTCCGCCAGAGGGGGAGCGACAGTCTCTCTACTGTTAATATGGGAAGAATCTAAACAACGGGGGGTTACATAATTATTATATATTTTGTGTATTATTATAATATCATGTATAATATTTTATTTATAATATATTGTATTTTATATTATAAAACTCTTTGTAACTAATTTTTATATAAAAAATATTTAGTATTTATTATAATATATTTCTATAATAAATATTATTTGTAAATAATTATACTTAAAAAATATAATATAAATATTTATATAATTACAGTAAGTATTTTACTTTTTAAAATACAAAATAATTATTTAAAATATATATAAATATTTATGTAATACTTATATAATAATATATATACAAATTTAAAATATTTATATTATATTTATAAAATATAATATAAATATTTATATAATTACTGTAATTATTTTACTTTTTAAAATACAAAATATTTATCTAAAATGTGTCATTTAATATTTAATAAACCTTTTTTAAATAATTTTTTTCCTGTAAAAACAATTAAATTAATTTAAAAAATAGAACAAAAAAAAAAGACTGATCGCGTGACTCGAACCTCGTCCGACCACGTGGTAAACAGGTACACTACCAAATATGCCACTGCATCTCTTACGGTAATCAAAACTTAATTGTTTAAAGCTAAGCATGAATTTCGAAGGCAATTTTCTCCGAAATGACTGGCCATTGTGTGGAATTACATTGAGCTTTGAACATCCTAAAGAAGTACACCTACTGCACAAAGTCTCGTCCTCAAACGAATTTCCTTAGTCGTGACCTCCCCTTGTTAGTGGTAAAAATATCACATGCTCGCGTGGAATAATATGAGCTGCATATTAGAGTGGATAAAAAAACAAGAATTTTTTTTTTTTTTTTTTAGAAAAAAAGGGTTTTTTCCCAGATTGTCACAACCTACCTGTGCGGAAAAGATGTTCTCTGGTATATAGATGAAGGGAAAAAATAAATTTTCATGTTAAGCACTACCACAATGGGAATGAAGTTTCGGCATTTGCGCTTTTTATTGGTAAAAAAAATCAATGTAATTTTTGTCAATATGAAACAACATTTTAGTATGTATTGATATTTATTTAGAAAAAAGGACACATATTAAATAGTTACAAGGAAAAAATATCAGGTTCATTCTCAATAGCTTCCTTATTATTAATTTCTTTTAAAAAATATGCTTACTGCCGAAATTGTAGAGAACCATAAAGCGGAAGATAGATAAAAGCTTGGATCGGACTGAGCTCACAGGCTATGAAAAATTGCAATATACATTTTGCTATTCACTACTTAGTACTCATTTATCAATAATCATCATTTTGGATTAATTATATTGTAGAAAAATGATTCGATTTGAATCTAAAACCACCTAACCAAAATTTTTCATCTGTTTTTTCGAAAATGATCTGTTTTTCATCTGTTTTTTCAACCCTTTAGTGGCAATATTAAATTTTGAAATAATCTTTTTTAATTATTTTTCAAATAATTTCAATACAACAGAACATTTTCCCGCATAAGTAGGTTAATATTTTAATTTTTCCCCCTTCATATAGCCGCGATACACACTAATGCATATTCTAACTAGGCCTCAGCGTCCTCACCCTTGAGTTAGTAGATTGATGTGTCATCTCACAAACGTCCTTCATTATTTGTGACTGTTATTAAAACTTACGGGTTGCATTCTCGAGGTGCCATCGAGGGACTTTTAAAGCATAATTCCCAGTATTGTACCGAAGAATATTAGGGCCTCCCTGTAAAGTCAGGTTTTGGGGCGAGAAAAAGAGAAAATAGAGTTGACGCAAGAACATTATCGTGCTATGATTTTCTATGATATTAAAGTGGGATTAAATCAAGACAAATGTGTTCAATGGCTGCAATTAGCATTTGGCGATGGATCTCCATGTCGTGCTACTGTATTCAGATGGTTTAAAGAATTTTGCAGAGGTCGCCATTCTCTTCAGAGTGAAGAACACACAGGAAGGCCCCGGTCGGCAGTAATCCTGGATAATGTGTCTACAATATGGAAAATGTTAATGGAAGAAAATCGCTGTACCTATACCAAATGATACAAAAGGAAATTAGCATTGGATCCGAAGCAATACACAAAATTATTCATGAAGAATTACATATGAAAAAAGTAGTTTTTGCCATTGGGTTCCCCATAATCTAACTGAGCACCAAAAAGAGAAGCGTGTCGGAATCAGTTAATGGCTGAATGAGAGTGGCCACCGCATCATTTCTAAAATTGTAACAGGTGATGAAATCTACATACCGTTTTTTGACGTTGAAACACGTTAAGAAAGTAAAGTATGGGTCTTTGAAGATGATCCCACACCGACAATGGTGAAAAGACAAGGAGCAATGGAAAAAGTAATACATGCCGTTTTTTTTAAAAGTACAGGATTGGTCAAAGCCGTCAAGTTGGAAGGACAGAAGACAGTAACAGCAAACTGGTATACCACTAAAAGTCTTCCAGAAAATTTTCAGGAAGTTATTGTTAGGGCACTAATGCTTCACCATGACAATGCATCTTCCCATACAGAAGAATTAACACAGTTGGCTTTCTTAAACAAAAAAAAACAAAAAAAATTAAAGTGATAGGATATCCATCTTATTCTCTGAATCTAGCTATGATATTATTTTTGATTATTTTTAATCTAAAAAAGAACTTACTTGGACATCATTTTCATTCAGAAGTAGAGATTGACGTGGCTATAAATGCATTTTTTTCATCAATTCCAAGAAATTAATGGTTGAAATATTTTCCACCTATTTTGTCTTTCACCAGTAATCCTCTATGAAATAAATTGTTATGTTTATTTTTTTGTACCCACGCTTTTTTTCCGTCGGCAATTTACATCAAATTAAAAGAAGTCATCAAATGCCGCGATTTATGTATTCAATGCTTGGAAACCGTTCCATGCATATTCGAACGCAATATTTTTTCCACTTGGAGACATTTATATTTGGCGAAATTAATCGACGGGTTTTTAATTAAGTTTTTTCTCTATTTTAAACATTTTTTAAAATTTCATTTGATGTTATTATTGAAATAAAAATGGCAAAATTTAGGTTTTCTGATATATATTTTGAGTCAGATAAATATTAAACCTTATTTTTTTTTTTTTTTTTTTTTTTTTTTTTGATGGATTTTTAAAATTTAAGTTTATGTTATAACTTTCTTTAAACAGATTCCATTAGTAATTTGTTAACAGAATAATTGAAGTTATTACGGTTTGCTTGGTACTTACTTATTATCACAACAATTACCAACGTTCAAGATAACTCGCCAAGTTGGCAACCCTGATTTCCCATGTATTGTACGAGCTGAATTGGCACACACACAATCATATGCTTAATTTCATATAAGTCACCAAGAGGTTGCGATAATACGTAAGTATCGTTTGCTTTTGTCAGGGACATAGCTACCACTGTATCAGCCGTACCAATGGTACAAGGCCCCCAAGCTACAGCGGTTCCAACACGTGTTACTACAGTCTCACAAAAATGGTGCTCATATTTGAAAAAGGATCCCCAAAAGAATTTTGATACAGGGCCCACTCAGAGCTGTTTTGCAATTTCATATGTTTTTATTTTAACCTTTTTAAGTGTAGTCAGTCTGCTTACTATATTATTTTGAATCAAAAAGCTGTCTTAAGCAAATAAAATATACCTAAATTTGATGAAATGGCTCTTCTCTAGAGTTCAAGAGAGCAAAGGTTTAATTTTACAATGCTTCTGGGTAGACAATACTTTGTGTTGCTTCATTGTCTGTGCAGATACAGAAATGATTGTCGGGTCTGCCTACCCTAGAACACAACAAATAATAGTCCAGGAGGAGAAGCAATCCATGTCTAGATTTAAGCCTATAAATTTTAAAGATATGCCCTGAAATTTGTTGATAACGTTTGGGAATAGTAAAATTTTTCAATTATTATCAACGCTTTGTCGAAGATTTTGGTGTGAAATCCATGCGCATAGTTGAATTTTCCTTGCGTATTCAATGCAAAATATCTTTAAGCATGTGTGATTTACATTTCTTCCCTAACTATGTTCGAGATAAAAGAAAGAAGGCGTGGTCAATATATGATTGCAAGCGATGCACAAATTTGATTTCGTAGTGACATGTTGCTCCCGACTTTAATGATGCATCCTAGTATCTGATACACTTTGAATGTAGGCATTCGCCTTAATTATTTTGTGATGCATTGCAATGCTATTGTGTGTGTGTGTGAGAGAGAGAGAGAGAGCTGTGTCTTTTACGATAGTGTCGATTTCGTGTGAGTGTAGTTTATTTTTTCATTGTTCTTCATTTAGTTTTTTAATTGTTTTTCTTATTTCTCAGTGTAATTGGTGAGAATTCTGTTATGTCAATAAATTTTCATTTGAATTCAAACTATATAGTGAAAATGATCTCTTTAGAGTGATTTGTTCAAGTGGAATGGAATATTACGTTTCCCGTTTTAAATTTAACCTTCTTATTTTTAAGTCAAACAGCTTTCAATGTCTGTTAAATTTTGAATGTAGGCAGTCACCCTAATTATACTGAGCCACAGCAATGCATGGCAGGGTGTACTGCTAGTATGATTATATATTTTAAAAAAGCAGCTTATTTCACGTTGTGATTAAAAGGGAGTAAATACAGCCTACGTTTAAGTTCACTTTGTATTTTATTTGGGAGTAAAAGGGAAATAAGAATACAACACTTCATGTTTTTGAAACATCGATAATTTGAGTCGAACGAAAATGTGAGTTGTTGAGCTAATTGCTAAATATACAGTGGGCCACAAAAGTGTTCGCACGCTTGCAATTTCTTATAAAATTTAATGTTTTCGACTGTGATAAAAATTAATGTATTGTAATTGTAATTTTTTTATGATATTTGCAACTTGTTCTTCGTAGAATGACATAAATAATTTTTTAAAAAAAGTATAACTATTTTTTAAAAAAATTAAATAATCAAAAAGCTACTATAAATCACGCCACATAAGTCTTCGTACACTTAACAAAAATCTCAACTTAGCTTTAAATATTGCATTTCTTTCTTTAATTAGTGCTTAGTAGGATATCGTTTAGTATCCACAACAACTTTTAAGCGTCTTGGTATAGATTTCCTCAGCTTTTTGTAATTTCTGCATCGATTTTCCTCCATTCATCTGTGATTATTGTATTTACTTCACATTTTGTGTTTATTTGTCATGTTTTCCTTTTTTTACATCAAAATCTCACAATATATGCTCTACTGGGCTAAATAAAGTGATTGAGGAGGTGTTTTCAAAATTTGGGGACAGTTATAGAGACACCAGTGGCGTACATTGAGAGCAGTGCGCTTGGTGTCGTTATCCTGTTAAAAAATGAAGTTGTTTCCAATATCCAAATTTCGGGCGGATAATTTAAAATTTCTCTTTAAAATATTTAAATAGAGGTCATGATTCACAATATCAACAAAAGATACCAAATTACCTAATTCTGTGGCCGATTTATACACCCACGCAAGAACACTTCCAACTCCATGTTTTATTGATTCAACTAGTCTTGGGATTACGTTTCAGAACATTCAAAATTGACAACAAATTGATTGGGATGGCAGTAATTCAACACTTTTGGTTCTAATGGGCCTATAATAGCTTGTAAATGAAAAAATAAGGAGTTTAACCCATGAATTTATGTGGAACAAAAACTCCTTCACCTCCATGCTTCAGCATTGAAGTGAAGGTGTTCTTGTGTGGGGATATAAATTGGCCACAGAATTACAATGGGCCACAAAAGTGTTCATACACTTGCAATTTCCTATAAAATTTAATGTTTTCGACTAATAAAAATTAATGTATTGTAACTGTAATTTTTTATGATATCTGCAACTTATTCTTAATAAAATGACATAATTAATTTTTTTAAAATAGTACAACTATTTTTTTGAAAAATTAATTATCAAAATGCTACTAACAAATTACGCCACAAAAGTCTTCGTACACTTAACAAAAATCTCAACTTGGCTTTAAATATTATATTTCTTTCTTAATTTAGTACTTAGTAGGGTATATTTTAGTGTCCACAACAACTTTTAAGGGTCTTGGTATAGATTTAATCAATTTTTCGTAATTTCTGCATCGATTTTCCTCCGTGCTTCTGTGATTAGTTTTTACTTCATACTTCATGTGTTTATATGTCATATTTTCTTCTTTTTCTAAAATCAAATTCTCCCCAAATATGTTCTACTGGGCTAAATAAAGTGATTGAGAGATGTTTTCAGAGTTTGGGAACAGTTATAGAAACACTAGTGGCGTACGATGAGAGCAGTGCACTTGGCGTCATTAACCTGTTAAAAAATTAAGAAGTCTCCAGTATCCACATTTTGGGTGGATAATTTAAAATTTCTCTTTAAAATAATTAAATACAGCTCATGTTTCATAATACCATGAAAAAATACCAAATTACCTAATTCTGAGGCCCATTTACACCCCCAAGCCAGAACTCCTTCACTTTCATGCTTCAGCATGGAAATGAAGGAGTTCTTGTTCCACATAAATTCATGGGATTAAACTCTTTATTTTTTCATTTACAAGCTATTATAGGTTAATCGGAGCTAAAATTGTTGAATTGTCTGCCATCCCAAACAATTTGCTGTCAATTTTGAATTTTCTGAAACTAAATTCCAAGAATCTAGTCGGATCAATAAAACATGGAAGTAGAAGTGTTATGGCGTGGGGTGTAAATGGGCCTCAGAATTGGGTAATTTGGTATTTTTTCATGGTATTATGAATCATGAGCTCTATTTAATTATTTTAAAGAGAAATTTTATACTATCCACCCGAAATTTGGATATTGGAGACTACTTAATTTTTTAACAGGGTAATGACGCCAAGTGCACTGCTCTCATTGTCCGCCACTAGTGTGTCTCTATAACTGTTCCCAAATTCTGAAAACACCTCTCAATCACTTTATTTAGCCCAGTAGAACATATATTTGGGGAGAATTTTATTTTAAAAAAGAAGAAAATATGACATATAAACACATGAAGTATGAAGTAAAAACTAATCACAGATGCATGGAGGAAAATCGATGCAGAAATTACGAAAAATTGAATAAATCTATACCAAGGCGCTTAAAAGTTGTTGTGGATACTAAAAGATATCCTACTAAGTACTAAATTAAGAAAGAAATGCAATATTTAAAGCTAAGTTGAGATTTTTGTTAAGTGTACGAAGACTTTTGTGCGGTAATTTTTAGTAGCTTTTTGATTATTAATTTTTTTTAAAAAATAGTTAGACTATTTTTAAAAAATTAATTAAGTCATTCCATGAAGAACAAATTGCAGATATCATAAAAAAATTACATTTACAATACATAAATTTTTATTATTCGAAAACATTAAATTTTATAAGAAATTGCAAGTGTACGAACACTTTTGTGGCCCACTGTATATATATATATATATATATATATATATATATATATATATATATATATATATATATATATATATATATATAACCTTTATATTCTTGTTGTCTAATGATTGGTTGCATCAATTTCTCAATAGATGCAGCCGATTTGATTCCTAAGTGTTTGTAAACGTCATTATCTTATTTGTTTAATCTGACATTGAAAGTAAAGTAATCTTATTACCACAGGAGCAGTATATATTCGATTGTCTTCTCTTGTACAATCATCATTTTAGCGGGAGAAATCAAATTCAGCTTTAAAAATGAAATTTAACCATAAAAATAAACAAAAAAAAATTTATTTCCTTATTTTTGTTCGTTAATTTATTTCATTGCTTTTGTAAATTCAATTGCATTTTTTAAAACAAATGACAAAAAATTTGGCAATCCTTCTTTCGCAAGAGAAATATTCCAATAAATGCAAAATATTTTTGTCAATAACAAAAAAACAGAGCTGCTGTAGTACTTCTTGGCAATTTATTTATTTTTAAAAACTATTACTTAAACTCAAAATTACATAATTGTTATTAATTTACTTTCTGAGAAAGCAAAAAACTCAAAGCTCTTGTTTTTGTCGCTATTTTGATTCATTCTTTTGTGTGTTTTCAATCTGCTCCAAACGATTATATTTTTACAGAAAATCAATTTTCATATCCCGAATTTGCTTACAAAAATGGCGAATGATGTGCCGTTTACGGAGTTCCTATTCCAGAAGTATGAGTCTAACTACACATCGTTAATAATAAATTAACTTTTAAACATAAAAAGGAGTACGTAATTAATGTTTAATAGAGAAAAAAGGTGTTAAAATTAAAAAATTAAGAAGTTCAATTAATACGAAAATATGCTGAAAATAAAGGAAAATTTTATTTTCTAGGTGCATATAAGAATGTTTTTAGTGAGAGTTAAGAGTATTTTTAGACATGTTTAGAAGAAAAGATGAATACCTTAAGCAAGACAGGTTTTATATATAACTGCCTTTCCACCTACATAATGAAACTATCACCGACCACCATCATAGATGATATAGATTCAAATTTAAATTTAGAGTAATTTTCCAACACCGCTAACTTTCAATATTGCAACGTACTTTTCATTTCCCACTGCTGTCTCTTAAATTTTGAGTTTTTAAATTAAGTTAAATAAAACGCATAGAGTTTAGTTCAAAAATCACGTTGTAAAAATATCTATCTCGTTGCAAGTAGTTGCAAGGTAGTTGAAAAAAAATATGAAATAAGGTCTCATTATTCTTTTAAAAAAAAGGTTTTTTATTATTATCCTATTTCAAATAAATTGGGGCAAACTGAAAATCTAAATTTTAATATTTAAAGGAAGCCAAGGATGCCTCTTTCTCATAAATAGCGCTTTAAGAAAATGCTCCATTAAAATAAAATATCACAGACAAATACCAAAAGATAATCTATCAATTTTTCTAATTAAAATGACCCCTTTTGTAGCAAATATAATACAAAAGGGCTTTTTAAAGTGATAGCTTCTTTAGGCACGTTTTGCTGGAAAGTGAACTTGAATTATATATTTTAAATATATATTTTGCATTTTCTGATTTAAAAGATAACATAGTATTTCTTTGTGTACAAGGATAGTTTTAATATATAGAAACCTTGATTTTAAAAGAGCAGCACAGTTATTTACGTAGAAACATTCCAAAAATAATCCACATGAAAAATATTTTTTATAATATAGATTAGAATACTGTACAAAAACTCTCGTGCAGTATACTTTCCACAACAAAAAAAATCAAAATTATTAAAATTAAAATTAATATTATCGAGAAAGAACATAAAGTTATATGAACCGTAGATCGTTTTCTCAGATAATTTTGTTGCATTCTGTTTCCAATGGCAACCATAGGAATTTCAAACGATTTCGTAGAAGCTTCCTCAGACGATAATACGTTAAAAAAATTATATTAAAAAGAATTTAAGAGTCGTGTTGTCTAATCAGCTCTAAAAAGTCATATAGACTGCACAGTTACTTCAAATTTTAGAAAATAAGTTTTTCATCTACATATGTATTTTAATTCTTGTAATGGTAACTATACACGAGATTAGAGAATACTCCTCATAAAACGCTTTCAACTAAATTCCCTCTTCATAAAAAGTGGAAGTAAATTTTTAAAATAGGCAACTTCTTTATTTTAATAATTTAAAATAAGGACTAATTAATTAGACTTTCAATAAAAATAGTTTTTAAGGAAGTATTTGTGAGTTTATTACAACAATATTTCCGCGAAATTGTATATCACATATAAAAGCATAATTTTACTTATATTGATCTTATCAACAAAATAATTCATATGACAACACAATACGATTTTTTTTAATAAATTGCATGCATATTTCTACCATTGTGTTTCTTTCTACTCCTCCATTAAAAATGCATCTTGTAACAATTGTTAATATATTGCCAATTAAAAATAAAAATTAGTTAATTTCTATGTGTTGCACAGTTCAAATAAAAATTCATAAAAATGTTGATAATATGTATTTATTTGATATTATTACAAAAATATTATGTTTATGCAAATTAATTGGTACCCAACTATAGTAAAATTAATTTTTTTGATTTAAAGATATATACACTCATATCATAATTCATTCAATGGATTTTACCCTTTTAATGCATTTTAAACTAATAAGAAAATTTATTCATTCTTTTAGACGTCTCTTTCAACGTTTTTATTAATTTCCTTTAAATTTAAAGAAATATAGAAACTTCTTTGAAACGATATTCTTATTTTTATAAAGCTTTTTTTTTCCTTCAATGAAACATACAGTGGCGTACGAAAGTGTTCGTACGCTTGCAATTTTCTGTAAAATGTAATTTTTTCGACTAATAAAAATTAGTATATCAGAATTCTAGTTTTTTAAAAATAATATCTGCAATTTAATAAACATAATCATTTTTTTAAAAATAGTATGATCATTATTTTGAAAAAGTAATGATCAAAAAACTACTAAAAAATTACGCCACAAAAGTCTTTGTATACTTTAAAAAAATCTCATCATAGCTTTAAATATGGTATTTCTTTCTTAATTTAGTCCATAGTAGGATATCTTTTAGTGTCCACAACGACTTTTAAATATCTTGGTATAGATTTCCTCAGCTTTTTGTAATTTCTGCATCGATGTACCTCCCTTCTTCGGTAATCATTGCTTCTACTTCACATTTTGTTTTTACAGATCATGTTTTCGTACTTTAGATTCAAATTCTCACCAAATATGTATACTGGGCTTAAATCAGGTGATTTATAATGAGCTCTCAGAATTTGGTGGCAGTTATAGAAACATCAAAGGCGTACGTTGAGAGCAGTGCGCTTGGGTTCATTATCTTGTTAAAATATAAAGTCGTCTCCAATACCCAAATTTTAGGCGGATAACTTCAAATTGTCCTTTAAAATATTTAAATAAAGCTCAAGATTCTAAATACCATCAAAAAATACCAAATTACCTAATCCTGATGCCAATTTACACCTCCCCGCAAGAACACCTCCACCTCCATACTTCAATGTTTCAACTAAACCTTTTTTGTCCGGAACATAACCAACTTCTTGCGATGAGTGATGAGTGTAACCTATTGTGTGAGTCTTGAGTAAGACAGGAAATACCTTTCTTATCTCATCCCAATCCACAAAGAAGGGAGTATCTTGAGATTTTAACAGTTATGATACTTTCGATGAGGAGCTGCCTATCTGTGCAACTGATGTAGAGGAAATTGTTAATTTGTCGGAGCCAATGGATAATGACCCTGATGTATAAATTGATAGTGAAGTTCCTGTCAAAACTGTCACATTTTCTAATGTTTTACGTTGGTTGGAAACTGTGAAAATATACCTCTCACTTATGTAGCAGGATGTAAACGTTGCAGTATTTTCTTCTTTGAATAGAGTCGGAAAAGAACTCTTTAAAGTCAGGAATTAAAATATTTTCAAGCATCTATAAATCAGTATTTTAAAACTTCCAATTAAATGGTGCGTAATAATTCACTTATAGTATTTTTAGATGTTGTATAAAAAAAAGTTTGTGATTTTTAAATATGGATAGTTTTTAGTGCTGATGCTTAGTATGAAATTTCCAAATTCAAGTGCAAAAAATTTATATTTTGTTTAGATCCCGATATAATGAATAATCCCGAATTAACGAAAAAAATGTTTGGTCCCGATAAACTCGCTAAATCGAGGTTTCTCTCTATATATATTTGACTACCCCCCACCCCCAAGGTTTATACATTTTGGATCGGATTATAAGGTACCGGGGGCTTTTGGAATAGTGATTGTGGATATACGAAAGTTACTTTAAAGGTATCCGACTACGTTCGGAACCGTGATTTTAAAGAAGCACGTAAATGGATAATTTTCATGATATTTAGTGTCACTCAGATTAGAGTACATGTATACAATTGTTTTAAGGACATTTTGACAAAAAAAATTATTTAAATACAATATTTTGGCAAAAAGTTAACTTAGAATAACCTTTTTCCAAAATATTCCCCTTTTATAAAAAATGCTTCTAAAATAATAATATTTTGCTTATAGAAAGTAAAGACTTCTCCAAAGAGTCTGAACTTTTTTTTTTCAAAATTCACATTATTTTCAAAGTTACAACCCATTGAAATAATTATCGGCGTTTTTTTCTGAAAATTTCTCCCCTCTGTTGTCGTAAAACATGGATAAACCCACTTCTAAGTTATATATTTCAAAAATTCTTGTTGAGAGTCTGCACAGAAGTCTGAGCTATATACAGGCATAATATTATTATAAAAGAAGCCTTTTTCACAAAAGTATATTCTGAAAATTGGTCATTCTATGTTCATTTTTTGTCAAAATATTGTACTTAAATAATTTTTTATTGTAATAATATTCTGAAAACTATTTTATATACGTTTTCTAATCTAAGTGACTCTAAATATCAGAAATATTATCCATTTATACGCTTTTGCAAAATCACGGTTCCGAACGTAGTCGGATACCTTAACCAAAATCTAATTTTTCCCAGTGCTATGAGAATTTTTACATCCATGTTTTATTTTACTTTATTTCTGTTGCCGACTTCTTAGTTAAAAAGAATGAATAAGATGTAATAAAAATGAACGTTAATTAAAATAATATACGAACCTCTAAGGAGTTATTGCTCTGTGCATTAAAAATCCCCGTTCATATCGACAAATTCAAACGAATATGAAATAAGTTTATTTCTCGAAAAAAATCACGAAGAAAATCGTTTGCAAGTCGTAGTACCAAGTGTTTAATCATCATAAATTTGAAAAGGCGGCAGCATATTTTCACATTTTAGGCTACATAGTACCTAAGGGGAAAAAACAGGAAATGTGTCTCGAAACAAGAATTTAAAAATCAGAAAACTTACTTCCGTGTTGTATGTTTAATGAAATAAACAATATTCCAACAATATAACAATTTTTTTCATTAAACACATACACACAATATAATTATAAACTCAAGTTCAACAGAATTTTCACATTGAGTATCGTTTTTTTTAGTGAATGCTTATTACGTATTTCTATGACGGGGCTATTAGTTGAGAGCAAGTAAATACGTAAGGGAAATTGTAACTTCAATCAATTAACATCTCATTAATCTACAACAGAAAAGAGATTAGGAACTGTAATAAAATACTTTGAACAGTTTAACAAAGAAGCAGGATCTGTCACGCATATTTACTCTTGCAAAAAAAAAAAAAAAAAAAAAAGACTTAAATTGGCAACACAAGGCATTGAATATTACTAAACAAATGGCTTGCCGGTAAGCATATGCATGTTTACCGGCAACATTTAATGACTATTGATGCATCAGCAAATGACCTTATCGTTGAATTGTCAATATTTGGTTCTACTTGAGATTACATTCAATTCATAAAAGTGGTTTATTTAAATAATCGATTGCCTGTGTACTAGGATGGATTGTGGTTATATGTGAGGGGAAAAATCTTATTAATCGGAATGTACCTTAGCGAAAAAGTTGTGACATGAAGATTAGGAGAAAAATTATTTTAAAGTTTAATATTGCTGCATAAAAAGTTGAATTTTCGAAAAAAAATGGAAAAAGGCTTAATTTAGGTCAAATGAAATGAAATTATATTCTACATTATGGTCTTATTATTCTTAATTATGGTCAAAATGAAATTATATTTTACATTATAAATAACCAGGGCTTCGAACCGTAATTTTCTTTGATCCGGTTCAACTAAAAAAAAAAAATTCGGTTCAGTTCCGAGTGAATAATTTTATTTTTAATGAATATTCTTATTTACACTAAAAATATAATTCTATTATAAACAAAAAATGTAATAATATCAAAATTTAGAATAATTTTTTTAATTTTTTCTTTTAAAAAAAATAATCTACTAGTTGGTTCAACGGAATTAAATCAGCCTTTTACAAGTACTTTCATGTGAAACTGGAACAGAAAAGTACTAGTGAACATCAAAAATGCAAATCGAGAAGCAATTTACATGAAATGATGATAATTATACGGTTGACGTTAAATTAGAAAATATTGGCAAGTTGGTTATAGTAATAAAATAAATGAAGACATATATCAAACCGAAATAAACCGATATTTTTTTTTCGGTTCAATTCCGGTTTGAAGCCCTGTATATAACCAAAAACGGCAGAGTAGTGAGTAGTACAGTACACATTGCAACATTTCTTAACCTCCACTCCCTTCACGCACCGTCCAATCGTCTTCCACTTTTTATCATGTACTGCAATTTCGACAGTAGGTTTATTTAAGGTATCCGACTACGCTCGGAACCGTGATTTTAAAAAGAACATAAATGGATAATTTTCATGATATTTAGTCTCACTTAGATTAGAATACATGTATAAAATTGTTTTAAGGACATTATGACACAAAATATATATTTAAATACAATATTTTGGCCAAAAAAATTAACTTAGAATAACCTTTTTTCAAAGCGTTCTGCTTTTATAAGAAATGCTTCTATAATAATTATATTCTGCTTATATAAAGTAAAGACTTCTCCAGAGAGTCTGAACTAGGATTTTTGAAAAATTCATATTATTTTCAGAGTTACTACCAATTGAAATGGTTCTCGGCGTTTTTTTTTTCTTAAAATTTCTACCCTCTGTTGTAATAAAATATGAATAATTCCACTTTTAAGCTATGTATCTCAAAAATTCCAGTTTAGCCTCTGTACAGAGGTCTGAGCTATATACAGGCAAAATATTATTATAATAGAAGCATTTTTCATAAAAGGAGAGTGTTTTGAAAATTGATCATTCTATGTTCATTTTTTGTCAAAATATTGTACTTAAATAATTTTTTATTGTAATAATATTCTTAAAACAATTTGATATATACGTTTTCTAATCTAAGTGACACTAAATATCATAAATTTTATCCATTTATAAGCTTTTGCAAAATCACGGTTCCGAACGTAGTCGGATACCTTAAAAATTTAATACTAAAGTAGTTGCTAGATGTACCTGCAGTGCCTATTTAATCCCATTTCGGGCCCTGGGCGCATAAAATCTACAGGCCCTCTTGGCACTGGAGGATCGAAATTTATAACCAGAAAATCTGGTTAAGTCCAGCTTATCCGGGCCCCTGTGCGACCACCTCAAGTGCCCAATAGGTAAACCCCATCACTTTGTACTTGTGTTTCTCTCTTGTAAATATTTATGTAGGGGTGTCTTCTCATTTCGATTAATTTTAAAAAGAGCTAGAATATCTTTTTCTCTCTTTCTACCATAAAAAAAGCTCAAATAACTACACTTCATAACTACACTACCCTTGTGGCAGTACTTAACATAAGAATTAAATTTTTATTTTATTTTCCCTTTCTTCTATTTACCAGAAAACATTTTTTCCGTATAGCTAGACATTGAATTGCTGAAAAAAAAAATCTATCCACCCTATGTGCACACATTACTATATCCATATTATTATTATTATTATTTTCTTAATGAATCTGTTTTTTCTCTTCCCTGCACAAACCTTGTCTTGTGACGTGTCACTTCGTGCCGGAAGCAATGCATTCTGAAAGTTGTCTTATCGTTTTCGGAAGTGCATCTTTTTTGTTTAATTTTTATTTCTGAAAGCGCCGAAATGACTGCTGAAGTAATTAAGGGGGAAAAATCATGACCTTCGACACAAAAATTTGAAATTTTCGTGAATATATAGTATGATTATGAGGTGTGAAATATATATATATATTTAATTAATAATTAATATTTTCTTGACTTTTTGTTTAAATTTGCGTATTCTGTGTTCAAAATTATAATACATTCCAAAAAGTGTGTTACTAACCCATAAGAGATGAAAAAGAACTCATAATGATGGGATTGGTTGAACAATAACAAAATGGGAACACTTTTTATAATGCGTATCGTAGCAGATGGGAGAAGAAATCAAATGATTTCTCCCGAGTGTGTTTTTAATAAACCTATTTCCAGGCAAAACTTATTGAGGAATTTCGTAGAAGACAGGTACTGTGTGTGTGCGAGCAATTATGCTGTATTTAAAGAAATCTAAAAATATAAAATGTAATTGTGCAATTGAGTTTACTTATTTTATATTTAAAAGATTTTTAACTGATTTTTTTTGTTTTTAATTTAGGGTATATGACTATTTTTGGAAATGTAATTTTATAAAAGCGTATAGATAAAAAAATTTTTTTTTTGTTTAAATATTTAGTGTTAACTGAACAAGAGCCTATATAAATTACTTTTAAGAGAATTATTACAAAAAATTATTTCAATGCAATTTTCTAGCAAAAAATGAACAAATAATGACATATTCTCAAAACAGTCTCCTTTTATAAAAAATGCTTATATATAGCATTTATAAAAATGAAAAATGGTGAAAAAATGAAAATGATGTAACTTTCAAAATTTGTGTGTGAACACGAAAATGCCTTTATGAAAATTTTGCTTATATATAGCTAAGGCTTCTGTAAAGAGCAGAGCTTGTACTAGAATTTTTTTTTATTACGTAATTTAGAAGTGGATTAATATTTGTAATTTAACACATCAGATCAGAGAAGTTTTAACAAAACAAAAACAAAACAACCTTTATTTCATTTAATCGGAACTCTGAAAATAATGTGAATTTTTCAAATTCTATAGGTCAGACTCTATAGAGAAGTCTCAGCTAACATATATAAGTAAATTACTATTATTAGTGAACCATTTTTTATAAACAATGAATGCTGTGAATATTAACGTCGCTCTGTTCAGCTACTCGAGGGGTTTTAGCGACGGACCTCGTAATTTTGAACCATGGTCAAGTGACGATGACGACACCTGATATGGTACTCTCCTCTCCTAACTACCACACCACACCTACGGGATGACGTTTGAACTCTCGACATATTTATCTACAAGGCGGGTCTTCAGCGGTACTAGGCTCGAACTCATGACACGCCGGCCACGAGTCCGTTACCTTGACCACTAGGCTACCACGGCCACTTTTTGAGATGAGACATTGTTGTGTGGCATTTTGCATGATGCACTGAAATTTCATCTCGTTCACGCGTATTTTCCGTTTACGAAATAAGCACGTAAAATTTATATAATTAACTGGATAGCGAATTAAGACAGTGGCTGAGTTGTGTTTCGCTCTTCTACGCCACAGGTACGAGGTTCAAACCCCGGGATGAGCAAAGATCGACTCAGCCTTTCATCCCTTCAGTGGGTCGATAAATGACCACCAAGCTTGCTTGGGAACTAAACACTGATGGTTTTGCTTCAGACTGACCAACTGATCGAAGCCTCTGCTCATGCACCTCAGTGCCCAAGGTTGCGTAAACTGAGTTGGGCACTGTAGGCCTTGGCTTTCTATGGGTTGTTGCGCCACTGAGTAGAGTTGTTGCTGAATAGTGAATTAAGAGATAGCTTAATTTTAAACATTTTTTTTGTTTCTGTCGCTATGTTTTCTATCAATGTGTTGTTATGCTTACAAGTTTTTCTGTCAATAATTGTCAAAAATGGAAATCCGATAATGCTCACTTATACTCTCTTATTTATGGGTGGTCTGCCGGAAACTAACAGCTTCTTCATGCTGGTAAAAATTCACGCATATTCATTAGAACGTAATAAGGACAACCAAACATGCTTCCCAGTTTTATTTGTTTACACATAAAAAATTACTGTTGGTTATTTATTTTTTTAACTCAGCTCGTATATAAGGTATACAAAAGTCAGAATAGATTTTTTTTTAAATACAAGAGTTCCAGAATGTTTCCCCATAAATGCAAGTAATAATTAATATGCTATTTGAAATAATTAAGGAAATTAAACACATCTCTCAAATTAAACGTAATTCGTTAAATGTTATTATCGATATAAGTGGAACATTATTTTTGAGGTAATTTTTTTCTTTTCTTGAAGATTCAGGGGTAATGTGCATACCATAATAAAAGTTTACTTTCAGCATTAAGAGTATATTTAATTGATGAGGTTTCTAAGATTCCTTTGTTCAAATCCTTGGTGACTAAACTGTTCATTCTATTTTCTCTATTAAGCTTCCGACTCTTTAATTTGCTTCACATGAGAATAGTTTTACAATGTTAATCACTATCATCTACTCAAATAGATTCAGTTGATAGCTACTTGAATTTCGGAGATAATAGAGATATGGAAATAGATAAACTAAAGATACCGAAATATGAAATCTAGATATTCTATCGTCAGATAATCTATGTATTTAAAAAAGAAAAGAGATTTATTCCTCACGAAATCTCCAGAACTACTAGACCGAAAAACTAGAAATTTTGCACATACAAGTTTCTTTTATTGAGTAGGGGTCCGAAAAATACGGGGTTTGAGAAGATCCACCACCAAGGGTTAACGTGGGGATTATAGACAAAAAAAAATCCCGTTTGTGAACTATTAGACGTACAGATTTTGTAACGGGTTCTTCTTCTAATCCTCTTGGGGAAAATATTCTTTTACTGTGATTTTAGTTTAAAAACCGCTTTCCGAAGAGATGACTTGATTTTATGCAAATGTAACTACTATTTAAGTGCCTGTCGTTGAGTATGTGAGGTTAATGGTTAAGCGTGAAATCCAAATATTACAAAAGGTGAACAGCGGCTGGGGGTTTGCGTCTTGAGATTAATAGTTGACGTAGAATCCCCCAGGAATTGTGAAAGTAAACAGCCTTGGAGCTGACCGACTATCGGGACTCGAGAAGAATCGTAACAAGGAGTTTTAACTCCAGGTAAGTGAATTTCAATAATCTTGCATACCCGGTTAGGAGTTAGGATTTCAAATTGCTCCCAGAGTTAAGTTATCAAATTGTACATTTCATAAAGCGTTAAAGATAGAATAAAAGTAGCTATTTTGCTGCTTTTATCTATCTTATAGCTACCTATATCTAGCTTTTAGCTACTAGCTATCATGTTTGCTTCTTCCCCGAACCCTCTCACACCCACGGCTTTCGGATAGCGACAATTTGAAATTTGATAAACATGTTTCTTTTTTGTTGAGCATAGATCTACTAAGAACGTATTTAATGAAAATTGGCCACCGAGTGGGTTAAAGTTAAAAACATTCTTTTTTCAACTATTAGACCTCATACTTGAGAAATTGGTAAATAATTTTCTTTTGTGGAGTAGAAATACGACAAGAGAGGATTTTGTGAAAATCGATTCCCGAAGGAGTCGGAGGGGCAATAGAGACAAAAATCCCTGTTTTCGAACTATTATACCTACAGATTTGCAATTTGATTAACGTATTTCTTTTATTGAGCGAGATCCACTAGGAACGGATTTTGCGGAGATCGGAGGTTGCTGGATGTTATAGAATTTAAAAAAAAAAAAAAAAACGTTTTTGAACTAACAGATTTACAAACTCGAAATTCAGCAAACATGTTTCCTTTGCTGAATACAGACATAATTCAGTAAAATATATTTTTAAAGGCCTGGTTGTGGTAGTTGGTTAAAGGAGTCCCAACTGTATGCTTATTTATGGAACATATCCCTATTTTTTTTGTTCGTTATTTCTTGATGACATTTTGTGGCTGAGATAACCTAGCAGTCACGGTCACATACTTGTAGCCGACGTTGTCGAGACCTGATACCCCCAAAGATCCACCGTGTAGAGGATCTGATGCACGTTAAATCTGTCGTGGCTCACAAAGTCCTCCCTTTAGCGTGGTGTGGAAGTTAGGAGATTGGAGTGCCAGCTCACGCATCGTTTTCGTCTCTTGACCGTGATTCAAAATTGCGAGAACCGTTGCCAACAATCCTTGCTTTGTTTCAGAGTTCTGCACACTAACTTAGACATTTTTTAAATTAAAACAATTCGTTCCTCTTGTTTTTTTTTATTTTTGAAAAAGGACCATGGCATAATTATTTAGTATAACAAAGGTGATAATTCTTATATAAGAAGCAAGCTTTATAAAATCAATATTTTGTTTTACTCAAACTATTTAGGCTTACTGCTACCTTCTTATCAGTTTATTTTTGTGCTTTTGAACAGGGTCATTGTTTACAGGCAGAGTAGCCGTTTGGTAGCCAATGAGTTGTGGGTTTCGATTCCGTCGACGAATGCCTTGTAAAATAACGGCAAAGGGGCTGCTATAAACATAAATTCGAAGAAGCTTTAAAACCTTCATGTTTCGTAGATATCAGGAGAGCTGTGTTTTTCATGTGTTTTTTTACTGATATTCAAATTAACGAAAATCATCTTCAGTAGTCTTTTAGTCAGTAATTAAAATGAAATCTTTCTTTTGAATAGCCTTGAAAATAGAATATTTTTCTTAATTAAAGGTAATGCAGCAGCAATGCACATTTCATCAAAAAGAAAGAAAAACCAGGATGCAAGTTATAATTTGCACAATATTCATGCAGCTTAAACTAAAATGCGATGTTAAATGATTAATCAACTAAAAGGTTTCATGAACTTCTGGAAAAGAATTTTTTTCATATGAATGATTTTTTTTCCTACGTGAAATTGATTTCTCATCATGATCCTAGCCAAGACTTCGAATTTCGTGCAAATCTCCTCAACATTAGTAAAATAATAAGATTTTAACTCAATTACAACCCTAAGTTCAGACGATCCTCTAATTTTAAGGAAATGTCTCGAACATTCGACGATGACAAGTTTTACTTCAAACTTTTCCAAGCTTTTTGAGCCCAAACAATAAATAATTGTTTTCAGCTTTATAAATATTTAAGAAATTCAGAAATTGCGTATTATTATTATAAAAATAAGAATTATTATGACAGCTGTAATAAAAATGAGGAAACTAGGATGCTATAAATGTTTTTGATATCTAGATTCTCTACCGAAAATTTCATGGCATATTCCAATTCATCGTTACGATTCCAAGTCGGGCAATATTGAATACTCGTATACTAATTTGTAATTTTGAATTATTACGTGGTTTTTTGAAAATGCGAATAAATATCACGAACAGACAATTTTACTTTATAAACAACAACACTAACATTAAAGAATGTATTCTTTTACAAGAAAAACTAAATTAAATGATGAAAGTATCAACTAATTAGAGAAATTTTTTTAGTTATGTTTTAACAAAATATGTTGAATATTCGCAGATAAATCTTTTACACGAATATCTTGGAATTCAACGATAGATTGCGAAAGAAATTTTGAACACACATAAGCCATTAAATTACTTTAAACAAAAACATCGAATATCGTATTAGAAATCTATATTTAGAAGGGAAATGAATCTCCATTATGTTATATCCATAATTTAGATTCATTTGAGTTGTTTATAGCAATATCAAATAATATGTAATTAATGGGATCCAATTAAAGTACTTTTGTAGTGGCTTTTAATTGGAGTGCCGTAGGCTGATTTTATGTCTCTGCCACGAAATTTATATAACACCCCTTTACCCTTTCGCAATCCGACTTGGGAGTCGATTTTCGCGAAACCCCTACATAACGGATTTCTGCTGAACAAAAGATACATGGTTGCCAAATTTCAAGTCTTTAGGTCTAATACTTCAAAAAAGGGAATTTTTATCTACAACGTCCCCTTAACCCCTAATACCCTCCGAGTACACACGGAGGACGTGCTCGTTAAATCAGTGGGCCTGAAAGTCTTGTGGGCGATCACAGCAGAAACCACGGGTGCAGGGAGCTCGAGAATATTTTGCCCCCAATAGTTACATGCCTAAAATGTGGAGGTAGAGATAGGTGGTGTCACCATCTATCGTGTAAAAGTCCAACCTGTCTCAGGCTCTGGCAACTTTCATTCCTTGCCTTCGGGAAGGACACGAAAACAACAACCCCTCAGGATCGAAATCGCAAAAACGGGGTTTTAGCGGATTTCTACTCAATAGCAGCATGTTTGTCAAGTCTGTAGGTCAGACAGTTCAAGCAACGGAAATTTTTACTAAAACGCCCTCTCGCAATCCCTTCTTGCGCGTTCATTTCCGCAAAAGTTTTCTTGCAGTGCAGCGTGATTGCGCATTACGTATAGCCAGTAGAGGGCGTTTAACGACGTTCTTCGTAGAGTATGAAACAGGTAACCAAAGCTTGTTTGAGTGTGCTACCTAAAACCAAGATGCTTAAAATGTGGAAAACAACACCCTACCAAACAATGCCCGATAAAGGAGAGACAGGAAAACCCATTTTGTATTAATTGTCAAGAATATGGCCATTCGGCCTGTTTTACTAAATGTCCTAAATTCCCCAAACCTAAAAAGGGTTCTTCCCTGCCAGCAAATAAAATTTTTAATAGCAACTTACATGGAGAAGGCATTTCCTTCGCTAACATTGTTTTTTTTCTTTTGGCAAAAATGATACCTTCAAAAAAATTCATTAATTCCCCCCCCCCCTTTTCTTATTCTTTATTTATTTTACACAGCTGCATTCTTCCTCTGTTTTTTTTAAAAATAAAAATGGAGAAGGAGATCTCGCAAAAAATAATCATCTTTCCGGAGCTTTTTTTAAAAGAAAAATATTTTTTTTATTATTATTCTTATTATTTTTGTTTCCTGTCTTTCTTTCTCTTTTTTTTTCTTTTGGTCTGTTTGGTGCATTTGTATTGGATAATTAATTATCGTTATATTTTGGAAACTTCACACAATATCTTTAAAAATTAAAGCCTATGTTATTCTGATGTATAAGCTATATGATTGTAAAGTTTCATTAAAATCCATTCAGTTGTTTTTCCATGAAAGAATAACAAACATCTCCATACATACAAACTTTCGCGTTTATAATATAAGTAAGGATTTCGCGACTACATAGACTTGCATTAAGAAATGTGCTACTAGCGTAAAAATCCCATAATAAGCTTATAAATAACATTTTTTTTCACTTTTCCATGCTTGTTTGATGGAAAAATCGTAAGTGGCACGCATTATTATTATTATTATTTTATCAAATAGTGGCACTCTTCCCAAAAAGGTTGGCTACCCTTGAGATAGTTAAACATGGCAGCTTCATTGTCGATCTGCACCAAGTAGGAAAGGAGGGCAATGATTCGTTTTTTGTTAGCGGAAGGTGCGATACCTGCGATGAATACTGGCCATCTCTTCCATCACTATACGTGGCCGCAGTAGCCTAGTGATCAAGGTATCGGATCGTGGTTGGCATGTCACGAGTTCGAGCCCAGTACCACTAAAAACCCACCGTGTAGGGGAGCGATGCACGTTAAATCTGCGGAGAACTCAAACGTCCTCCCGTTGGATGGTGTGGTAGTTTGAAGAGGGGGGTGCCAGCACAGGTGTCGACCTCGTTACTTGACTATGGTTCAAAATTACGAGGTCCGTCGCAAAAAACTCTCGTGTGGCTGAGCAGTGCGAAGTTAATATTCACCCACTCCATCACTATACCTTCAGTGACCACGACCCTCAGTGGTTGATATTATACCACTGAACTAATATCTTGGACGAATAATTTCCACCGGTTTTACACCTTCCGCCAAACAAAATGCAAATCACTGTCCTCCTTGGTGCAGATCGACAATGGAGCCACTATGATGAATGGTCAGCCACATCTCCAACGATCACGCGGAAATACGAGTGACACGTTGTATAGAAGTGTTGCAAACTATGCCTCATTCAGCGCTGGATACTAGCACTTTTGCCAGATCATGGAAAGAAAAATTGCACAAATCCTTTTACTTTTTTACCTTCTCGTATAAAAAAGTTTCCAGTGTGATGCTGTAATAAATTTATTACGTACTATCTTAACAATAGCTACGTTCAAGTTGACTCGCCAAGTTGGTAACCCCGATTTCGCAATCGTATGCGTTTGTATGCAACCATGTGTTTCGTTTCAAAAATGTCAATACGGTTGCGATAATACGCGATTGAGAGCTTTCGCAGAAAAATATCGCAACGATTACCTGAACTGGAATCATTGCATGAGAAGAAAGGTGTTGTCTCATACGAAGATTGGAAATAGAAAGTTACTTTTATTTTGGGCTTTCGATCTTATATAACACGTCGGCAATGTCCAGACAGTTGTCCGAAAACAAATCGTCCTGAGGACAGTCACTAATTCGCTGCAAGATCGCCAGAATGGCAGGATAGGCGGACAGGTAGTCAGTTCGCAGTTTTTACATTGCAGATACGTTCTTGTTCCATCTTTATGGATTTTCATTCCCCTCGGGTGGCGTGTACTGAGTCTGGTGAAGATATTAGCTAAAGTCCTATTTGTGATGAGTAGTTCAGAAAAACTTGGTACTTAAATTTTACAGTTTTATCTTTGAATCTAGACACTTCACTGAATTTATATCGTTCAGTACGACTACAAAAGGTAGTTTATCGTTGTTTAGTTTTCTTGCTTCTTTAGCTAAGGCATCAACGGTCTCGTTTTCGTCAATTCCAACATGGGCTGGAACCCATTGCATGATGCACTTCTTATTTAACCCCAGAATTTTGTGCAGAACATTGTGTATTTCAGGACAAGCATTGAATCTACTTTTTGAATCTCTTGAAGGGAAACTGTGGAGTCCCTGAATTCAATTATTTCTTCAGCTTTCTCTGCATCTTGGAAATTTAAATATTCGTTCAATGCCATTTGAATGGCTTGGAGCTCACAGGTGAAGTTAGATGAAAATACGAATACTTATTAACACACAATCAATAGAACTAAATACTCAACTTTCCAGGAAGCTGCAGGTTTATTAAAATTTATCAAAGTGTTGGATGATGCAGCTTTAGTGATGAAGGGGAGCGGCAAGAATAAATTTTGCGGAAGAAAAAAAGAATAAATAAATATATAAAACTACATAATACATATATATATATATATAATCCAATATAAAAGAATTTTTTCGATATATAATCATATACATATACATACACATATAATTTATATATATATATATATATATATATATATATATATATATACACTCAGGAACATTGAAAATAGCGACCCAAGAAGAAAGCATCGGATTGAAATGAAATTTAAGACACATAATGACACAGATGAGAGATTCACTTGATCTCAAAAACAAGACAATTAAACGAATACAGGGTGTGCAACGACACAAATACTGGGCATCTTCAATAGCACGTTGGACCACCTCCAGCTGTAATACATACCGCCACACGGTCCGGCATTGAGTTGATTAGACACCTTATGTTGTCCTGAGGCAGATGGGCCCACAAATCTTGAACAGCCAACTCTAAATCATGTACAGAGTGACACGATGGCATACCATTTAGGAAAGGTCCTACATGGGGTCGAAGAATATCATCAACGTAACGTTGACCCGTTAAGGTTCCACGCATCACAATTAAAGTGGACCGGCTATCATAGGCTATGGCCCCCCAGACCATTACACCAGCTGTGCGGGCAGTGTGACGTAGAAAAGTGTGGGGGGAATCGTATCGCTCACCAGGGTGCCTCCACACCCGTACACGGTTATCATCTGCCCCCAAAACAAACCGGGATTCATCACTAAACACAACCTTTTGCCAACCTGTGACATTCCACATTGATCTGGCTTTTCGCCACTGTAGACGCAGCTGCCGATGTTCCGGTGTTAAAGGGAGTGCATGGAAAGGGTGCTTGGATTTAAGATTTCCTTCTGCAAGGTGTCTGGAAATTGTTTGTGGAACAATTACTACGCCTACGTCTGCTCGTATCGTTGAACGAGTCACTGTGGGGTCCACAAGTGCTTGCCGTACGATCCTCTCTCCTCGTGGTCTTCCTAGTCACTCCAGACCCGGTTTTCCGCGCGTGGGTACCTTTTCGTGTCCACTGCTCCCAACAATTTCTAACGGCACACTCCGAACGATCCACCTGGCCAGCAACATGGCGCGTCGACCAGCCTGCAGTTTTCATCCCGATGATCAGGCCTCTCTCAAACTCGCTTAACTGTGAGAAATGTCTTCTAGCACGTTTACCTGGCATGTTTCGCTTACCAAAGTCTTCCTACAATCGGCGGGTAATCGTCACGTTTATGAATCTTCGAATTTGCGCTGGCTTATATAGCGCCCTCTTCCTGATTGTAGAGCCACCTCGGCGTGTATGAGCATGCGTATTGGAACAAAACTTGGATCATTTGCATATCACATTACGCTGTACTTATTTGCAAAGTTTCGCGATTGTACTTAGCTTCCTTCTTGGGTCACTATTTTCAATGTTCCTGAGTGTATATACATGTAAATTACACTTTCACAATTTGAGCACTGAGTATGAACAGTTGTGTAATTTTTACAATGGGAGTTAGTCCACCGTTAGGGGCGCGCGCATGGACAGGGTACCCCCTCCTTAGTATAAATTTTTAAAAAATATTGTTTTTTATAATTGATTTAAATTTATTAAGAGGCAAAAAAAATTGTCGTGCCGTATCATTTGAGGACACAATGGCAGTAACTAATAAACCTTAGTCGTAAAATTATATAAAATACAAAATAAACTACTATAAGTCAATACAAAAAATATATATATGAAAGATATTTCTTAAAGTATTATTTTAATACGCAGTTCTAGAGTCCGATAGTAGGAAATCACGAGATGTGAGGATTTCAAAGTATTTGAAGAGAGATTACTCTGTTAAATAAATGTAAATCCTGCGTAATTTTCGGAGAAAAATGATGTATGTTGAAATCGTTCCGTTGTGATATTACGTATTCCGAAAAGGCTTAAAGAATATAATTAGCGTATATTTTAATAATTTGAAGAATTCAGTTCTTTGTTACTTAAAAAATTATTTTGAGTTATTTCAATGAATGCATAATCAAACAATGGATAAAACCCTTGAAAAACTAATTGAAATTATTATTTCTTCACAACTAAAGGATATATTATTTAATTTAAAATAATGACATAAAAATGTACGCTATTATTTTTCAAAAAAAAAAAAAAAACTTTTCACTCCATAATTTTGCTTTAAATGATATTTTTCTAACATTCAAAAATAAGGCTCTCTAATTAGTACTTATTTATTACTCACAGAAAACCGAAATCACTTAACAAAGTCTTAGATTTTCATAAGCTAAGTTGCGTTAAATACTCATCAAATTGCAATCAATGAAAATAATTGTTATGAATTCTTTTTGACCCAAACGTAAAGTTTTTTTTTTTAAAAAAAGAAAGAAAATAAAAATCGGTATTAATTTGGACCAAGGGCAAGAGTTGCTAGGGCAGAGGTCGGCAAACCGCGGCTCCGGAGCCGCATACGGTTCTTTGCATAGACGGTTGCGGATATCTTCACAATTTTCTAATACTTAAAAAATAATTGTCTACGAAAAATCATTGTTTACCTTACTCTTTTTTTATTTTTATCCATTGAAAACAATTACCTGCATTTGCATGTTCATTTAAATATTTGACCAGCGTAAGATAGTTACCACTGTACTACATTGTTTTTCATAAACAATCGGTGAAAATATTAGAATTGGCCCTAAATACTGATAAGTAAAAAAAAAAAAATTAGGTCAATTCCTACTTAAATCAACAAAGAAAATTTTTATTTTAGTTACTTTTTATTAAATCATTACAATCAATATAAATATGTATATTCATGTGACAGAATCACAATATTAAGTGGCAAAATATAAAACGATTTTCTTTTCTATATATGGTGTTGGACTATTATTTTAGTTTGCTACTATTTATTCATTAATTATAAATTGTTTAATTACTTAAAAAATTAATATTTGAAGAAACTGTATTAAGATGCAATGTCATCCACTAGAAGTTTAAAAAAATGTATTTGAACTTGAATTGATGAATAGTAAATATTTTATTAACGATTGAAATTTTGGAACAAGATATACACTGAAGTGTCACCGAATTAGGGTTACCTACCTAGTAACGAGTTGGGACTCCTTTGGCCTTGATAACGGCTGCCATACGACGAGGCATAAATTCAACAAGTTTTTGGAAATGTTCCACGGGAATGATTTGTCAAATATTGGCTAAAGTTGTCCATAATTTAGACAAGTTCGTGAGTGCTGTGTGATGGCCTTACACGCCTTGTTCGAAAACATCCCAAAGATGCCTAACAGGATTTAAGTCTGGGCTTCTAGGTGGCCAATTTATGACAGGAAAGTCAGAGGAATGCTCATTCAACCAGCCAATAGCCAACCGGGACTTGTAAGAGAGTAAAGTTGTCTTGCTGGAAAACTCCATAACCGTGCGGATAACAGAACAGCATAAATGGTTGGAGGTGATCATCCAGCAACTCTACGTACCGAATTGCATTGAGGGAGGTTGGTACACGCACCAAATATTCCAAACAGTGCCACAAAAAAACACCCCAGACCATGATCGAGCCACCAAGCTCTTGTAAAGTTCCAACCTGGCACGCAGGATCCATAGCTTCATGAGCCTGACGCCATATTCTTAGCCACCCATCGGTGTTAAGTAGTCGGAATCGAGACTCATCACTCCATGCTACTCGTTTCCAGTCTCTGTTCTCTCTTGCCCAGGCAAGATGTGCAGCCCGATGGCAAGCATTGAGCCATGGTACTCTCGTAGGTCGACGGCTCCCGAAATCATACGGTGAAGCGAGCGTTGCATAGTCCGTGTACTTACTGTAGGACTGGCACCGTCATTCAAATGGGTGGTAATTTGAGCTAATGCTTGGCTTCGCTGACTACGTACAACACACCTGAGCCGTCTCTCACCACGCACTGTCAAAGCTAATTGTCCTTTGCATTTTGCCCAATTGCTAGTTTTTCTTGCCCACCATCCATGTATTCTTAGTATACTTTTGACACTGTCGACCTTGAAAATCCTAGCTGTCTGACGATTTCGGAAATTGAATGGCCCATGCGTCGCGCACCTACGATTTGTCTGCGATAGAAGGCGTCTAAATCAGGCAGTTTACCCATACTGGCAATTCCAACAACTAATTTAAAACAACCCCAGTACGCCCTAAACATGCAGTTACCACAGTGCCCATAAACGATGCGCTACGCTACAATATTTGCGTTGCCCTTGCTATCCCTAATTCAGAGGCACTTTAGTGTATATATATGGAGATTGTGAATAATAGAGTAGGAATTGTGTGTGAACTAATAGTAGGAATTGAAAAGTCCAAGTCATAGAAATAAAAGCCGACAAGGAAAGACACTCCTCAAAGTGATTTCCAAGAACGGTTATGTATGAGTTCGGGAGCACTTATGGATGACAGCATACAGACACAATTAAACCTCCAACAGAAGTGATAAAAACACATTTCATTTGTTTCACATGCCTAACGGTTAATACAACAGAGTATTGAAATGACTTTTGTATACAAGAACAATCAAAGTAATTTTTATTATGTGAGCACATGAAATTCCTGAATAAAGCACTTATGGTATTAATGATAGGGATGTTTTTTTTTCAGGAAGCCTGAAAGAGAGTAATCACCAACATTATATTTTGATTGTGGTTGTTCTAGTTTTGAACCACAGAAATAAGAATACCTTTGATAGCGTTTAGTTTTAAAAGAATGGAAAATGTTATTTTGTGTAAGATTTTATTTAAATGCTACAAAAATTATATTTAAAAAAATGGATCGTGGCCGTTACCGGATCCTCCTCTTCCTCGAGTGTGCACATGTATGCATGTAAATGGTTCTTTGATATCTCAGTTTTTTGGTTTCACCCACAGTTTGGTTCTTCAAAGTTTGCCGACCGCTGAGTTAAGGTATTCTGGGGGAGTGTCACCGCGTTTACCATAAACAACAAATTCCATGAAAGAGAAGAAAAATTAACCCTGAGGATCTGGATGCTCTCAATTCCCATGTGTACCCAAAAAAACTAAGTCAATAAGGGATATTAAGAGAAAGTCATTTTCATTACTTGAGAAATGTCTAAAATTACGAGGTCCGTTGGATATTAAGGTCGCACTTTTCAGCTACTCGAGGGCTTTTTGCGACGGACCTCGTAATTTTGAATCCTAGTCAAGTGATGAGGATGACACCTGAGCTAGCACCTCCCTCTCCTAACTTCCACACCAAACCAACGGGAGGATGTTTGCGCCTCGACATATTTAACGTGCATCGGCGGTGCTGGGCTTGACAAATATTTCTGTGTGGAGAAACGTTGATAAAAAATCAATCAGAGGAAGTTGCGATGACTCTCATTGTCTATTATATTTGTCTTTTTGTTCATAAAAAAAATATGGCATGGATATAATTGTTTGGTTCTAGTACAGTTGTGGCCATTTAGTGCAATTTAATTATCTGTTTTAATATAATTTAATGATACTGTTAATGATTATTTGTTTTAATGTACCGCAAAATCCGGCGTATAAAGCGCACCTATACTTTCAAACTGCATTTTTAATTTTTAGGTATATTCGCCGTATAACCCCCCGCTTTTTTACGAAAAAACCTTAAATATGCGTGTTCAATGATCTTATCTCTCTCTCTTGAAGTTATTTATTCAAGGTATTATCCCAAGTCTTTGAAAAATGGTATACTTCTAGAACTACAACCTTCTTAGTTCACAAGGAATGTTATTTATTTTTAACAAGCAATATTTCGATGTATGTAGAAGTTGTGATTTTTTTTTTAAATTTTTTAAAGCTATCATTTTTATACCCGGCATCTAACACGCACCCGTAAATTTTGTCTTATTTTTTGTGTTAAAAGTGTGCGTTTTACACCAAATTTTACAGTAATTTAATGCACTTCGGTTTAACTAACCAGTCACACACACAAAATATGTCTTAGAATGATAGATTCAGATGACTACTACACAAATCTTTCATGTAAAACTTTGTAAATATAAATAAAAAAACTTTTTAACAAACAAAATCTCAATGAAAATCAAAGCAATTTTTGTATATATATATATATATATATTGAATCGTCAGCTACTGGAATCTCTAGCAAAGCACGCAGTCTTCGCGCGCAGGCGCAGTTAATCAAAACTAAAACTTTGACTATTGAAAAAGAGCAGAGAAAGACTGAGGTTCGTGAGCAGGCGTTACCGTCGTCACATCATGGAAATCCAATTGTAGAATAGCTACCTTTTTTTTAATTATATAATTTTTGTTAAGTTTCAAATAAATCTGAAGAAAGACAAATGTCTTGGACCCCTTGTTGTCTCCCGCAAATTATGGGGGTTCGGCCGGGATCGATAAAATTTTGATTTTGATCAAAGTTTGGAACGTGAACAAAAGAAGCGTCCGTGGAGGAGACGCGCCGCCATTTTTTGGAAACTTGGCTCAACCTGTGTAGAGGTTGAATTTTTCATTCGAACCCTGAATATTCCGCCTGTGTAGAGGTTGGAACTATTGACTTAACACCTGCGAAGAGGTGTCCTATTAATAATTTCAAGAATTATTTTTCGTCTAACAATATAACCTGTGTAGAGGTTGAATTTTTCATTCGAACCCAGTGTGAATATTCCGCCTGTGTAGAGGCCGGAACTATTGAACTATATTTCATCTAACGATATAACCTGCGAAGAGGTGAGATCTGTGGAATCAACGTTTTTCTTCAATTATTGGATACATCGTACGTGCGAGCAACAAGGGAGCTAGAAAAAAAAGGTAGGATCTTTCCATATTTTTTCTAAAATGTATAAAAACGCTCTTAAAGAGGATCTCATAAGAGTTGTTGAGGATCTAGACGGTACTGTGGAGAGTACGGACACCATAGCTAAACTAAAGACTAAAATTGAGAAGAGTAGTACATTTGAGAGTGATGCAGATTTCGTTAAAACTTTAATTAAAAACTGTATAGATGAGAGGGTATCGCGAAACGAAAGAGAGGTAACTTTAGAAAAACAGAAAATTGAGCTCGCAAAACTACAGTTAGCACAGTTAGAAAAAGAAGTCGAACTTCAAACGGCTAAAAATAAAGCATTAAGTTTAAATCCTGCAGCTAAAGTCGAAGAGAAACAGTTCGAAACAAACATAGAAAATATGATCAAAAGCATTAAAACTTTATCTCTTCCTGTTCCCACCAGATCTGAAAATTTTAATCTGTTCTTCCAATCATTAGAACGCGCATTTTTAACCAAGAAAATAAATGATGAATATAAATCTGAAATTTTAATAAATCTTCTGGGCGAAAGAGCTCATAACGTCTTACTGTATATTAAAGAAGAGGAATTAAATGACTATGAAAAACTAAAATCTATAGTACTCAGAGAATTCCAAGTAACCCCACCCCCTCGCGAGTGTTTAAACTCATTTAAAAATGCTGTAAAATCATCAGGCGAGACATACATCCAATTTGCTGCAAGATTGACGGCAAACTTCCAATATTATTGTTCGTTAAGAAAAGTTAATTCCTTTGAATCTCTATGTGATCTTTTAATTTCTGATAAATTATTTGAAACTGTAAATAAGGAACCCGCAACTTATATTGGCATTCGAGAAGCGGAAGATTGGTTTAGGCCTATTGATTTAGCTAAAGAGTGCGATATTTATATTTCATCTAGAAGCGGATCACGTAAGGAAACTTCTATTGCTTGTGGATATACCGAAGACCCCTTTAAAAGTAGACCACGAAAATATATATAAACCAAAGATTAAAGATAACTATCCCCAATATCTTGAAAGACAAAATAAAAATTGCTATATATATATGCGGTGATTCATCTCATTACGCAAGACATTGTGAGAAGCGTTTTAAGCCTAAAGAATCTCACATCCATAATAGAAAAAACGCGAATAGTTTGAAAGTCAAGAGCGAAAAACAAAAAAGCGATCAGTTTGCACAGCTCCAATACGTAAACATTTTTGTGGAAAATCAGCCCGTAACAGCCTTGATTGATTCAGGTTACTAGATCCCAGTTCTAAATTCCTCACTAATTAAAGTGAACAAACCTTCCGAAGAAATAATAACATTAAGCTCATGTTTTGGCGAACAGCGTATGGTAGAAGTTCAACCTATAATTTTTTCTCTTACTTAGCACTCCCCCAGTTTAAGTGTTCGAACGGCAATATCACCGACCTTGACCGAAGAATTTATTATACATCCCAGTGTATATACTGAAATAAAGAAACTAAGCCACGCAAAGAGCGATGTTTTATTGAATGAAAGTGAATCCTCTTTAGGTGCTTTTTCTTTTTTATCTGTTGCAAATGTGATAGAAAACTCTAGTTATGATTTGTCACATGTTAAAAACTTTAATATTAGAAATGATTTGAGTTCTCTAATTAAGAATTATAAACCTAATAAAATTAAGAGTACTAAGTTAAAAATGAATATTATATTAAAAGATGATATTCCTGTGTGTCAGAGAGCCAAATGTTTATCTTGTTCTGAGAAATTACAGGTAAACGATCAAATTGATGATTGGTTACAACAAGGTATTATAAAAGAGAGAGTTAGGTAAAATCCTAGGAGGACCCACTGCTGTTTTTGGCGCCAAAAATTTTTCGCCAAAAAGCGCCAAATTGAAGGTTTTCAAAAAGGCGTCAATGACGAAAAACTCTTGGGAAGCGCATGCGTCAGCGGGGATGAAATGGGCGTTTCGCAAAGATGAAAACGAATAAATACATTAAATTAATCATTATATAAAGAAAAAAACGGAGAAAGCAATGAAATTCATTTTAAAAAGCATTCTAAAACCAGTGTGTACAGCATGATTTACATTTTTAAAAAAGGACGAAAGGGGCGTTTCGCAAAGATAAAATCGAAGAAATACATGAAATCAATCATTTTAAAAAATGTTAAAAAGCACTTACCTTACGCTTGCATTTCTTCATGACCTGTTGTTGGATACACCCTTGCGATGGATGCAAGGAATTTATGAAAATTTTCATTCACCAACTTGTGATCGTTAGATCGCCGCCACATGTCTTATTAACTTTGTCATATTCTTATTAACTTTCAAGTCATTCACCACGAACGCATTCATGCTCTTGCCAAACCAATATCTCGTCAAACGCAAGATAATAGTTATAGCAAGTTTGCTTTCGCTAAACCAAGTGCCCTTTCTCACACTCCGAACGACGTCGTGGCGATTATCTTTCGACTGGTTGCGGCAACGCCATTCGTAGCCGTCAACCGTTCCCTTTCGCTTTTGCAAACGCATATTTTTTTTTACACCTCGGACATTCATAACGAGAAGCAATTAAATTAGCTTTCATACACCATTCTAACGTCTCTTTCTTCCCCTATGTGCCCAGGAGCATAAAGAAACCTATCGTAGCCTCACTTTGCAAGTAATTTCCTTTCACACGCCATTCTTAACAACAACCGGTGGAGAGCAAACCTTCTCCAGCGAAGTCAAGTGTCAAAATGACATTTTTCGGAAAAGGCGAAAAATGTTGCACTTTTTTTAGGGTTGCCATTTTTTCGGTGATTTGAAAATCCAAATTTTTTGATGCAATGGAAGGGTTACCATATTGTAACCTTTATCGCTCAAAATTTGGCGACAAAAAAAAATTGGCGACCAAAAGTGGGTCCCTCCTAGGATTCAACCTTTCAAACTTTACGGCAAAAACTTTCTGAAAATCCGGTGCTTCATATTTTTAAACAAGGTGCAAAACTTGAATTGCATACTGATGCTAGTAAATTTGGTTATGGTGCGATTCTGTTACAACAATCAGACGACAATAAACTTCACCCCGTACACTATTTTAGCAAGAAAACCACTCCCCAGGAGGAAAAATATTCAAGTTATGAACTTTAAGTTTTGGCTGTAATCGAATCTCTTAAGAAATTTAGGAACTATCTCGTTGGCAACAAATTTAAAATTGTAACTGATTGTTCGGCATTCCAAAAACTATGAGTAGAAAACAATTAACTTCTAAAATTTCTAGATGGGCCTTATTTTTAGTAGACTTTAATTATGAAATTATTCGTCGTCCAGGCAAACAAATGGGACATGTAGATTGTTTAAGCCGTTATCCTGTAATGACCATAACATATGATGAAATAACCACTAAACTTGCAAATTGTCAGCGAAATGACGAGTACATTAATTTATTGAAGACCCTTTTAGAAAATAAGCAAATTAATGATTTTGTTGTTAAAAATGATGTCCTATATAAAATTGAAAGTGATGATGTTTTGGTAGTACCTCAACAGATGCAAACAGAAATTGTTAAAAATATTCATTCTAAAGGACATCTTGGTATTAATAAAACTGAAAACATGGTAAAACAAAGTTTTTATTTTCCTAATGTTAGAAAATGTGTTGAAAATGTTATTAATAATTGTATTGAATGCATTCTTGTAAACAAAAAACGAGGGAAAGGTGAAGGGTGGTTAAATCCTATTCCTAAGGAAAATATCCCTCTTAGCACTTACCATATTGACTTTTTAGGTCCTTTGCCATCTACAAATAAAAACTATAACCACATTCTTATAATAATAGATGCATTCACTAAATTCGTATGGTTATATCTCCCGTAAAGTCCACTTCTTCCCGTGATGCTCTAGGGAAACTTAAGCAGCAAGAGATTACACATTTGGCAATCCTCACCGTATCATAACAGATAAAGGTACTGCATTTACCTCAAAAGAATTTCGAGAGTACTGTGAGAATGAGAACATCTAAGCATAACTGGAATACCCCGAGGGAACGGACAAATTGAACGGATCCATAGTTCTCTGATCCCAATCTTGTCCAAGCTATCCATTGACGACGCATCAAAATGGTACAAGTTTGTTCCAGCCGTACAGAGAACACTCAATTCAACGATTTCACGAAGCACTCAAATGACGCCGTTTCAACTCTTGACCGGAGTAAAGATGAGGACCAAACAAGATCTTGAAATTCTAAAACTATTGGAGGAGGAAATCGTGGAGACCTTCACCGAAAATCGTGAAAAAATTGGGGAGGAAGCCAAGCAAAACATTCTGAAGATGCAAGAGGAAAACTGTCGAAATTTTAATAAGAAACGGAAAAAGGCGTACCAGTATGAGATCGGAGATATCGTCGCCATCCAACGGACACAGTTTGGAACTGGCTTGATTGATTGATTTGATTTAATATTAACGTCGCACTGTTCAGCTACAAGAGGGCTTTTGGCGACGGACCACGTAATTTTGAACCATGGTCAAGTGACGTGGACGACACCTGAGCTGGCACCCCCTCTCCTAACTACCACACCACACCAACGGGAGGACGTTTCAACTCTCGACAGATTTAACGTGCATCGCTGCCCTACACGGCGGGTCTTTAGTGGTACTGGGATCGAACTCGTGACCAGGCAAGCCACTGGAACTGGCTTGAAACTGAGGCCTAAGTTCTTTGGTCCCTATGAAGTCATAAAAGTAAAACCTAAAGATCGATATGTCAGAAAAATTGGACTGCATGAAGGACCCAATACTACATCCACAGCAGCAGACCACATGAAGATGTGGGGAGAAACTGTCTAGTTCAGCAAAATTATGCTATGTTAAATCTTTGTGTATTTGTTGTATAGTCCTTGTCTGTTCCGTCTTTTTTGTATGTTTCAGATTCTCCTCTGGTCTCCATGAAAAAGAAAAGGAATAAGTACCGCTGCGGACAGTCAGGCTGGCCGTTGTGGAATCGTCAGCTACTGGAATCTCTAGCAAAGCACGCAGTCTACGCGCGCAGGCGCAGTTAATCAAAACTAAAACTTTGACTATTGAAAAAGAGCAGAGAAAGACTGAGGTTCGCGAGCAGGCGTTACCGTCGTCACATCATGGAAATCCAATTGTAGAATAGCTACCTTTTTTTTTAATTATATAATTTTTGTTAAGTTTAAAATAAATCTGAAGAAAGACAAATGTCTTGGACCCCTTGTTATCTCCCATATATATATATGTATGTAAGATACTCTTCAATTATGCACAGTATGGTTCATGTATAACTAATAAGTAGCAAACTGGATTTGTTATATGTGGAGGATTTGCGTGCCTCCACGTATAACAAATTCAAATTATTAACAATATTAAACCATAAACAAAAGTTTTTAATTGTAAATGCATGATATACAATTAACATAAATTTTATGTAACAAAAGCTAGTTTAAAATACTTGATATTCTTTCAAACTGTTAAGATATTTTTTTAATTGAAAAATTTGGTACATTATATATATATATATATATACTTCTAAAATGACACAATATGTAAATGAACACTATTGAACTGTATCATGTTATGAGATGAACTCCTAAAAGCAATGTTTCTATCTAAAATATCAATATCAAATTTTGAATTCCCTATTACACATATACAGGGTGTTTTTTTTTAGAGGTATAGAACTTTAAATTGCAATAAAACAACGATGTATTATTCGATTGACATGGAATTTTTTTATTCGAAAGATAATCTTGTGGCATTACATTTTAAATATGATTTCTGGCATATGACTGCCACGGCTAGCTCGGATGTAGTCCAATCTGGACGTCCAATTTTCGATGACTTTTTCCAACATTTGTGGCCGTATATCGGCAATAACACGGCGAATGTTGTCTTCCAAATGGTCAAGCGTTTGTGGCTTATCCGCATAGACCAATGACTTTACATAGCCCCACAGAAAATAGTCTAGCGGTGTTAAATCACAAGATCTTGGAGGTCAATTCACAGGTCCAAAACGTGAAATTAGGCGGTCACCAAACGTGTCTTTCAATAAATCGATTGTGGCACGAGCTGTGCGACATGTTGCGCCATCTTGTTGGAACCACAGCTCCTGGACATCATGATTGTTCAATTCAGGAATGAAAAAGTTAGTAATCATGGCTCTATACCGATCACCATTGACTGCAACGTTGTGGCCTTCATCGTTTTTGAAGAAGGATTCCACCAGGCCATAAAGCGCACCAAACAGTCAGTTTTTCTGGATGTAACGGTGTTTCGACATACACTTGTGGATTAGCTTCACTCCAAATGCGGCAGTTTTGTTTGTTGACGTAGCCATTCAACCAGAAGTGCGCTTCATCGATAAACAAAATTCGCTTAATCGTTTTGATGAATTGCCAAACCAAACTGAGAATAAATCACTTGACAGCTGTTAAATCGGTCGCCATCTTGGAAAGTAATGCCAACTTAAACTTCTATACCTGGAAAAAAAAATCTTACAGGGAGCAATACGTTTAAATTTTTTACCTGTTTATTATTTTTTTATCTGTATTTCCTCTCTTAAGGATTTATATGTTAAAAGGGAAAAAATATGCACATTTATTTAATGTTTCTTTTCAGGATGTATACAATACAACTTAATTGACTCCCACTAAATAGTTTTTCACAGAAAAAATGAGCTTGAAATTAGGCTACAGTTCTTTACTATCAGGTGAAGATAACCACAAAAGAAAAAAATATTTATTGAAGATTATCACAAAACTTTTTCTTGGTGAAAGAATAAAAATATCTCTGAAACAATCATTAATACCCAAACAACTTGTAAATAAACACAATTTCTGTTTATAATTTTGATACATATGAGGAATGTTCTACTGCAGTAGGTCGATAAATGAGTACCAAGCTTGATTGGGGACTTAAAAACACTGGGGGTCTCTCTTCAGAATGACCACCTGATTGGAACATCTGCTTATGCACCTCAGCGCTCATTGGTCACATATACTGGGATGGGTACAGTAGGCTCTGGTCCTCATTGGCGGTTGCACCACTGAGTTAGAGTTTATGAAGAATGTAATGGAAAAAACTACATACTTATGTAAGTACAAAAAACTAAGTGATTAAAAATAATTTTATTCCAATACTTCTTTGAAAATATTGAACCAGAATCTATGCAAAACATTGTAAGTTGAATTCATTCAATATTTTATTTTTGGGCGAATTTTCTAATCAAAGCTAATTATGATTAAAAAAATATTAGTATTATTAAATTTAATTGAGAAACCTTTTCGAACTACATGTTATCTGAAGTTTACAAATGCAAGTGAACAATATTTAACATTTCATAGTTGACAAAACACACATTTTTCTAAAATAATACTCGACTATTCTCAACTTCAAAAGAAAAAATAAAGAACTTTATCCTTTTAATTCTAGCTTTAAAATTTTTATTGGAAAAGAAGATCATGATATTCAGACAACAGCTCTTGAAAAGTTGATCTCTACAACATAATTTCATACTCATTTGAAACTTCTCATGTGATTGTTTTTATCTTCTTGGTTTTGTTAGGGTTTTTTTCAAGGAGCTAATAATAATCAATACTGGTTGTAAATCATTACTTTGATGTGCTTTGAAATTTAAAGCGAATACTTCATCCATTTCAATCAAAATGAAAATTTTAAAATACTTAGTTAAGTTATTTTGATATGTTTTATTTCTACACAGATAATCATAGACTTAGTCAAATAGTTGTACAAAGTTAAAAAACAAAATTTTTACATATATTTAAATTTATTAAAATTAATAAAATATAGAAGTTCTGCATAAAAAGACATGAATGTATAAGTACAAATATGCAAAGTGATTCAAAGATTTCTGATAATTTACATAAAATTATTATTTTTCAGATTTATAGTATAGTATTCTTGAATTACAATGTAAATATTTTCTTTCACTGTCAACATGGTTGGTTTAAATGAAAAAAATCAGAACATCTTTTAATAAAAATATTTAAATGATTAAGAGAGGAAAAGGATTTCTTATGAGTATGAAACAAATCTTAATTTAGTTTTCACTAAAATTAATTTAGAAGCCTTTTTTAAATGTATTTCAGCCTTTAATTTTTAAAAATATAAAAAACTAGCTGGTATACCCGTTCTTCGCATGGGTAAATTAAAAAATTAAACAATACAGATTGAAGGATAAAGGAGTTTTAATGAGTTAATTTACGTGAATTGCAAACCAAAAAAAAGCTCTTTTTGCATATCTCAGCAGAACATAAAAAACATTTGTTGAATTTTAAGTCTGTGGATCTAATAGCTGATAAAAGGGATTTTTATTTATAACTCCCTGTAACTCTCTTGTCAGTCGATTTTTGAAGACACCTCCCTAAGCTGATCTCTGCTCAGCAAAAGTAACACATTGTTACAAATTTTGTGTAATGAATGCTTAAAATAGTGTAAATAATTTATATCTGGAAGTGTAATATGTTAATATTACTTTCTGTTGTATTTATTTTATGTTAAAATCTTGCCAATCTCCCTTCAAAATATAGTTTTATTATGAAATTTAAAAAAATAGTGATTACACTGATCAAAGAAATAAATTAAAAGCGAGTGCGCACTGAGGCATGTTGTAGACAAAACAAAAAGGGAAAGTTTTGCTCACAAAAAAGATAAATATATGCTTTTGCGGACTTTTTTGCAGATTTTTCTCCTACTTTCTTGACAATTATCGTTATATTTTGGAAACTTCATGCAATATCTTTATAAATTATAGCCTATGTGTTATTCTGATGTATAAGCTATATTATTGTAAAGTTTCATTAAAATCTATTCAGTTGTTTTTCCATGAAAGAATAACAAACATCATACTAACTTTCACGTTTATAACATTAGTAAGGATTAACAACGCTAATATGTGGTTACAAAATGCCAATTTGTGCAAATAAATTTATGTACATTTAAGTTGAGCTAAAAATGAAAAATATACATTTACTGTATCTCAAAAAAGTAATACTACATATCTTGAGCATCTAAAAGCCCATATATTTAAAATCACCTCCAATTTCTATTAAATTTCACACATTAACTTAATCCAAAACAAATAAACATTAAAATTTTATTTTTCATAAATTCCTGTCATGCTCTAATATTTCATTACTGAGATATGCTAATTTTAAAATTTAAAAAAAATGGTATTTAAAATGAAAACGGCTGCAGGTTGATCCCTTAAAGCAATGCATTTGATTACAAAAATCTTTATGAACTTATTAGTTATATACACATAAAAGAAACATTGCAATACTTTTATTCAACCATTACAACTCAAAAGAATTAACAAAGCACACTGGTAGTGAGCTACCAGTCATAAAATTGTTAAAAGCATCAAAGGTTCTAGAAGTTATTTTAGTAAGGTGTTTCTATAATAGATTCGACAATTATGTTTTATAATAATGAAATTCAAGTTACAGAACAAAAGTTTGTAAAAAGAATGTATTGTATCTCAAAAGAAAGTGGTCAGTTTAATGCAAATTAAGGCAAACACACAAAATTTTAACTGGATGTTAAACAATACCTAATAAATGTATAAAAAATACTTTGTTCACTAATTTTTACAAAATTAAAAAATAAAGCAACAACATCAGTAATATGATTTGATAATTGTGTTCATAATTACATTAAAATTTGTGCATCATAGTTACACAAATATTAAGGAAGGAGGGAAAATAATTCTTTGAAAAGCAAGGAGTTACAGAAGTAATTCCATCATTAAAAAAATCCAACAAGTTTTGAAAGAATATTCAGATATAGTACAATTCAGCTAAATGATTTTTTTAATGTTGTGTACTGTTGCAAATATTTGATTCTGACAAAATCAGACAAGATTCATTATACTGTTGACTCTTAAAAAGTCGAGCCCGAAAAGGGAATCCCTATAGATATTTTTCTTAGAGAGATTCATGTAACCCAAGATATATATGCTTGGAAGAAGCCTAATGAACTTGACACTTGGCTCAGATGGCAAAAATCTTTTTGTTCATTGAGTACAAGATGTACTTGATGTGACCACAGGCAAGATGTGAGAATGTAGTCTGGGATACCACAGTTGAGGATTAAAATCAGACCAGGTCTATTACTCACATGCCATTGATGAATAGGTCTCCTCCACTTCACGAAATTTTCTTCAGCCAGTATAATTCCAGAAAAGAAAGCATGCAAGAGGAGAGAATTGGAAGATTACAGCCCTCCTTTGCTAGTTTGTCCACCATTTCATTGCTGTAAAGGTCAAAATGAGATGGGATTCAGAGAAAACAGATATTGTAGTATAGTATAGCAATATAAGCTTTGGCTCAGGTGGGATGGAGAAACTGGTGTCATTGCTAACAAGTAACTTATTGTCAAGGTGTTGGAGCAAGCTATGGCTATCAGATAGAGAGAGAGAAAGAATCCAAAGATTACCATAGTTCTTTATTAGAATAGCCTCAAGTCATGCATCAATGGTCATTAATTTTCTTCTGAAAACTGAGCAGAAAACCACACTTTGGTTTTTGAGAGTTAATTTTTTCTGGGGAGGGAGAGATCAATATAGGTACAACTACCTGCTTGATCCGAAGCTTTGTTGCTATCAGTATAAATCTTAATAGCTATATTGAGAATGTTGGTAATGACCTCCAATGCTAATTGTCTGAGGTGAATTGGGACAAAATCTTTCTTAATGATAGAACTTAATTTAAAGTGCAAGGGGACCCTTTAGTCTCTCTGAAGGATTCGAGCTACATTGTAATGAGTAGGGCTCTACATCATCAATAATAAAACTGTGGGACTCAACTAAAGGGGCTGTTTTTCTTTAGTCTTTGTTTCTTCAGTTATTGAAATAGATAAGACATTTTGTTTTAGTGACCAAAGCTATAGAGTTTATTAAAGTATTTGACTAGTTCGGCCAGTTTGAAAAGGTTGTAAATCTGCCTTGAAAAGAACAATTTCTGAAGGGCAACTGTGCTTCAACCCAATAATGATAGACATCACTCAATTTGACTTGTTCTAAATTCTTCAAATTGGAGTCAGAGGCTGAACAATAAATTGGAAAACTGTGCTTAAGAATCGGTCAAATGAGCACTAAATAAGTAGTTCTAAGTACCTATTATACAATAACATTGATTCTGAAAAAGTTATCCTTATGAAAGAAAATACACAGAAAGGGGAAAAAGGTCGAGCCCCCCTCCCCCAAAAAATCATATTATAATTAGCTGTATAGTCAGGCATTTTCGAGAATATAGCTTTTTACCCATGGAAATTTCCCCTTCTCCTCTGGGTGTCAGCACTTTCTAGTGTGTGTGTGTTTCTATATTAAAGTCATTAAAATTCCCTTTTTCCAAATTTCTTTCACTCCTTTGTCCCATTTTATGGGTTTGTTTCCCCTTCAATTAACCCGACGTAGAACAGGTTTTTTCCAAGTGTATAACTTGATCCTCATTGAGAGAGAAGTTTCCCCTTTCCCTCTAAATGCCAACACTTTTTGTGTGTGTGTGCATGCAATGCAAGTGATTTCTATATTATACCATTAAAATTCTCTTTTCCAAAATTTGTTCCACTTTTTTTTGTCAGACAGGTTTCTTTTCCCTCTGTTTAACCTGGCGTTGCATGGGCTTTTTCGAAAATAAAACTTTTTTCCCCAGCAATAACATCATTCTTCAAATTTCTATTTTTGATTAATGATTTACAAAAAACAATACTGTTTTAGTTAATAAAAAATATCAATTTAAAATACTAAAAAGAAAACATCTTTGATATAATATATTAAAAAAAACTAAGTACATTCATTACTTTTTAACAATAATTACTTTCTTTGAATATAAAATTATAAAATGGATTTCAAATTTTCCTTTACCAATCAATTGTTAAACACTGTTAGCTTAAAAGTGTCTCTGAAAATTAATCTAGTTTCATCCACAAGAAGACAATGTAAAAATTTTTTTATTCAATAATTAATTTAGTAATGAATAATAAAAAACAAAACTGCTTTAGTTTTTTAAAAAATATATAAATTTAAATCCATTATGAATATATGGTAAAAACCAATCCAAAATTTTTAACCGTTAGCTATTGAAATGATTGCTTAGTTCTAGATGTTAGAATGTTCAATTAAAAATATGTAACAAAAAAATATATAGAAAAAAAAGCCCACAAATTTGTTTATATTCAGGGTGTAAAAAACATACAAATAGAAAATAATTTAAAAAATTAAAATTAGTACAAAGTACAGCTTTTAAAACTGATGCACAGTTTAGACCTTTTCTACATTTCCTTTAAATTAAGCATTTCCACAACATTGTCTGAATAAATACCAAGTAAAGATTTATTACAACTGAATCTAATTGATTGGGTTTATCGAGTAATTAAGGCTATTGTTCTCATAAAACCATGAAACAGTTTTATTGACATTTTTTAAAACACAGATAAATAATATTATTACAATCTCTTCAAGCTATCAACAAATGCTATTATTTTATTAAAATTTTGCTAAGAAAAACTAGGTTATCAGAAATCAGAAACCCTTCCTTTTCGTTCCCAGTCACCATAACGAGTAGGTTCAGGACCCCTAGGTCCCAGTACTTCGCCAGTAACAGGGTTTGTATTATCTGGAAATGGTGCATATGGACCTTGAAGATCCTCCTCAGGAAGTTGAGAAACCTGTTGATCAAGTTTCCCAATAGGAGTTTTACCTCTTTTAGGTTCTTTTGGATCAGCGAACGCTGGTTGTGTAGTCGAAAAATTGTTTGATAGATATTGGTTGCAAAGTGCTTTTGTTCCTGTAAAAATATATAGATAAATAACTAAAATATCTTTAGTTAGTTCCTGAAAGAAAAGAAAAAAATGAACTATTAATAGTTTTGCTCTTGAATAGGGGCATAGCTACCACCATATCAATTATGCTGGGCCCCCAAGCAACAGGAGCCCAGCACGTGTATAAGCAAAAGATCATAATATGTTAAGGGACCTTCAAAAAGAGCCCTTCCCCCAAGGAATTATGATAAAGGCCCACTCAAGACTAACTACACCAGTGCTTTTTGATGTGATTTTCAGCTGGAAATTCTCTCTATACACTATACTAAAGCAATAACATTACCTGTATTTTGGTAATTGACAAGCAATTTAAGGTGACCAATCCTCCACCTTTAGGGTGGGCAGTCCTTCTTTTATAGGTTCTGCCATTCCTCAAAAAGTGTCCTCCTACTTGTCCTCCGTTACATTATTTTAGAACAAATCTGTTAATCTCCGCATTCACAGATGCCAGGCTAAACCGTTACACATCATGTGCCAATACAGTATGAATTATCGGAAATAGTAATGTATTTTGTTCATAATTAGACATCTATTTTTCACAAAATTATTCAAAAAATTGATGGTGAGCATATTTTAATTACAGAAATTAGTCTTATTTTACACAATTTCGTTCTTGTGTAAAATTTGCAATTTGAAGTAAATGTATTCCTTTAATAATAAAAAAAGAAAATTGTCAATCTTCTAAGATTGACAATTAAAATACGTGCATAAGGGAAAGATTTGCCAAAGTAATGCAGAATTTTTACCAAACATGTTTCTAATATGTCAAAGAAGCAAGTATCACAGGAAATAACAGTTTTCAATGGTGTTTTTTGACTTCATCACAAGTAAATTGTCACATCTAAAAAATTATGTTAATTCTTTTCGAAAGAAATATCTGATATTAAAATCTAAGGTAATTATCTGCTTGTAGAAGTTAAAAGATTTAATGTATATTTAAATTCTGATTAATTAGAACAATGGGAAAATCAGCATGTTGAAATTGATAAGAGATGGGTGGAAATATTTAACCATTTCAAAAATGAACACATTCCATATGAAAATTTAGATATTCTTCTTAAACTCATGTTGGGCTGCTCTTAAAATAAATGCAATAGTTGAAAGAGTTTTTTCAACTGGTTATGATTTTTGGACAAGTTGGAAATCAAGACTTTAGCTGAAGCATTTACCGTAAAATTCAATATGAAGGATATTTCATGTTACGAAATTTCTGATACATTGAAAAAGAAATTCATTCAATGGAAAAATGCTCGTTTAAGTAAATAATCAAAAGGGATATAAGTGTATTTGGTGTATTTTTGTTTGAATCAATAAAATGCTTTATACATTTAGGTTGCCATTTTTTCTTAAATTTTTGTCCTCCTTTTCATAGTAAAAAAATTGGTCACCTTAATTTAATTATATTTAATTCTTTTACAAGTCAATGCATCAACTTAATAGCACTTTATATTTAGTCAATATATTTTTAATGAAGATAATTTTCAAAAGTATTAAAAGAAATTTTTTGAAAGGTTTTAATAGTCTTTTGAAGGGTAATTGGATATCATCACAGCCAATTGGCGACCTTATATGAAATGAAGCACATGATTGCCGATTCCGCGCTTAAGACACATGCGAAATTAGGGTTGCCAATTTGGTGAGTTATTTTGAAAGTTGGCAATTGTTGCGATAATATGCAAGTGCCTTTTGAAGTTGTAACGTTACTATGATTTAGCCCTTTCAGATATTATACCAATGAGTTATTTTTCTTTGTACTTAAAAATGAAGACATTACACTTTGAATTTGCAAAGATATAATCACTATATTGTTGTATGTCCAATCAATATGTTATATTAAAATTACTGATTGGATTATAAAATCTTATTAATTGAATTATTTACATAAATTTGTAGAGACAGGAAGTCATTAAAATAATTCAGAATTTTTTTTAAAAAAGTCATAAAAGTTAACATTTTTTCTTTCAAAATTAAACATATAAAACAAGTCCTGAAATTATTTTCTGTGGAGTTGTTCCTATTGTTTCAGGCATTAAATTTGATTCAATATTGCTGTTAAAATTAATTAAGAATTTTTTACATTAAAAGCAACATTCTTATAGAAAAACAAATTAACATTAAGAAAAATATTTATACATAAAACTTAATGCATATACTAAAAAATTGCGGTAAATTAAACATTTTACGGGAAAAAAATATTTAATTTCATTTATATTTCTTAAGAAACGTATGTAACTTCAGTAGTTAGTTCGAAAAGTTATGGATGTTTTTTTAGATAAGTAGCGAAATCAATATTGCATCAGAAATGTCTTCGAAATTTCTGAAGCACAATGGAATTCATATAGTTTATACAGTTTTGTGTAGAAAATACATGAAATTAATGAAAACTGCATAATTCACATTAAATATAATAAATCATTAAAAAATGCGAATTTACTTAATGAAGGAATTCTTTTGCAAGCAATTCGTCCACCTAGAATAATTTTCATTGCGTGGAACATTTTTAAACACTTAATGTAATATTCTTAATCAAGACAAATACTCATCCAAAAAATGCGACTTTCGCACAGCAACCAGATTTCCTAAATTTGATGCTACAACGATTTTAAATTTTTTACAGAAAAAAAATACCGGATATAATGGAAATTTTAAGGCTAATGGCAACAGAAAAGTAGATACAGTGACAATGGGTGATCGGTTAACGAACATAATCCGTTCCAAGACTGTTCCCTATCCGAATTGTTCGTTAACCGATAATCGATTCACCATAGACTTCCATGTGAATTCGATTAATTCGTTCTGAAAAACCTAAAATTAAATTTTAAAAAATGTATAATTTCTTAGTAAGTTTTTTAAAAAATAATTAATGCACATATAGTCTTGCATATTAATCAGTCCTTTTCATTTTTTGATTATGGGGCGTTAAAGAACATGTCCAATATCGATTGCTTTTCTCTCTTTTTCAGGATTTTCTGAAAGTAATTAATAGCATTGTCACTGTAAGGATCCCCAACTCTACTGACATGAGCTTGGTTTGGGTGCCATTCTAAGACCATTGCTTTGACACCCTCCCACTTTTTCAAAAGATCTTTAATGGCAGACGTCGGCATTGGTCCTCTTTCGTCTTCCTCTTGTTCAGAAGGAGACACATTTCGCTGTGTTTCTTGGTGTTCTTCATTCAAAATGTCTTGGAGTTCTTCTGTCGTCAGTTCATCTTCATGTCCCATTATGAGCTCTTCTATGTCATCCTCATTCACCTCCAATTCCAGATCTCTAGCAGTTGCCAAAATTTCATCCATAATTTCAGGGGTGTCTCCCTGATCACCTCCGTCTCCTTGAACAGAGGATGGACACAGCTTCCCCCAAGAAGAATTCAAATGTCGCTGTGTGACTTCTGACCACGCCTTTTGAATTATACGAATAGCTTCAAGAATGTCAAATTTTTCTTTTCAAAACTTTTTTAAAGTCATTGTTGAGAAGAATTGGCATGCTTCAAAGAACCGACGAAACAGCGCGCGAGTGTACAATTTCTTGAAAGCCGCAATAACCTCCTGATCCATCGGTTGATTCAGTGAAGTCGTATTCGGAGGTAAAAACTGAACTGTCAGCCAGGGAAAGTTTGTTAGCAAATTATCTTTAAGATCCTTTGTGTGTCCTGGTGCATTCTGCAATAGCAGCAGTGCTTTCAACGGCAAATCATTGGTATCAAGGTAGTCCTTGATGCTCGGGGTACAAACTTTAAACAGCCATTCTTTGAAAAGATCCTGAGCGACCCATGCCCTCTGATTCGATCTCCACATTACTGGCAGTTTGCTCTTATTTATGGAATTTTTTTAAATGCTCTAGAATTCTCAGAGTGGTAAACGAGAAGTGGTTTAAGCTTCATATCACGACTAACGTTAGCTCCCAAAAGTAACGTCATTCGGTCTTTCATAGGTTTATGCCCAGTAACACTTTTCTCATCTTTCATGATGTAGGTACGGTTCGGCATGCGCTTCCAAAACAAACCAGTTTCATCATAATTAAGGTGATGGCGGGCCATTAGTTTAACACCTTACATGACATCTAGATGGCGTTGGCTATTGCGAAATTTTTGGCACAAATATTTGTCTCAAGATTCCCAAGATGGGCAATAAATTTCTCTCTCGGGTAACCTTTTCAATGAAATTCTCCCCTTCAGCGAAAGGGAACACGCGGGGGGGGCTAAGGGAGGGTGACGGTCGTCAAATGGTAAAATAAATGTTAGCTCTTTTTTTTTTTTTCGGGCGTGGGGGTTAAAGCAGCAGAGTGAATCTTGACCATGAAAGACTTCTCATGTCTGGACATTCATCAATCATCAAACTTTTTCAACTCTTGGACCCCTTAGAAGTGTAACATTTTTTCGATGAAACCCCTTCCTCGCTGAAGGGAATATATCTTAAAATAATATTTAAAGTATATAGATAAACATATTTTTGATATATGTAAAGACAATTTTAAAAAATATTTTATTTTTTATTAAAAACTTTTATGATGTTATTTTTAATGTTATTTACTCATTGATAATATAAATTTGTGATCCAAATGTCACCTACACATGCATTATACTTAGTAACTGAGATATGTGTTCACAATTTTTTACACAAACTATCGACGTGTAAGCTTTTTGAAATTATCTGCAGTAGCATTTCATATTCCGTGTTCAATTCGTTTTTGTATTTTGTTTTTGTTGCCAATCGCGTTAAAAATATTTTTCACTTTCTAAATACATTTTTGTGAATGGTATGAAAATGTTCATAGCTGTGTGAGAAATTCTGCGTATATGGCATGAATTGGTAACCTAAAATGTAGGTCTTCTAGCTTAAATTTAAATTTTAGCATCGAATCTGTTCAGATGTCGATAAATTTTTTTTATCTTCTTCATTATAGGTGTTTTTTCCCCCACAAATGTAAAAGGTTTCAAAACATTGTACTAACTAGTATAAAATTACTTCGTGGAACTCGGGATAGCAAACAATAGTATATTCACAATCTACTGCATAAAATAAAGTTTTAAAATTCATTTATTATATTACAATAAAAGTTTTAAAAAATTTTCAAATTATGTATAAATAAAATTTTTAATTTTAGTCTATGATCTTTAGATAATTGTGGCTAAACGAATTTCATGAGAACATAAATCCATTTTGCATGCATATTTGTAATTTTTCTTTCCCATTTTTTTTATTGGGACTCGTGGAACACAGTTTGTCGATCAATTCTCTAGATAAATGATGTACAGAACGAAACTGTTTAATTTTTCCTGAACAAATGATTTTTAAATTTAGAATAGGTGGATTTAAAGCAATGAAAAATTAAATTTCACGTTTTAGTGAACAAACAGTATGATACAATTTTACTTTTATACAATAGAACAGGGGTTGGCAACCTATTTCACGAGAGGTACAATTCTCAGTGGTACTCTGAATTACTCAACAAATGTATCAATTTTTGAGAGGATGGAAGATGATAAATTTATAATGGTCCTTATTATACGAAGATCTCCAGAATTATGGACAATTGCGAAATTTCGAAAAAATCGGAAAGATATCTCGAAACATAAATTTACAGCTATTTTGTGAATTATTGGATGTCATTGCTGGTGAGATTTAATTGTTTGAAAAGAGAAGATCGCGTGCACTCTGCTCTCCGGTTTTGGTTGATTTTGAAAAAAAAAAATTCTGTGTGTGTGTGTGTGTAGCGCACTTCCTTCAATAGAATCCTCCCCTTTCTCTGCATGGGGAAGAGGGCCACAGTCTTTACGACTGTGAAACGAAATACTTGTTCTTTTGGGGGGCGGAGGGGGAGTAAAATAGTGTTGAATCTTGACCATGAGAGAGATCTAAAATGGCTTTCTTACTTTTTCGACTCATGGATTCTGATAATTTGTTATGAATGCTTTATTCGTTTCTAACTATGGAAAAAATCCTATGTATTTTGCAATCTAAATTTTAGGAGCTGTTCTTGTTTTAATATAGATTTTACCGTCAAATGTCTTTTAAAATGTCAATAAGTTGTTCGCTCTCCTTGATTATAGGTGTTTTTATCCACAAATAAAAAAAGTTCATTTTCCATTACAAAACGATTTAGTTGTGCAAAAACAATGTATTAACGTGAATAAATTTGTTTTGTTGGTCCCGGTACAGTAAACAATGGAATATTCACAATCTAGTAGGCACTACATATAAAGAAAAACGATTTAATATTCTTTTATAATGGAATAATAAATGTTTCTAAAAGTATTACAAAATAAAGTTCTTATGTACAAAAAAAATGTTTCAGAAATTTCCAATTAGGTATACACTTACACCTGTATTACATTATTAAATGTTTAAGGGAAACAATTTTGAATAGAGTTTTCTTTAAAAAAGTAGTTTTAAATGTTAAAAAGGTTAAAGGTTATCAATTTTGATATTTTTCTAAGACAGTATGCAGCTATTTCATTAAAAAACTGGTTAATTATGGTTTTGACCATTATTTTACGTATGTTTGTAAAATAATTTTTAAATTCAAAAAATATTTTTTATAAGAAATGGTACGTAAATGAAAATAAGCATTACAAAATTATTTCATGTTTTGCAAAAAAAAAAAAAAAAAAAAAGATATTTTGAAATTAAAATTACTTTTGTAACTTTAGAGAACGATTAAAATATCATTATAAGGGAGAGAAAATAGGCTGGCAATTAATTATCAAGCACAATTAATCAAGCATATAATATATAAACATTGCTTTTATTTTTTCTAAGAAATTTATGTTTATTTAATGAATATATGTCAATAACAATTTTTCAATTTGGAAGTTAACATATTTAAATCAAAGAAAATTGCATTATTGTTTAATTTTGGGGCATATTTGGTAACAAAATAATAGTTTCATTCTATGTAGGAATCTAAATAAATGGCTAAGTAATATACTTAATTATAAAAATATATATCACGGACAGTTTTTACGGTATCCTGTTCGAGAAGATATAGGAGGTCCCAGTAGGCAAGAGTTCATGGTTACGAACTCGTGATCGACGTGGTGTTGCATCGTCGGTTTGAATTCTGGTGTCCCTGCTGAAGATCCGCTATGTAGAATTGATTGATTGATTGATTGATTGAATATTAACGTCGCACTGTTCAGCTACACGAGGGCTTTTGGCGACGGACCACGTAATTTAGAACCATGGTCAAGTGACGTGGACGACACCTGAGCTGGCACCTCCCTCTCCTAACTCCCACACCACACCAACGGGAGGACGTTTCAGCTCTCGACAGATTTAACGTGCATCGCTGCCCTACACGGCGGGTCTTTAATGGTATTGGGCTCGAACTCGTGGCAAGGCAAGCCACGGTCCGATACCTATACCACTCGGCTACCGCGGCCGTCCACTATGTAGAAGGCTGAACCTCAAAGCAGATGTTTGAAGTAGATGATACTATATGTTGCTAATGGTGGAAATTTTGGGAGATTGCGGTTCCAGCTCTGATTTCGTCCTCGTCACTTGATCGAAATGACGAGGTCGGCGATAGTCCCAGTGAAGCTCCAAAGCTTGACGTTAATCAAATAATCATTCGATAATATATAGGTTTCATTTCCTAACCTATATCAATCATTTTCTGTTTTTTGCTTCTACTAGATTCCTCTACATATAACGGCTCCCTCAAAGGCATATTTCGTGGTGCTCTTCCATCAAGAATTTCAGGAAGAACACATTTAAATTAAAACTTTTCTATAGTTTTGGAATATATAATTCCTTTCCAAAACTCTTCGTTTGCCTCTATACGCAGAGTTAACGAATCCTTTTTGCACCATAAATACAGATCACACCATTTCCGTTGTGTAATAAATAACTAACCTTGTATTTGAAAGTAAAATTTATGATTTAATGGTAAATAGATTCCCCTTTCATTGGAAAATTTGAAACCTAGATTATTTTTTTTTTGTAATTAAAAATTCCAGCAGATTTGATTCAAATCTCGCAGAATAAGGGCATTTAATTTCTATGAGTCCATCATTACCAACCAATCCATCGGGTGAAGCACACAAAAAGGGTTTATCTTTGTCCACAAATAAGCCACATATTTTTACTTCAGTTGAATATTCCCTCTCATACTGCTTCCGAGCGATCTCCTCGTTTGCCAATCCATATTTCATTGCTGCATTGCATAAGTCTCTACCATACACAATGCGCATCACAAGCTTCGAACACGGAGTAGATTTTTTCCTGCAAGCAATTTCTTTGAAAAAGAAGATGAGAGTCTCAACGATCTCTCATATCTCCATCGTTCAGAAGATGCTTTCCCCCTAGTTTCGCTCTCTAAATCATAGATATTTTGTACTTTTAATTTTGAAAGATGGTTTTCCATTAAATTATCGTATATCTGTACTGGCACATGTCTTTAGACATGTAGCGAACATTCATTACACTGAATTTTTCTTCCAATTTATTCGAATCTAAGCCGCACTTTTTTCCCGATACTTAGGCTACAAAATTCTGGTGCAGCTTAGATTCGAAGACTGAAAAAAGTTTTTAATGCTGGTAAAGTAAATTAATTATTCACTTTTTATTAATTCACCTTTATTATTTTTTTATTTCGTTTAGTTAGTGATTGAATATAAATGTCATATTGATCAGCTACACGAGGGCTTTTGGTGACGGACCTCGTAACTTTGAACCATAGTCAAGTGACGAGGACGACACCTGAGCTTGCACCTCCCATCTCCTAACTACCACACCAATGAGAGGACGTTTTAGCTCTCAGATTTAACGTTCATCGCTCCCCTACACGACAGAACTTCAGCGGTACTAGGCTCGAACTCATGACACGCCAGCCTCGAGTACGTTACCTTGACCACTAGGGTATCGCAGCCACTTTTCATTCCGTAAATATATCATATATCGATAATATATTTTACACTATTTTTTTTCACAAAAATGTGCTGAGAATTTGGAGTGCGGCTTAGAATCTGAACATAATTAATTGAAAAAATAAGTTTCTGTTAATTAAATTAGAAAACAATATTTTGTGTTAATAATTGTTCCAATGGTTTATGGTAAAGTTTTACGTCAAATATAAAATCGATGGGAAAAAATTTTTTGATGGTTAAAAAGAAAATAATAATATAATAATAATAATTGCATTACACAATAATTAGATTAAAATTTTAATTTGTGAGCAAGGAGTAGTAATTTGTGTTCTTTAGAGTTAATTCACAACTTTCGATCAAGTATAAAGTAAGTATACTTTCATTCTTCGTTAAGTCATTTCGCAGAATTTAAATATTCTTACAGACATTCCTTCAATAACAGACAAAAAAAAAATCTAAGTTGTATAATTATAAACGATTTTTTTTAAAGCACACATGCAGAAAATATTTAAAACTTTCCTAAATCGGAAAGTTCGTCAGATTTGAGATGTTAAATCTCTGTACATCATAAATCTTTTCCATTGTCCACTATTTGTAACAATTTGCAAGTTACCATAATTTCAGCTGGCGACTATATTTCAGAAAGATATCGCCAAAAATAAGTATTCGTAGCCAAGAATAAATTCGCTTTTCAAACGATGGTGGTGCCATCTGTTTGAGATAGTCCTAACTACGCCAAAAATAATTCAGAATGAACTTAAAATTTAAAAAAGTTAATTAAGAAAAACATAAAACTTAATTCTGGCTACACTAGTCCAAAGAGGGAAGCTTGCTTTCTTATATACTATTTAATTCTACTCTAAAAAATGTTTTTTTCTGTTAAAATGTCTTTTGCGTTTCCACCTCCTATACTTTAACATAGAAAAGTCAAATTTCATTTTGCAAAAATGCTGAAAACTGTGTAATTTTCCAAAAAATCAAAATTCAAAAAACACTATCCTTTAAACAATTATTTTCTTTATATCCATAAAAATTTTTATTATTATTGGAGCTTTTTCCTGCCCACAAATGTCTTTGCCGTTTCATCCCTATCCTTTAACATTGACCGAAAACAGCCTTAAACATTTGTTATGGACGATACCCTTCTGTTTCAATGAGTTCTTGAAATTTGAGACAGTACTTCCCAGCTGCTTCTTTATCTGCACTAGCAGACTCACCATGCATTAATGCATGTTTAATTCCAGACCTTCTTTTAAACTTTGTAAACCAGCCAGTGGTAGCTTTGAATTCTAACTCCTCGGATGACGAACCTGGAGTTTGTTCTTTCAATTTCTCTAACCTTCTCTTGAATGTTAGGCATACTAGTTACATCTCGTTTCATTTCCCGTTCATTTATTCAAACTAAAGCAATCTCTCCATTTTATCATGGATGGCACTTCTTTGCTTCGCAGATGTGATTTTCGTGACTCTTTCAGCTGCTTGAGTCTTCTTCATGATATCTTTCTTAGCTGATATTGTGCATACTGTAGACCTGTTCAAGCCATGCTGTCTCGCAACATCAGCCATTTTCTGTCCACTCTTAACTTTGGCTAACATTTCTCTCTTGGTGTTTATAGTGAGCACAGTCCTTGACACTCCTTGCTTTTTGAGACCCATAATATTGTCAGATTTTCAGTTTTTTTTATAAGGGATTCAGAAAAGCACACATGAAAATTTTAGAGGAACAGGAACCAACTAGCGTGCACAATTGACAAAGTTTCGGCACACACTAGCTACACTGCGGTACGCGAAAATGCAAAAATGAGTCGTGCCTCACTGCTACGTGATATGGTTCACGTTAGCACCGCACGTGTGTTATAACCACATTCAGGATGTTGCCAATGGCGACTAAAAGGCGAGTGACTATTTGGAAAGTGGTCTACCGTCTGAAATTCGTCATTCAAGACAATGAATGGGACGGGGAGTGAACGAGGGGAGGGAGAGGGACGCGCTCAAAATGAAATAATTTTCTGTTTTGAATGAAATCAAAACTGAAACTGATGGTCTAATTTGTATGAATATTCTATTGGAATTTTTTTTCAATAGAACTTTGAAGTTTAATAGGTAAGCAACATAATTCAGGAGAGATGAAAAACGATTTTTAGTCCGTTTCTCATATTTCACGTATTTTTACGGCGGTAGCGCGTCATCGCAACCTTTATATTTTATAGTCTACACTGTTTGAAAAAAATTAAGAATTCGCTTAATTTATTCGCCATGTCAGCAAATCCACTCACCCATAACTTATCAGCTGTCAAAAAATATTGATATTCATATTGAAATTCAAGTATTCAAGTGTGTATTGATTTTAGTCATAATAATAATTATTGAATGACCTTTAAATTCAGTGTTAATTCAAATTTCATTTAGTAATTAACAATACTAAGCATGCTTTAAACATTTCTAATTTCAGCGATCTTGTTTTGTATGCAAAATGATAACAATGGTTTAATATTGATTTTTTTTTCAGAGCCGTGGAGTGTTCGTTAGAATTCGTTTTGTTCATTATCCGAATATGTGCTCGTTGTCTTAACCCAAAAAAATCTTTCTTGAAAGTGTTCGTTATCCGAACCCAAAAATCTTTCGTGAAAGTGTTCGCTAACCGATCACCCACTGTATTCGATAAACATGAGAAAGACAATAAACATAGATGAAAGGGAATCACTTAGTACAGAGGTATAATGCTAATTTTTTTGGTGGCAACGAATTCTAAACACCGTGAAATCCGGCGTATAACGCGCACTTTTAATACAAAAAGTTAGATCGAAATTTACGGCTGCGCGTTATACGCCGGGTATAAAAATGATAGCTTAACAAGTAATATAAAAAAGAAGAATTTAAGTCAATTCCTACTTAGATCAACAAAGAAAATTTTTATTTTAGCTACTTTTTATTAAATAGTTACAATTAATATAAATACGTATATAGATATGACAGAATCACAACACTAAGTGGTAATTAATTTTTATTAATTATCATTAAAGTATCCTATTGTAATCCAAAACAGTTGTGTATATAAAATTTCAGTTCAACTGCATGCTTTAAAACGTAAGAAAAAAATCTTTTAAAGTTTTGACTTAAGTTGCTAAAAATGAAATCAGCGTGATTGTATCTATAATTCTTTAAATAATTAATTTCGGTCAATTAATTTAAATTTATTTTTATTAAATTATCGTATTCTTACCCAAAACAATAGTTTATAGAAAATTTCAGCTCAAATGAGGGCTTTAAACTGTGAAAAAAAAAGACCTTTTCAAGTTTCGACACGTCACCAAAATGGTCACTAAATCGCCAAAAATGATACTAACGTGGCTGTATTTGTAATTCTTTAAATAATTAGTTTTTATCAAAATTAATTATTACTAATTATAATTAAATTATTGTATTGCCATCCAAAATAATCATGTATATAAAATTTCAGCTCAATTGAGTGCTTTAAAATGTATTTTATTAACGACAGAAAATTCTACCAAGATAAATAAATAAATATATATAGAGTGTGAGCTAATAGTAAGAATTGAAAAAATAAAAGAAAGAGATGTGCTTAAAAAAACCCTTAGATTTCTACAAAGATCGGAATACTGCTTATTTTAAAGAATTGTCACACCTTACGAACTTAAGGGTCATTTTTGAAGAAATATACTATTTTTTCAAAATTCTTGGATAATACCTTGAACAAATGGCTTTAAAACATAATAGTATTGCTAACGCACATTGCGGGTTCTTTCATAAAAAAAGGGGTGAGCGTTGTACAGTGAATATACCTCAAAATTAAAAATTACTGCTTGAAAGTATAGGTGCATGTTAAACGCCGGATTTTACGGTAATCTGTAAAGTAACTAGTTTATTAAATTTTTGGCTTTCCTTTGAAAATTGTCTGATTTGTGAGGAAGACTGATAAAAAAAGAACCGATTAGCCCGGTCATGTATGCCCAATTTCGTTTGAGGCAAGGAGATTAATAATTTGTAAAGTAACTCGGTTACTGACAAATTTTTGGCTTGTTTTTTGAAAATCGCTCAGTTTATCATTGACCAACAAATACTCTCCTTGTAGCACTCGTGCTGTCAGATGTGAGGTAGAAGCTGAAGGGATGAGATTTGTTTGTGCAATATTTTATAATTTTAGTCGTCCTTTGGGGAACTGACGTAAAGACATAAAAAACGAAAGCATTTATTTTCAGAAAGGAGAGAATGAGCCCTTTTTCTTTATCATTTTAATTAATATTTCTGAAGTCTCAGAATTCAAATATTTAGGTGTAATAGAATCTTTCAAAAACACATAACAATTCTGCGAGAATGAAATATTTCCATATGAAAGAGTTATCAAACATGTAATAACAGTATTTCATCCATTTGGTGGCGTACAATTACAATTCCCATTGGAAATAAAATCAAAATCCTATGATATAAAGTTTATCCCTCTAAAGTTTATAAGCAACTTTCATCATTAATTATTCCTGGAACATTCTTCTGCATGAAGAGAGAAAAAACAATGATAAGAAAATCATATTGCTCATTTTGCCCAGAAATTTTACAATAGATTATGAAAACCTACTCATAAGAACAGTGGCGTAACGAACTTTTGGGCCCCCCTGCAAAGTCAGGTTTGGGCCCCCATGTTGAATTTTACAAAGGGTAGGCACTTGCATCAGTCAGGCTTTGGGCCCCTTTAGAACCCTGGGCCCCCCGCGATGTGGGGGTTGCGGGGGTGCACGTTACGCCACTGCATAAGAATTCATTGAGCATTTATAAACTGCGCTGATATGACTGAACTGAAAGATAATTCTTGAATATGGAGGGGGGGGATGAAAACCTGTGTCAACAAGAGAACCAGAAATTCTTGCAATGTATCGTTGGGTGGATGACTTCACATGCTAGCAATCAGGAATCTGGCAATCAGGAATTCTTTCCTTGTCTCATCTGTTGCATCATACATTGAATTCAGTTATGATTGATTATAAAGGAACTACACTTCATGATTAATTTGAAAAATTTTATCTACACATGTAAAACAATTTTTGTGTTTAATATCCTATTAATGTAAGCTACGATGAATCGCAATACTTTGTTCAAAAGGTTGAAATTTTTTTCTCAGTTTTTGAAACTTACTGGAATAAATGAGTCATTTTTCCAGCACAGGTGCTTGTCTAATATTAGTAAACATTATATATTAAACTATCGTGAATCTAAAACAGTTCCTTTTTCTATATTCCAAAGTCAGTATAGAAACATATTTGCTTCCAAAATGACGAGATCGGATGCTAATTCACATAAACAGTCTACTAATGAACCAAATTTAAATTTAGAAGATGATCCAGACTTTCAAAATATTTTGAAAGATTTTGCTCAAGACTTTAATGTAACTGGTGAAAGTGAACAAATATTGGAAGAATTTAAAAAGTCTTTGCATGAACCTAAAGCTGGAGTGCCTTCACCGGATGGAAAGAGTTCATCTTCTTCAAATACTGTAATTGATAAGTACACAGAATTTTCAGAATTGGATTCAACAGTTATTCCTAGCCATGAAGATTTGCAATCAGGAGCTTATGAAAATGATATAATATATCATATTGATCAAAATTGGAATCGTGATGTTTCACAAATGCAATATAAACGTAAGTATAAGTTTTTCTTTTTTCATGTATTTTAAGCTCTAGCGAAAAACCAATGTATTTTATTGCAGATAATTTTTCAAACCACAAATAAAGTTAAAAGTTTATTAAGTTTTTATCTTGCTGACAGATTTTGTTAGTCCTTAAGTCAAAAGAATTGATAATATAACTTATTGAAGTGTTAGCAATGTGAAAGTTTTGAAGCGTAAAAAGGAACATCAGATGTCCTTACAAATCATGCCAAGTTCCTGTGATAAACTGGGAATTTAGGTCAATGTTTATTATTTTTAACAAATTTCAAGATCATAAAGTGAATTCTATGCATTATATTTTAGAACTTGTTTAAAATAAAACTTATTTAAAATAAGTACTTGTTGATCATATCTTTCCAACCTTTTTAAACCACAAAAAATATTTCATATTACAATAGGGAATTTTTTATCACGAATTTGATATTGGTATGCTACAGATTTTTCCATCAAATAGTTATAAAATTTCGCCAAGTTGGGGTGATAATATTATGATACGGTAGGATTAGACTGACCACCAAAAACCTGTTGGATGTGATTTTAAATGTATTATCTTATGTTATATGAAATAAAGTACATGGTTGCAAATTCAGCTTGTATGACACATATGAAATCAGGTTGCCAACTTGACAAATAACCTTGAGCATTGGCTTTGTTGCCTTAATACATAAGTAAGCTAAAGTGTAGAATAGGATTTAGGGATGTTTTTCTAGATTCCAGATTGAATTCAGCTTTTCATTACTCTAGAGACACCTATTGCTGCATATGCGTAGTTTGGTGACTAATTTTGGTTGCCAAAATATTGGCTTCATCAAGAGGCCCCCATATTCTACGTAATTCATTTATTGTATTTACATATTATTTTATTTTGATGTAATTTATTATATTGGCACAAGATAAGTGATTGTATAACATACAAACTTTTGAATTTGGAAAGATTTTTATTTATGAATATCTTGGAGCGATTAAAGTGTAGTATAGGGGGCACTTGGCACAATCCTTTCTTTTGGCGACTAAAAGCGATTGCCAAGGTACTTTTTTCGGAATTATTTATTATTTATTTTAGAATGAATTTGATATTTCACCATGATATTCAGATAAAAATCTCCAAATCCAAAGAAAAGTCACTAAATCAGATGTGGCTCCCCTATACTACACTTGAGCCTCTTGGAGCACAGCAACGAACTTTATTGTTGTGATTATGTTAATAATAAATTAGTGCTTTCATATTATTTAAATGGTCAAGTAAAACTTACAGATGTGTTTAATTTAAAGGTGATCTTTCATTTAATACAAAAGTATAGGGACAAGGTAATTCATTATAATGTATTATCAGCCATATATTATTTAAAGAAAATGTTTGAAATGACTTTTCATCGAAGAATTCTATACAAAATTCAGTGGTTACAAGGGAATAAGCTAACATAATGTAAGCTTTATAATAAATTAAATTTTGCACTGTAAATGACAAGCTTTGTTCTTGAGGCCATCATGGTTAAATGACAGATGAAACTTGTTAGTTTATTTTAGTTTTGATGCTGAACTGAGTTAACTATTATATTTATAGCATTTCTGTATTTTTATGATGCAATTGCCCTTCAGGTGAATCAATATTTTTTATGAAAAGGTTAGATATATAAAATTGATGTGTATGTACATCCCAAGTTTTGCGGCAGATTGTTAATAACTCTGTTAAATAAGCATCAATTTGTATGTGCTTTTTTCTGTAACAGTCTTATAAAGTATTTTGTTAGCAATATACGATTTGGAGGATTTTGAATATTAAAATTTAAGACACTTTTTCATGAAATCTATGTGATGTATTTTGGATGTTAAATTGGCATATTTTTTAGGAATGCTATTTCTCAAAAGTTTAAAAATTTTTTCAAATTTTAAACTAAATTCTATCTTTTGGTTATATTTGGTTTTGATTAATCTTTCTTGATATCATCCTCGAAATAGATGTTGAAAGAAGTATGGTATAAAAAGAAATATGAGGTAATTATATTAATTGTATTTTAAATGACAAAATGAAATGAATAGAACTTATAATAAACCCTGTATAAAAATGATAACATGAGATTAATCAGATTTGAAATTAAAAAGTGACATTTAGGATAACAGAGATAATTTTTTTTTTTTTTTTTGGGGGGACAGTTAAATACGTCTAAAGAATGACAAGCTCTGACTCGTAAATATTCATTGCACCATTTTTTAGAGTCCTCCACTAGTCTTATGTAGATGAGTTCAAATAGATGAAAAAATAAGATTAATTAATTGTGAAAAGCTTGCTTCTCCAGCACTTTGTCTGTGTAAAAATTATAGGTACTTACAGTAGCATATAATGGAGAATGTTAGGGCCTGCTTGCAAAGTCAGGTTTTGGGCTCCAATGGAACTTAAAATGGATTGTAAAACCATAACCAGTGGGCCTACCTAGGCTTCCTGTGTATGTTACACCACTGGGTACTTCTCCGTGTTATGGGCAAATGAAACAATTTCCTGTGTTTACTTGTTGCCCTAGCTCATAAAATCTGTGGTAATTAATTTCAGGTGTGCTATTAAATTTTGGTAATAAGTAGCTGGAGTCAATTTATATATATTCCAGTTATCAAAATTATAATAGTTCCATTCTTCTCTTATTTTCATTAAAGTATGTCTGGAGAATCAGCAATAGAAATATTCTCTAATTTTAAAACACAGTTGTCCGAAATTTGTCATGAGACTTATGTAATCTTTATTTTTCATGAATTAGTTTTTGTCTATCTGTATAATTTTGTTGCATCCTCTGATTTTAATATGATAAGATAATGATGCTCCAATATTATGAGATACCTACTCAATAATGCTCCAAATGGTAATCTAAGCAAAATTAGGTAAACACTTCACAAAAGAAATTAATTTTTTTTCGTTACTGGGTAAGTAAATATCTTTTATGCTGTCCCAAAAGTACTCATATTGAAGGATATGTTTTTATAATAATTTGAACTATATAGCAGAGTTATGCTATCAAATTGTTGGTGTATAGTGATATCTTTCAAATAAATTTTTATGTATTTCTTTATGTTCTGAATAGGTGGTGTTTCTGGAGTGTATGAGATACATGAATTGGTTGAACTATTGCGAAGAGAAAATATTGTCAACATATCTGTTATTTATATTCCAAAAGAACTGCATTATACAGATTTTCTTGTGCTGGGTACTGCGAAATCTCCTCGTCATTCTAAAGCGGTAGTTGAAAATGTATTGAAAGTTGTAAGTCATTTAATTTTCATAAATTTCTCTTGTAATTGTAATATTCATAATTTTTGTTCTTTAATTGAAAATTAGAATATCTCGGAAAGGGCACTCTGCTATACTGTCCACTTTTTTTTTTAAAACAGCTGTAATATCTTTAATGATTTTTGGGGGAGGGTTGGTTACAAAGATTCGATTTATGTAGCTTTTAATTTTCTTTGCTAGATTAATTGAAAATAGGGTTTGAACAACTAGGTAGTAAAAGAAATTTCACAAATAAGCTATACTGTGATTTCTGGTTTGAAAATATGCCACTGTAAGTCAAACCTTTTAATGTAAAGAGCTTCAAAGTTATCCCAATCCTCTTAAAAATTCTCATTTCCCTATATTTTCTATTTCCAGTTATTTCTGCAGTTTATTAAAACATTTAAGTATGATTGGATAAATGAAAAAAAACTTATTTTGTGAACCTCAGTTTTTACCTAAAAGGCACCTACTGTTAGAAAACTCAATCAATTAATTTGTCATAATTCTTTTCCAAAACCTTAATAATGGAAAACATTCCAGAAAACTAAAAGTTAAATTCAGAGAACTTCTTGACAGCGAAAACATTTTTACAAGTCTTGTGCCATTAAACAGAAAGTACTACAAAACAGAAGAAGAAAAAAACCCCTCAATTTTTTAAATATATAAATGACACTTGCTAGGGTTATCTATTTTTTTAGTTTTATTAGAGTTTTCCATAAACACATACATCCTAGTCAAAACATGCCAAACTAGAAATAATCAGGTACCATTTGTAAAAAAGGCATTATGTCTTGCTAATATTTGCTAAGTTGTGTTGTGTAATCATATTATGTACATGTATTGTGTATCATTATGTATTTTTGCTGCATAAAATTAGAAGAGCAACAATAGTATACTTTTTCCTTATACACTGCTGGACAATTGCTAAGGACGGATCACAAATTGCTATGTAGCATAACATTAAGCGAGACATGAGGCCTAGTACGATAAAATATAGTTTCCACACTGTTCAGACATAAGAATAAAGAATATTTATTGTTCTGGAAAGTACAAAAGCTGTGAAACATCTGAAAGAAAAAAAAATGTTCATTTGATTTGCGTACGGAGAAATGGAACAATGCATCTAAAAGTCAGCAGGCACCTTAAAGAAAGGTATCAGTACGGGATATGTCCACCGTGGAGTGTGATGCAACATTCCACACATCGTATCATACTTTGCACAACATTATCCAGCAGCTGTTGAGGCAATTTATCCCATTCCTCTGTGAGTGCACGGATGAGGGTGTTCTTGTTTGTTGGATAGTTTCGACCAGCAACTTGCCTCCCCAAAGCATCCCACACATTTTCAATGGGGTTTAGATCTGGAGAACGCACTAGCCATACAAGACGTTGAATACCCTCGCTGTCTAGACAATCCTGAACAACGAGTGTTCAATGACATGTTGCGTTATCGTCCATAAAAACAAATTTATCACCGACAGCACCATGGAAAAGACGAACATGAGGAAGTAGAACTTCATCAATGTATCGTTGGCCCATCATAGTCCCATTCGCAACCACATGTAGGCATGTGCGGCCATTGATCATGATGCCGGCCCACACCATGATACTGCATGCCGGATATCGGTCCTTTTCCTGGATCGGTCCTTTTCCTCTCGCGCCAGATCAGTTAGCGTCTACAATCAGATGACAGACTGAACCTACTCTCATCTGAGAATAGTACGCATGCCCAGTCCTGTTCAGTCCAATTGTGATGCTCACGACACCATTGCAAACGGGCAGTACGGTGCTGTCTGGTGAATGGGACACACACAACAGGTCTGCGTGCGTATAGTCCTCCTCCCCTCAAACGTCTGGCAACAGTTTTTCGGGAGATCTGCTTTCCTGAGGCAGCAAGAAACTGATTTGCCACCTGCTGAGCTGCGGTGCACCTGTTCCTTTTTGCTGATAGGACGATATATCTGTCTTCTGCAGGCGTCGTACTTCTAACATGACCTCCCCAGTGCTGTCTACTACACATTCCAGTAGTTTTAAATGACTTCCACAGCTGTGAAACAACACTGTGAGCGATGTCGAACTCCCTGGCAACATCTGTTATTTTTCGCCCTTCTTCGATCTTTCCAATAATTCGGCCACACATAAAATCATCTATGTGATGTCGGGAAGACATGCCAAAAATTTTAAGTTCATCTATTAAATCTTTCCTGTAAAACTTTGACTTGAAACAAGAACTGTCCACACGCGTCAAAACCTTTAAAGCTCTTATGAACGCTATCACGTGATGAACAGACGTGGAAAAAGAAATTTGCATACTCATACTTCTTCTTACTAATATCCCACACTTATTCTAATTTTCCACATTTTGTGGTTGCTATGGATGATAGTGTTATCCGTCCTTAGCAATTGTCCAGCAGTGTATATATATATATGAATTTTTCTTTGTAGCCTGGCAATAAAAAAAATTTCAAAGCAATATTCTAAGCAGCTTTTCTTTGTTCTTTAGTTGAAAAATAGATCAGATTGATTCTGGTAAGGGGGGAAAAACTATATTTTTAATTTAAACAAGGTTAAAGACCTGTTGGTATAAAATTAGTTCTATTATCATATATAGGATACTAAAAATATTTTGTTGGGAAAGAAATAATGTATATGAATCAGTTAACTATTGATTATTTGAAAATCGTTATTTTTATGTCATGCTATCTTATTTTATCTCTTTAAATAATTCTAAGGATTCATTTTCTAAATATACAAGAGTTGCAGTAGTCTTTACTTATTTAAATCTTGAATATTCCAGCCATGGTTTTAAACTTATGACTGTAAGCAAGTTCTGATTCAATTAAATGTATTGCGTGAAACAATTTCAGCAGGTTTTCAAAGCTCTCTTGTTGCATGATGTAAAAGTTAGGTGAGATACCAGTTCAGGCATTTTTCTCATCATCTGTTATGTTAATCTAAAACTGTCACTATTAGCCCTGTGTGGATCAAGAGTAAAATTAATCAAAAAGTTTTAAAATATTTTTCTATTAGAATTTAAAATTTTGATATCCTGTCTTTGATATTTAGTTTTTTCAATGTGTTACTATTATATTCAGTCTATAAATATTACTATAAAAACTGTTGCAGTTATTTATGTAGTACAACTACAATTCTAAAGTGATATATATTATGTAATTGAAAATGTAATGGTTGAAATTTATTTTTAGTATAAAATGAAGAAAGATAAAAAAGATCCTTTTATTGTGATTGATGGAGAAAAAACAGCAAATTGGAAAGCTTTAGATATGGGTAAGATAGACAATTTTCTGTACCAGTTAAAAATTGTTTTTCAAAATCAACAAACATTTCATAAAATCTGGTGTATAATGTACACCTATACTTTCAAGCTGCATCTTTTAAATTTTTAGGTATATTTCATGCATAACATATACCCCTTTTTTTACGACGAAACTTGAACTGCAATGCTCTTGTCTTTTGAAGTCATTTATTCTTGGTATTTTCCTAAGCTTTTGAAAAAATTGTATACTTCTAGAACTACAACCTTTTAAGTTAATAAGGAATGTCACTTTTAAATAAGCAGTATTTTGATGTACTATATTTATTCGAATCTAAGTCTCCATCAATTTTAAGCCACACCCCAAATTCTTGCGGAAAATGTAATAATAGTATAAAATTGTTTATTGATGTCCAATTTTATGAAGTTAAAATAAATTGAAAATGAGAATGAATAATTAGTTGTTTTACCAATATTTTAAACTCTAAAAACATACAGGAACCTGTAATTGCTCTAACTGCACCATACAACAAAATTTTTTTCTCGCTTCGATTCTAAGCCGCACCCGATTTTCAGTTGTATTAACAATTAAAAAAAGGTGTGGCATAGTTTCGTAAAAAATATGGTATATGTATAAATCTAGTTTTTTTAATGCTCATCTTTTATTATTTTTAAATCTATCATTTTTATACATGACGTATAACCTGTGCACTCATAAATTTCAATCTTATTTTTTGTGTTAAAAGTGCATGTTAATGCCAAGTTTTATGGTAAGTTTCTCTGTGTTGCAGAGTGGTCAAGGCAACCTAGTGATCATGGACTTGTGGCTGGCTTGTCATGAATTTGAGCCCTTGTGTCACTGGAGACCCGCTGGGTAGAGGGGCTAATTCACGTTAAATCTGTTGCGATTCAAAATCCTCATGTTGGTGTGGAAGTTAGGAGAATGGAGTGCCAGCTCAGGTGTCTTCTTCATCACTTCACCACAGTTCAAAATTACGAGGTTTGTCACTAATAGCCCTCGTTTTGCTTTATAGTGATAATAAACACTCATTCACTCTATGTTGCTGATATATTTTCCCTTGTTGAATAACTTCTAACAGTATTGAAATAAAAATTTCATTTCTCCTAATTTTTTCTTCTTTATACATATGAATTTTTATAATTTAAGTGTTTTCTGATCTATGGATAATTTTAATCTTGTATGTGATTACTCTTACAATAAAATGTCACTTTTCCTCAATGGGATTTCTGAGTTTGAGGCAAAGCTATCTTGAATGGCCTTGTTCTTTCCGTATGACATTGGTTTTGATCAGGGTAGTCAGCAACCTTGTACCTGGGGCGTGCCAAAACAATTTACCAATATAATTCAGTATGCCATTTGTAGAAAATATTTGAAATCATTTAATTCCCATGGCAATGCATGCAGAGTTAAGGAATAGAAGTCAAGAATATATATTTTACATACATTTATTATGCATCATTTTAAGATGTTTTTAATGTAAAAGTAAGCAACATAAAATAACCATTCCTTTCATCATAAATAAATAATAATAAAAAAATTAAAATTATACTTATGTATTTCAAAACTTTTAAACATATATTTTATGTAACTTATTTATTTCAATATAGTTAAATAGTGCTATTGTTGCAAAGTGAAGCAAAATAAAACTGCAGCAAGGTGGCATTGTATGTGACATCAGTCTGCAAGCTGACAAATTTATTCAGAACTGTATGTGCTCTCGGCAGTAGCCGAACACTTAATCTTACGCTTATGTATGTTTCTGTGCCATCCTCAGTAGAGTAAACATATAGTTTTTAAACGCCCCTAGTCTTATGTGACTAGTTACCCAGCATCTGGTAGATGCAGCCCATGACTTCAGAATTTTCGAATCTACATTTAAAATGCTTCGAACAGCCACTGAGAATCACACTTGGTTTAGATGATTCACTGCCCGCTTATCTGTCATATAATGACCTTACTTTGCTTTATTGCTAGATTACAGAGTGAACTATTTTGTAGTATTCTCATAAGGTGTGATTTCTGAAGGAGTAAATGTAGAAGAAAATTCATATCCTGATCCAGTAACGTTGTATTCAGATTACAAAAATGTATGTTGATTATTTTGGCAAGATAACAGACACAAATATTACTAGCAATGGATAGCACCTGGAAAAAACCCTACGATATAAATATATATACATACGTGAAATTTGATTTTTTTTTTTTAAATCTTCAATATATAACATTCTATTTTTTTTTATCACTCAGCATGTTACAATCATTGACAATAACTCAGATAGCTTTCAAAGGAGCAAATAAAAATACATAATATTTAATGCCTTAACATTTTATAAAACTTTGAATAACATACTCATGTTAAAAGTTAAGGTCACAAACATGTTTTTAGTCTTAATTTTAAAATGAGTTCAGTAAAACTGATAAAATTTGTATTTATATTTTGAAGAACAGGTAGTGCTATATCAACCTTCAGTTTAGGAAAAGATGTTTAGTGTTAGTTTTTGCTGAACTACAGGATTGAGACCGTTGAAGTGTATGGGAATTTTGCCTCCAGCTTTGCTAATGTTGTATTAAAACAAACAAGTTGGTCTGTTTGCAATAAGAATGACTTCTTGTAATCATTTAAATTATTCCTTGAGATGGAGGGCAGTGTGCAGGCCTGAAGCTGCCAGTCTCAAGCGGAGGTGGCTTGATGGTTATACAAGTGGTCTCTGGGTTATGTAATCAATTCCAAACAAGTGGTACTGTTACCAGGAAGGTCACCACAGAGCATCAACATCCGCACAGGATCGCTACTTGGCATTCAGCACATGACAACGGCTCCTCATCCGTCTTGCAGAGACTGTCCTTTACACCTGGAATCCAGTCTGCTGCATCCCTTTGACTGCATTCAGCAGGAAAGACCAGATATTATGCAACTGAAAACATCAGTCGTGGACACCACAAGAATTGGGGCATGTTCTTTTCAGTGATGAGTCAAAATGTACCCACAGACAGTGATTCTTATCTTCACTTGGAGAGAAAATGGAACTCCCTTTCATCCCTCCTATGTAACAAAAATTGACAGATGTGGTGGCATAATGTTGGGCAGTCGTACAATTCTGTGTTTTTGATGCAGGTACTGTCAACACATAGTGCTATAGAGATGAGATCCTGGAAGCTTATGAGGTTTTTCTTGGTGCTATGGACCCCGGATAATACACAGCCACACTGTAGCCCTCCCTCCTGCTTTTCGAAAATGGTTTTTTTTTTGCCACGAATACTTATTGATACCCTCATAAACAGAATGGAAGCTCATTGTGAGGCTTGCATAGCAGTTCAAAGTGGTCACACTCCATATTAGAGACTTTTCCCAAGTTTAATGCTTTATCTCTAATTCGTGATTTTGCACTTTTTGATAAAACCTTTATCTTAATTCAAAATTAAAATCTTTTCTATATTAGGTTGCTATATTCTTTCTCGCATTGTAACATGTCTATGCCAAATTTCGTCGTAACACTGAATAATTCATCCGTTTGTAACCTTTATTTTGGATGTGAGTGTACATGTATTGAGACTTAAATTTTCTTTTTTCAATTTGTTGTACATTTTACTTGAACAATAAAAATTTGTTCTGCGATTATATTTACATTAATGTCAATATTCCTAAAACTTATCAAATTTGCTCTGTATGTTTGGGGAAAGGATGTAGATTTTTTTATTGCAATGCAAATAAGTAATAAATTACTTTATCTTAATTTAATGAACCCTTCTGTTCTTTGGTTTTTATGTTGTATTGAATACTACTGATACAAATATTTTGTTTTGCTTTTCTATTTTAAGTAAATATTTAATTCTGTAAAACTGATTTTAATGTTCCATTTATTGTAAAGCATATAACAATCTTTATTATTTCTTCTTTCAAGGTAATATTGTACTTCACATATTTTTAGAAGAAACTAGAGCTTTCTATGATATTGAATCACTGTGGTTATTTGACTCTGACTTTGACAAAGGTGGAACTTTGAAGCCTGATCCTATACTTAATTCTCTAGAGGAACAGATGGCCTTCTTTGATTCACTACAACAACAAGCATCGGTTAAAACAAAAACTTCAAAAGATACCACCTAATACTTATAAAATAGATTTTAAAATTTGGACTGTAATCTATGTAGTTTATTCAGATGTTTTATAAAATTAAGTACAATAGGTTAGCTACAAAAAAAATTATTTTCATTTGTAATAATTTTTGTTTTTCAACAAATAGTCAAAATATAGAATTTTCCTAAGAAAAAAAAAATTACTAAGTTTGGAAACAAAACTGTAAAATATCTTTATTACTCTCAAAATAATGGCATGTAACAAGATTAAACCTCCAGGGATTAATTAAGAACAGTGAAAAAATTCATGTAACAAAATTATATTGTTGCTTAAAGTAACAATAAATCTTAACTTTTCAATGTTTAATTCACAATATAAGAGATTTCAATTACTTTCCTGCAGTGTATATATGGCAGATTGTAAATCCCTTAGTAATAATAAATATAAAGCAATCTCATTTCTAATGCTTATCTTCGAGTCATTTAATATAGTCTAAAAATGTATGCTGGTTTCATATTCAGAAAATTTCACAATTCAATTTGGGTAAAATTATACATCTACTTTTTACAGAAAATAGAACAGAATACATAAATGCACTACTTTACAATGCTTATTAAAAATATTTTATTTGTACAAAATTTAAAAAGTCCAATGAAAATGTCTTGAGCTTTCATTTCCTTTTTTGTTTCTGTTTCTTGTGTGCTTGCTTTCCTGTAAAAAGGAATTAATAAAATTTAATCATATAGACTTGTTTTTTTAAAAAAATATTAATCTTACATATATCACGAAGCATTTAAAAACATTGAATCATGCTAATGAACCATGCATTTATATTTAAACAAAATGAACTCTTGAGTAAATAAAAATGATACATAGACATTTTTAGTTTGTTCTTATTTTTGTTAAGAGAAGATATGCATTTATGGATTATTACAGCATTAGGAGAAAATATTAAATTTACCTGCAGTATACTTTTACATAGAACACACTATAAGTGTATTAATTTAAGTAGTTTAACTAGTTAAGTAGTAACAAACTTAATATTTTTGAAGCTAAAATAGATAAAAAAAGAAACAAGTCCTACAGTAGTCGCATATGTGTAACATCTGACATGTTATCGTGGTAAATACGCATTAACTTTTTTCTTGAAAGAAATATGAATTGGGGAATATGACTGGAAATAATTTTCTATTGAATAATTATATCTTTAATGAATATTGTATTTAATTAAAAGGAGTAAAAAATGCAATATTTTATCAAAAATAAGTATTCTTGTTCAATTTGGGGAAGAGCAGAGACAATAGACTTATGATAACTAATTGGGTGAATGACCTGAGTACCCAGCTCTTTCGAGCTACAACCTCTTATCAGTAGGTATTTGAGTGACTACATGATTGATTTTTGCCCTTTGTTTAAATGCTTTAAAAATACAGGGGATTTTGGGAAAATAGAAATATTAAAATGCGTTAAAATTGAGAAAAGAAGCTTCAAAGTTGGCACAATGCATCGAAAATAAAGTTACAATTTCGATCTTGGGTGGGCGGGAATGCAGCTAGGATCATGAAAAAGTAGTTGAAAATAAAACAGAAAACAGCTTTTTTAAAAGCTATCAAAAATTTACTATCAAGAATAAAAATAGTAGAGAAACATTTAAATAAAGAGATCAGTCAGAATAATTTTCCGAGGAAAATTAAAGAGTAAAAATTGAAAGAATCTGGGGATCGAACCCGATGCAAAGCATTGTGAACGAATGACTGACCAAGGGGGACTCATGGAAAGAGGTGAAATAAGCATTTAAGGTGGAGAAAAATTACATGAAGAGGGGATCTGAGAGAATATTTCTAGGTCTGTTGAAATTTGGATCAGGGATATATTTTTCAATATCCAAGATTGAGAGATTACTAGAATTATCAATATTTTGAAAGAAGTTTGTTGCAATCTTTGTAATGAACTGTCTAATTGACAGCTAATTAAATTAACTATCTAATTTTACTTGAGGTCAATTTGAAAGTATTTAAAAACCGTTGAAAAACAGTGTCAATAACAGTACCACTGTTAGTAGTCGAAATATTCTAATTTGTGTTCATTTTTAGCTTAGTTCATCATTCATAAAAGCTATGAGTGACTCAGCTTTTCACAAACTGAAGTTAAAGTTAAATCACCACTCAAAATCAGGGGAAGCGAGTGATAATTTTTTAAAAAGAGCAGAACCACCTTCGTTATATGGTAAAAGTACAAAATGCAGGAAATCTTAAATTTTTTTAACCGTTTGATTCGAAGAAATGTATACGACCACCAAAATCAGTTTGTCCATTTTCAAATAAGCATTCTGCCGCACTTATGTCCCCCAATATCTAATGGATTTAGAGTCAAGTGCTTGATGGCTACTAGAGTTGGACTCCCATGCAGACACAGCCACGCACTCTCATTGGTCAAATCAAGTAGTGCGCGCTTACGTCACATCCTGTTACACGCATCCGTCCCTTTTCACGAAATCACTCCCAACAAATATCCAGCAACCGAGAGGAAAGATGTAATACATAAAAAAAAAACTTTGTAAGAGACAGCATAGTGCAAAGATAGAAAGATTCAGTTATTGCCTAGATGTCAAATGAAATCTCGTAATTTACAATTCTTACATTATCCAAGAGATTCAATCTTTTTAATAAAGATAATTTTATTTGGAGCGTGTAAATTTGTGGGAAATTTCTACAAACAGTAATAAAACTCATTAATTTCCAGCTTTTATTTTTACATAGTTCCTTCCAGAAATCTAGTGGCCGCGGTAGCCGAGTGGTATAGGTATCGGACCGTGGCTTGCCTTGTCACGAGTTCGAGCCCAGTACCACTAAAGACCCGCCGTGTAGGGCAGCGATGCACGTTAAATCTGTCGAGAGCTGAAACGTCCTCCCGTTGGTGTGGTAGTTAGGAGAGGGGGGTACCAGCTCAGGTGTCGTCCACGTCACTTGACCATGGTTCAAAATTATGTGGTCCGTCGCTAAAAGCCCTAGTGTAGCTGAACAGTGCGACGTTAATATTTAATCAATCAATCCAGAAACCTATTATTCAATTGATTTTGAATGCAAAATGAATATTTCATGTTTTAGAAAAGAAATTAGGAGAGAAGTATAAAGTGGATTTTACATAAATTTTTAATTACACAAACAATAAGCAAGCTTTCACCCCCCTTCATAAAAAGAAGCAGAAAAGGTAAAGAACTTTGCATGGTTTTAAGGTATTATATTACATGACATCATGATCTATTTTCAGAGAATTTCTTTGTATTTATTCATCTGTTCTTAGCAACCGAATTATGGTTCTTCTTTTCAATGAATAATCATAAAAAAGCATTCTTTTAGAAAATCATTTAATTTTTTTATATGTTGTATTGTATGAAATTCAAAACAATGCAAGCTGATAAGATAAATTGATTAATTCAGATAGTAAAAAAAATGTTATGCTTGCTAGTGTAATTTTATTTTTTAAAAATTTAGCCTATGTGAAGAACATGTACATTAGTTAGTTAAGCTAATATTTATACAAGTATCCCTATGGATTGTGTTTTTCATAGATTCTTTTTAGTCAACTACAGGTTAGGTTTTATTTCAAAAATTCCATAAAAATGTTTTAAGAATAAAAAAAAAATGTTTCTAATATACATTAAAAAAAGTATAAACATTTTGTAAAAAATTCCATATAACTTTTTACATTTTATAAATACATATTTATAAATATTTTAATAGTAAAATTTATGCATCTCAGACACAGAACTTTTTTCCTCATATAAATAAAAAACTTCACTGGATTTTTAAAAAGAGGTTTGAATATAGTTATTTAATAAATATTTTTTTTCTGATCTTGTAGCTATCTATAAATTTTATAGGTATATCTTTTTATAACAGCCATAGGATAACCACAGTTTTCTTTTTTGATCTAGCAAAGAAAAACCATAATTTAATATTGGTTGTAAAAGTACCAAAAATCATTAAAAATATTGTAGTTTATTGCTGCTGAAATTGAAATGTAAATTTCAAATTCAAACTCGCAATTATTATTAGTTTTTTAAAGTATATATTGACTATTTACGTAGCAAGACCATCTATTTCACTTATTTCTACATCAAAAGACCCAGTTTTAAACAGAATAACCTCATACTAGTTAATTCTAAGTAACTACACTTAAATCAGTGTTACTCTGTATAATTATTCACTCAACTTACAGACAAGTATATTTTTTAATTTCCTTTTTTTTTGCATTTCAAATAGATCAAAGTATCTTAAGAGTGGTATTGTAATATTTCCATTAAAAAATAGAACAGTGGAAACAATTAGCTTTTGTACTCTTGGCAGATGTTAAAAATGTGCTTCCCACAAATAGCTTTGTTACAATAACTGCAAATGTACTTCACACTCATTCTGTGTTTCTTATAGTTGGATAGACAGATTAAACCCTGCATCTGGACAGGGGTAAGTAATCTAATAAGTGAATTTTTAGTTATTTTGGGTCAATCAAATTCATCATTGGTTTAAAAAAGGAAAAAAACTTACCATTATCACTTTCTTCTGAATCAGATGAACTAGATGATGAGGAATCAGATGAATCCGATGATGAGGAAGAAGAGGATGATGATGACGACGACGATGATGAGGTAGATGAAGAGGAGTCTGATGAAGACGTTTTTGTAGGAGATGCAACAGCAGGAGTTAACGGAATGGGATTTTTGGGCATATTTTTCAGGTGTTCACGTAATTCATCACTGTAAAAGGGAAATAGATAATTTTTAAATACATTCTTAATAAAAACATTACATTACTTTTATAACAGTATCATTAACCTCTTCACATATAATGTCTAGGAAACATTCAATAGACATCAAGAACTGTATCCAAGAATCATGATTGTTTGGAGAATGTTCAAGGTTCTCCCTCACTCTCTCAATGATACCAGAAATCTACACTCCTGACAAAAGTGTGCATTAAACTCAGTTTTATTTGTGTGCCAAGGGATAAATGAAAAAAATTAAACAATACAGCTAAATATAAAGTATTAACTTATTATTTATAAAATAAATGCATTAAAATCCCTTGTGACAAGCATTTTTGAAAATTTAATGAGATTTAAAACTGAATATAGAGCATTTCATTTTTTTGAAAAAGATCCATATATTATTGAGAATACGGATTAACCTTTAAATCAATGTTTCAATGCCATTTTTTATTATATCAGAAATTTAACAATATAAACAGTTTTTAACAACTTTCTAAAATTATTACAACTTTATCATGTTCTTGTTTATTTCTATTGGAAAATAATAATAAAATAAAATTATAATAATAATAAAATAAATCAACAAAAAATCAAATAAGACAGATGGTAGTTAAAAATGCATGTAAATTCAGATGTGTAATTTTTTCAAAAATTCTACTGACCTCTTGAGGATAGGATTAGAGCACAAATAAAAAATAAATAGATTTATGCTTATTTTCCAAGACAGTTAATTTCATGTTATTTTTTTAAAAAATAAGCTAGAATCAATATAATGTCCTCATTCTCCAACAATGATGCTTGTAACATGTTAAGAAAATGATTTTTTTTTAAAAAAATAAACCTTTTTATTAAAACATTTATTACATTGCACAACCATATACTCAAGACTCCTTCAGTAAATAAACAAAATGTTCAACAAGCTATAATTTATATGATACAAACAACATCTCAATGTGTTTATTATATACATTCATACTTTTAAATATATTTTGTAGATAGTTGTTAGGAAAAAATTTACTATCAAATGAACTTCAATACTTACGTCAAACCACCTAAGCCAATAGATGTAAAGAAATTAATGGCAAATCTTGTATTGTGAGGGTGATCTCGTGGAAAGAGACCATCAAAAGCTTCTTGAAGAGTGCTATAGAGGAAAAAAATCAATAAATTGCTAGAATATATTAGTACAAAGTTAAAAGACTGTGTATAAAAGACTAAAATGTTAAAAGACTGTTATAATATTTTAACAATCTGACAAATTTATAATTTCTATTAATAAATTTTAACAATATTTTGCAATATCCAAGCTATTTTTTAAATTCAATTATAAATTACTTACACATCCTTCACACGTTCATTCAGCTTTGGAAGACCCATATATTCACATAATTCTTGAAATAAAATTTTAATGAAAATCCTACTAGATGATGTTGTATCTTCTTCATTTAATTTAATAATAGATAAGACCTGCAATACAAAAACTATTAAAAACTGTACGAAGTTTTAAAACTAAAAGCTTTCAAATATTGGCAAGGAATAGCAAATAACATTTTGTCACCTTCATTTCAAAAATTAAAAACAATTTCTAACTGTTGTGATTAATGTACAATTACCATATACAAAACAAATGACAAGAAAGTATGATTATTGATATATATATATATGAGGAAAAATTTAATTGTTTAAATAGCTTTTCAAACTATTGTATTCAAAATTGTATTAACATGAAATCCAATTTTAAGTATAGAAACTATATTTATACCATTACAGAGATATTGATTAGAGAAGTTATTGTGCACACTAGACAAAAATTAAAAATTAAATTACAATGCCAATAAAAATTTTTAAAAAATTAATTTTGTATTTATATAATTTATTATTTGAAATAAAAATAATAAAAAACTTACATTCCAAGATATTGCATCAGTATACAGTAAGTGAGCAAAGAATTTGGCAACATTTCTCAATTTGTTTGTTTCTAAGCGATGGATTGTTTTGTAGGAATTTTCAAATATTTCAGTAAATGGCTCCACATAAATTTTATTCAGCTGACAAAACCGCTAAAAAAATGTCAGAAATTAGCATCCAGATAAAGATGGCTTGACTATAAATTTTAAAAAGTATGATTAGAAATGATACAATAAAAATACCTGAGCCAGCAATCCATAAAATTTTTCATATGTCCTTTGTTGTGCACAACAATCTAAAATCATGTAACACATCTCCAACTAGAAAACAAATTTTTTTTAACATTATTCAAAAAATAATATGTTACAAAAACTGTCCACTTTTAAATCAAAAAGACAGATATAATTTTCTCATTATGGCTATATGAATTCATTAAAATAATAATAATAAACCCTACATTAAAGAACTACACTTGTTCTATTACTTCTCACAACAAATATACATAAAAAGTAGCTAAATATAACTTTACTTTCTTTTTAAAAAATTGAAACTAACAAAAATTTTGTTTTAAGCAAAAATTTCACAACAAAATGTATTTAATATAATAAAATTATAAAATATTAAAAACATTTTTTTAAAAATTAAAGTTCTAAAAAAGAAAAAGTTTAAGATGAAAAATTGTAGAATTTATTTAAAAATACTTAAAAAAGGATCATTACTACTTTATGTACAAATCCTGGAGCTAAATAAAACTTACTATTTGTCCTGGTTTCAGCTCTAATTTCAGCAGTTTGTGAGCACATTCCTCAAAATCTAAACTGGATTGTACAGTTAAATATATTTTTCTTCGAAGGCACACAAGATTGGTTTCTGTCATATCTAATATCTGCTGAGAGTCCTCTGATGGGGGAAAAAAAGTCTAGGTTAAAATCTTAAAGTAATCATAATTTTAAAAATGTACTCAAAAGAGTAGATAGTATTTTAAAAGGCAAATTAATAGAAACAGAAATAATACCTTTATCTTCCTTTTCTTCCTCTTCATCACTATCAGATTCATTACCAGATTGCTCTTCATCACTAGAATCTCCCAAAATTTCTGGAAAAAAAAGTACAATACAAAATACTGATGTTAAATTAAATAGATCAAAAATTTGAAAAAGAAAATTTAAAAATAAAAAAATGTAAGATACGAATGATTCCATGTGTTACGCTTTTGGAAATAAACTACCTATTTACTCGAATCTAAGCTGTGCTATTTTTCAGTGTTAATTGCTACTGAAAATCAGGTTCAGCTTAAAGTCAAAGAAAAAGCATTTGTTTGATGGGAGAAATTGAGTTCTCACCCCTTTCAAAAGGAAAAATGTAACCATCCATTCTGGCTACTTGCATCAATGACTTATCTCATTCTGCAATTTATCTCCAGTATTCAGTCTATCCTAAAGATCGTTGTCTACTAGTATGTAGGAAATTTTTTGTATATACTTTTTTTTATCACCTAAAGATCAAAGGTATTGGTAATAGCACCATGATGAATTTACTATGAAAGGGAGGCAATTTCATCTGCAGAAAAACACAGAAAAAGAGCATCGACCCCTGAAATTTGACATGGACAAAAGAAATATACATTAATGGAGCAAACAAAATGGTATAATTTTGCTAGTTAATATTCAACAGTCTTTAATAACTCTTTTTTAAAAAAAATGTTGCATAACAAACGCATTGGATGGCAGGGAAAACAACACCATGTGAGAAAATAGTGATGCCGGCACCAATTCCGAAGTCAGCTGTGACAATGGGAGTAACAAATCATTTTTGAAACATGATACTGATAGTTAGAATAATTATAAGTCCATGTATGTATTTGAAAGCTTTCCATAGTGGTAAAATAAATTAATGGTTAACTTCTTGTTACATAAAATATTTATAAAAATTTCTGAAGTACCGATATCAATGAACCTTTACACAATTTTTTTTTTTTTTCTCAAAAAGGTGTAGAATTTGGGGTTTGGCTTAGAATCAATGACAACATTTTTGCACAAAAACATTTTGAAAATTAAGGGTGTGTCCTAGAATCGAGCAAATACAGAAATATAGTTTCTGATGAAAATTCAAATATAATGGAGTTATAACTATTTAAATGAAAATCAAACACATGGTTTTGTTATAAATTACATAAGCTATAAAAGTTTTTAAAAGGAAATAAAATCAAGAAGTCTAAAATTATATTTTTAGGCATATATTTCTGCTGTGTAAAATAACATTTTGACTTTCTTTTACATTAGTGTAGAAACATAAAACAAAAAATACAGTTAACCCCTTAACGGTCACATAATTTTGAAGAAAACGGCCATAAAAGTGCCTATTTTTTTATTCAAGAAAATTATATAAAACTAAGAGTATATGTTCAATATATATATATTTATTTTTAAATTTTGGATTAATTTTTAGCTTGAAATACAAAAAATTAATTTTTTAAGAAGAGCCAACATTTAGGGTTATTATGACTGAATGTTGGTTTTTTAGCAAAGAGAAATATAGTTAAAAAACATATGTTTTAAACATTAAAGCAAAATTTTATTACACTTTTGCAATATAAAAACACATTAGTAATTTTTTCTTGTGAGATAAATTTTAAAGAATGAGATAAAAAGACCAATATCACAGGTAGCAGTACAAATCCATCATCACTGCTTTCAGGTTTACTAACCAAAGTTTCAAAACAATAAGTTATTTCAGAGAATCACTCACAGATCTCTTTATACGTAAAGTAGAATCTAATTCACTTCCATAATGCATATAATATTAAAAAAAATTTATTTTTTTTAAATCACAGAACGCAAACCACATCTATTCACAAAGAGTGGAACTAAGTAACTGAACTAAAGTTACAAAAAAAATTGCTAAAATATATATATTTGTTTGATTGTGCTAACTAGTTTAAAATAAAATAACTATCTCTAAACAAGCTACTAATAATTTGATACTGCTATCTGGTGAGAAATAAACATGATTCCAGGCATAAGAAACACACAGTTTTAATCTTTTTAGCATGTTATTTTTTAACACTCCAGCCCGGAAATATTACAGGCACGAGAAATAGACAGGGAAATTTCACCCCATGATTTTGACGGGAACGAGAAGTAAGGGGTTGATATGATTGATGCCAATTTGTCAAAAGGATGAATGTCCTTCTGCTAAAAATTAAATTGGAAAATTGTGAATGTTTAACATGCTTTTTCGATATGTAAAAAAAAAAATCTAAATATTAAAACATAAAAATTTTATTGGTGAGCACATACTTGTAAAAAGCACTTTTCAATAAATTTTAAATAAATGCTTTCTAATATTTGAAATATTTTCCCTAGAGTGCTAAAGTAACAGAAAACTTTAGCACTATAGAAATTTATAAAGAATAATAGACTATCAGCAATAATTTATTTTATAATTAAATATCCAACAAATTTTATGGAAATATTTTTTTATCACATTATTAACAAAGAATATATTTATATTGTTTAAAATCAAATAGTTTCTTGAACCAAGAACGAGAGGGAGAAAAATTTAAAATACAACTAAAAGAAATTTTTATATTTACAAATATATAGGGTAAATCTATAAAAATGATAAACAACTAATATACTTAAAAATTAATTTTAAGCAATGTAAAGGTGGCAATGACTACACAAACATTAATAAAAATAAAATAAAGAAAAACGGCAATGCTTACCATTCACTACAGATTTGTATTTTTCCTCATTCTCTATATAGTCAGGATCAAATTTGAAAACATCTGGGGGAAAAAACATTACAAAATAAATATTGTATTCGCTATATTTTAAATGTCATTTTGTTCAAAGGAGAACTGTTCTCTACTAATAAAATTATACAAGAAATTGCAAAAATTGAATACTTTATATTATATACCCCCTAAAAAATTAGCTAGCTCAATGATAAATAACATAAGTAATCTAATAGTATCTACACAAAAATATTTTCCATGTTTAAGTTTACAGTTTAAACTAATATAATCAATTTAAAAAAAGGCCATACTTAACAAATCTTGATTATCAACAGCATCATCTAAGTTTATTAGATGTGTATATTTATCTTCTTCTTCTACTAGATCCAACTCTGATGGAATCACTTCAAAATCCTGTAAGAGAAAAAATAGTTTTCTTTTCAAACGATATACAATGCACAGATATTATTTATTTCAGTAATTTAATTCTAAAATTCAAACATAACAAATTTTGAATATTTTTTTTCATAATATTTTAGTACACACATTTTACAACACTTACTGCATTTGTAATGAAATACTTGAAGTAACTATCTGTTTATTATTTTCTTATATAAAGGGTGTTTTTTTAGAGGTATAGAACTTTAAATTGCAATAAAACAACGATGTATTATTCGATGGACATGAATTTTTTTTTATTCGAAAGATAATCTTGTGGCATTACATTTTAAATATGATCAAGCAAGGCGTAGATTCGTCAAATGGGCCCAAAACGAGATTGCCGTTGTTCCCGATTTTCATAAGCGAATTTTGTTTAGCGATGAAGCACACTTCTGGTTGAATGGCTACTTCAACAAACAAAACTGCCGCATTTGGAGTGAAGCTAATCCACAAGTGTATGTCAAAACACCGTTACAGCCAGAAAAACTGACCGTTTGGTGTGCTTTATGGGCTGGTGGAATCCTTCTTCAAAAACGATGAAGGCCACAATGTTACAGTCAATGGTGATCGGTATAGAGCCATGATTACTAACTTTTTCATTCCTGAATTGAACAATCATGATGTCCAGGAGCTGTGGTTCCAACAAGACGGCGCAACATGTCACACAGCTCGTGCCACAATCGATTTATTGAAAGACACGTTTGGTGACCGCCTAATTTCACGTTTTGGACCTGTGAATTGGCCTCCAAGATCTTGTGATTTAACACCGCTAGACTATTTTCTGAGGGGCTATGTAAAGTCAATGATCTATGCGGATAAGCCACAAACGCTTGACCATTTGGAAGACAACATTCACCGTGTTTGGAAAAAGTCATCGAAAATTGCCGATATACGGCCACAAATGCTGCCACAAGATTAAATAATAAAAATTCATGTCATCGAAAATTGTTGTTTTATTGCAATTTAAAGTTCTATACCTCTAAAAACACCCTTTATTTACATACTGATATGAACTGGGTAAAGAATCTCGGTTAAAAGAAATCTTTTCAAAATGACACCACAGTAAAAACAAGCATTCAATTTATATGTGAAATATTTGTTTAATATCTATTTTACATTGTGCATTTGTTTCAATTAACAGAAATCGACAAGTCATCTTGTTTCCAAAGATCAACACATTTTTCAACCTACACATGCATGCTAAAAACTAGTCAGTCACCTTTTCGGTAGTTAAGCCTAATTGTATAAAATTCATATAAAATCAGCATTTTAATATATTGATTCCAATTTTAGAGTTACGTATATAATATTTCTTAATATACATCAACATAAAAAAATAAACAAAGCTTACAAAATTTTAAAATTTACAGCTATATAATACCCAACACATATCCCAAAATTTCTAGCCACATAATTTTCATCAAATTGCATAACTCTTCAATAAATTCCATCATGAAAAAAGGCAAAATAATAATTTTAAAGAAACATTTAACCTACACATGCATTATAAAAAGTCAGTCACCTATCAAATCCACAAGCAGAGAATAGAAATCAATTCCCACACATGAAAGTTAAATGCCATATTGTCAGCCTAATTATCAAATTGCATAACTCCATCGGTGTTACTGATTTGATATAGGAGTGCAACGCGCCAAACGCTTTTTGGCCCGATTCCTTAATCCTTTTGTTTTGTCTACGCTATGCCTCAGTTCGGGATCCGCTTTTAATTTATTCCTCAACCAGTGTAAATTACTACTTTTTTTTTTATTTCATAATAAAACTAGATTTCGAAGGGAGAGGTGGTGACAAGATTTTAACATAAAATAAATACAACAGAATGTAATATTAATGTTACACTTCCAGATATAAATTATTTACACGATTTTAAGCGTTCATTATACAAAATTTGTAAGCTTTTTAGAGCAAAGATCCTGGGGAAAAAAAATCCAGCGGAAAATAAACAAAAACAAAAAACTAACACTAATATACGTTATCCCCATGGCAACCACATTATCGCACGATAAAAATATCAAAGTAAACCATATTGTAATATTATGGTCTATCTTGACGAACATAAACAACAACTTGGCGCCTAGCCCTACTGTATCAAATTAGCATCCCAGATGGAATTACGCAGTCTGATAATTAGACCGACGATATATGACTTGACCACTATGAAAGCTGTTATTTGTCACTATCTACTAGCATTTAAGAAATTCAAACAGATTTCCTTTTCAAGTTGTGTATATGCAACACTGTAGAATGTTAGGTCCTGCAAATAGGAATGTTGATCGAGAAGGGCTTAAATCTATCAGAGCTTAAAGCCCTCATGTTGACATGACACGAAGAGTGAAGTGCCAGATCAAGAGAGTGATCATAGTGTAAGACATTTATATAAGGCAGAAATTAGCAGCTGAAAAATATTGAATAGATAAATGAATTTAGCTTAAAAGATTTAAAAAGGCCTGATTCATCCATTCTTCTTTTACCTTATCATTTGCTTAAATCAGAAAATGTTAGGACCATTTTAAGAATCACAGGTGTACTTCATATTCCTTTACAGTGAAAAAAAAATTCTCCCCACTTAATTTTTATACAATGTAAAGTCAGGGAAAGAGATAAAATATAAAACTTTAAAAATTGCTTTAAAAAAATTAAAGTATTTTATTCTGTTTTTTTCCTTTCAAATTTAGTATTATTTATAAAATAAAATTTCCTAAAAAGAACATTGCAAAATAAATTGATTACAAAAAATATATAACTGACATTTTTACAAAACTTTCACAGGTGAAAATGCAATTATGAAATTAAAAGCCAAAATATTTTTGAATGGATTTCTATTCAATAATTCATCAAAACAGAGTATGTTAAAAGTTAAAAAAAAGTATTTAAATCTTTAAAAAAAGTATAATCACTTAAATTTACATTTATTTGAAATTAATCTTTAATGGCTTTTCATAATTGTATACAAACAAAACAAATATAAATAATTTACCTTGAAGCCATCTTTTTGTACAGCAAAAAATACTTCAATCATATAGCGAACTCGCATATCAATAGTACCTTCATGAAGAACATCTCTAACCCGTTGTGTTATAGCTGTGAAAAAATAAAATTATTTTCATCAGATTAAGGGTCTACATCTTTATCATAGTAACTTAAAAATAAAAATATACTGTGTCATCCAGAAAATCCCAGGGTTTTTCAAAGCGAAGTGCAGTTTCATCCAGTTACTTTGCTAATGTTGATAAGGAGTGACATTGTTTGGTGTAAATATGAGCATTCTAACTTTTATGCTCACACTACATAATTCTTGTACTTGTGACATTATTCGTCTCAGTATAGTGCTAAAAGAATGTAGAATCAAAAAGTTAACTTCTGTCATATTATGTTCTTTCATTTCAAGAAAGCTAAATATACTTATAAAATTTGTACAATATCTAGAAAAAGTGCTGTTTTAAAAGATACAGTTTGAAGATGGTTTGAGAAGTTAAAGTGAGGAAATTTCAGCTTCAAATATAATCTCTAATCTGAAGGACCATTCTCTGTAAAGGAGGATATCTTAAAGAAGTTATAGCTGAAAATTCATACTAGATGATCCAGAAGCTATCACATAGACTAAATATTAAAAAAAAAAAAAATTACAGTACAGTGCACAACCATTTGAAGACTGGGTATGTAACCCATTATAATGTGTATTTGGGTATGTAAACTGCTATAAAGTATGGAGTAACCCATACTTAAGCATCATAGAATATGTTTACTTGAATTTTTTGCTGAAACAAAATGAAGCTCCTTTTTTGGAATGGCTCATTACTGGCAATGAGAAATGGATACTATACAATAATTTTACAAAGAAAAGTTCATGGGGTAAGCCAAACGAGCTCAACCCTCTGTGTACAGTTTCCACGATTTGAGCGGGGTATAAATTTCATTTTCCATAACGAGTCACGTGAAAATCGCAGGCAAAGAATTTTTTCCACTTATTCCAATACTGATCCCGCTCTTTCCCCATGTAAAACATCATTTGATGCTTATTTTCGCTGCTAGATGGCACTAGAGAGTTTACGAATTTTTTTTCTATTGCTTGATTTCTTTCGTCTTTAGCGTGATAGGTATTTATGAAAGATATGGATTTGCTGAGAGTCAATGGCATCATATGTGTTGGAATAACAAATGAAATTATCTTGATTATGAAGAAAGTGATTCGGATTTGGAGCATTTCATGAATCTGGGCAGTAATGATGGTAATGAAGACTCATCAAAAATTCAGTTACCTGGAAGCAAAACGGAAGATTACTGATCTTTTTCTTATATTTTGTCTGCTTTATTACAAAATTTCTGTAACATTTTTCAAGACAAAATGTTTACAAATTATATTCATCAGAAAATAAAAATATTGTGTGAATTTTTTAACTTATAAACTATGCTCCCGGAAATAGAGGGCACCATATTACATATTTTTTAAAAATGTAAAAGCTATTAAAATTCTAGTATTATTTTAAAACAACTTATGAAGATGTGAATTGTAACATATGTAAATAAAGAAAATGTAAAAAAATCGCCCCAGGACCGGAAAGTATAACTTAGTTGTATGCGGAGGTTTAAGTAATATTGAGAAGTGGGCTGTAAACCAAAAAAGGTAATGCTTTATGAATGGTGGGATTAAAAAAGAACTATTATGAATTTTTGCCAACAAAACACAGACCACATAGTTAGAAAAATCTCAAAGGGCAGTTTCAAAATCAAAAATAGAAGAAAAACGGTCAAATTTGACCAATAATCAATTTGTTGTCTTCAAGCATGATAATGTTCAGTCCCACACTGTAATGAATGTCATGCAAACACTTACTAATTGTGGTTGGGTTGCTTAGTGTCAACCTTTATATTCACCAGACCTAGCAGTATATTATATCAGACCTAGAGGTATATTATATTTCAAAACTTCAGGTCATTTCAAAACTCTCTGAATAGCTAACAATTCTCTTCCTGGAGACTGTCAAACAGTAATTTCTTCTACTACCTGCTGACTTTTATAAAAAGGAAATTTCCTAGTAGCCAGAAGATGGCAAACAGTAATAGAACAAATTAGTGCTTATATTATTTAACAAGAGACTGTTTTTACACTGTGTGTGCTTTATTTTTACTTATTAAAAAAACCATAGAACTTTCTGGATGACTTGATAGAATTAGAAAATAATTTTACCTCTCATCCCCCTAGGTGTAAGTTGAGTTAACTTTTTGCCACATTCTTTTAAGATTGCAATCGAAATTTCAACAGAATCTTCTGTAGGATTTTCAAGCAAGTGAGTTACCATTTCCAAAATAAGAACTTCATGTGCCTTAAAAAAATCGTCCGATTGAACAATTGTCAAAGCATATCTAACAACCATTATATAAATAAGAATACAATTTCTTAAAAAGAGATCTAATTTATCTGCCATGTATACTTTTAAGAAAAACTAACATTTTCAGCAGATACATTTTTGGTATTCATGAAAATCAGTTGCAAAAGAGAAAGTGAGATATTAATATAATTACATGAGATAAAAAAATATATGCAAACTTATCTTTTTGCAAAAAAATATCAGTATTTAAAATGATCTTTTGAGTCTTTTTTTTTAAATAAAAGAAATAAAATTCACTTACTACTTCTTGGTTGAGTAAGTGAGCAAGGAAGCGAGCAGCAGTCATACATATAGTTTTATCATTTCTCCGAAATCCTCGCTTGTATTGTACTATCAACCTTTTTAAAATCAATTCTCCAATTTCAGGAAACTAATAAAAATACAACAGTTTTTAAAACATCTCAGAATTTTAAAAATAAATATTTAAATAACAAATAAAATTTTTGAATTAAGAATTATTACAAAAAACTTTCATCTTAATAAAATATATATTAGTGAATCATGAATGATTCACTTATATATTTTAAGAAATTTTTTCAAAAAAAACTTGAATCAGGAAATTTTTATATTTTTTTAAGTACCTCAGAAATTAAATTAATAAGTATATATCTTTTGCTTAAAATACTGAGCTGTATTGATAATTTGAATCTAATTTGCTTGTGAGCACACACACATACTTTTTAAAATCCTTTTGTTAAGTGTAATAAATTTTTTTAAAAATGTATTTCTTTAATGTAAAAAAATTACAGAAGTTGTACCATAATAACTTAGTATTTTCTTATATACAGAAAGACAAGCATAAAACTTAAAAAGAAAAAAGTAGAATTAAAAAAAAAAGGTTTTTTTATACAAAATAATTAAAAATATAATGCACGGAAATAAGAATTAGTACCTTTGTATTTATAATAGCTACTAGAGCAGCATATACACGAGTAAAAGTAGGTGAAGCAGCTTGTGCTTGCATTATGGCTCGAGCTAAAACACCTCTGAAAAAATATAAACAAAATTCATATCAATCACAAAATAATACATCGACAGAATGGTAGAGTACAATAAACTAAAACTGAACCACATAAAACACTAGACTAATCCCCCCTCTTTTTCTTATCAATATAAAATACTAATTGAGCATAAAATGTATGTAAAAAATATTAATGTTAACTTGGATAGGAAGAATATATATATCTGATGACATTCCTTACTAATATGTCCTCTAATCTATCAGTTATATTTCCACAAGCAAGTATGTAAACTCAAAAATAACATTTTCGGTATCATTTCTTTTATTTGCAGAAAGAAAACTAAAAAAAATGATATATATTTTAGGGTATGAAAATATTTTATATATATTTATAAGGGTATGAAAAATATTTTAGATATATAATGTATGAAAAAAAAAGGGTATGCATAAATGTATTTTAGAAGTAATATTGATCATAACTGAAATGCCTGGTTAAAACTCTACTGAAATACATAAATTTTAAATTGATTTTATTTATATATTATCAATATTCAATTTTTATGTTGAGACATCTTTGATTAATCAATGTGAAATAAAATTTAGTGTTTCATATTAATAAGTATTGACAAAAAATTCAGAATTCAATTATTGAAATATAACATAAGATTTGATATCAATTTGCAAAATGATGTTTTTGTATATGGTCCACTATTTTTATTGAATGATTACTATTTTAAAAATAAATAACTAATTTATCAGTCAAACATTATTCTCATCACAGGTATTGCAGAAAACTAAATAAAACAGGAATGAAAAAAAATTACAAAAAATTACCAACCTTCCTCGGATTATATTTTCTTTAAAGAGTTCTGGAATTATTTCTGTTATATTTGAATTATTGATTTTATTTGTCATTCCAACAATACTTTTCTTCAAAGCTTCCCAGGCAATTCTTTGGTATTCTTCACTAAGAAATAAAATTAAAAACTTTAAAAATATAAAGTAATTATAACAAATTTTACATATAAAGCTAATAAATGTATTTCAAATAAAGATAAATGTTAGAGCAAGAATAAGAAATTAAGCTTACTTCAGTTAAGCTAGTATTTTAAAGATCTGAACATGATTGAAATAAAATGAAACTTCCTACAACTTTTAAGACAATATCATGTTTTTTTAGACAAAACAAATTTAGTTCTACTAAACAACTAATGAAATAAAACTTTCAGGTTTTATCATTATTCAAGTTAATTTAACAGTACCAATACATTATAGAAAATAAAGACTTATATGCAATAGAAACATTTCACTTAAATCTTAATACTTTCACAAAATATTTAAATTCATTAAGTACAGAAAACATTAGGAAATTCATCAATAATTGCATAGAAAATGATTATCCAATTAATTTTTTTATAAAGCTATTAAAAAAAATCTCTAACCCTATAAAACATGTAAATTTTTTCTTTTGATTCTTTTAAATAAGCTTAACTCAGTGGCACAACAGCTCATGAGGGCCAAGGCCTACTGTACCCATCCCAGCATATACGACCTTGTGCCCTGAGGTGCATGAGCAGATGTTCCAGTCAGTCTGACGCAAAACCCCCAGGGTTAAGTTCCCCAGCAAGCTTGGTACTCATTTATTGACCCACTGAAGGGATGAAAAGCTGAGTCGACCTTGCCCAGCCTGGGGTTTGAACCTGTGGTGTGGAAGTGCGATGCACTAACCACTCAGTCACTGGGCTTCTTTAAATAAACAGCATTTTTTTTTTATTGATCATCTTTATTGAGATTTAATTTTTTAAATTAAGCACACAACAGGTTAATAAAGACAGCTCGTTAGTGGTTCTAGCTGAGGAAGATTATGTTTGTTTTACTCACAGATTAAACTTGAGAACACACATAAACTAATTTATTCACATTTAGGTTAACATTTTCCACAGACAATTGAATTGTATACAACCAAGTCCTTAAGATTTATATCTTATATGAAATATTAGAGTTTTTATATGAATATTCAATATTTAAGACCTTTTAAAAATATGGGAATGTTTAAAGTACTAGTCAATATGTTGTATACAAATTTTCAATTTTAAGATCTTTTTAAGCTCTTGGGTGAGTTGTTGGTGATTTTTAGTATTTAAGGTCTATTGTATATGTACTTAGCTATTTTTGTATTTAAATATATTTAAGTCTTGATATTTTTCAAATCTTACAATGGCAAATATCTTAATTTTGGAAATTTAAATTTTTGAGATTTTAATGCTTCTGGCTATTTTTATTTTAGTATTAGATTATTTGTTCTTGTGTTGTTACCCCTCCTTTTTGCATTTAAGTTCTGCAGTATGCTTAGCTATCTTAATATTCTTGTGTTTTAATATTTTTCAAAATACAATGATAAGTGTCTCAATCTTTAAAATTTTAACTTATAAATTTTTTCAGATTTCAATGCATCTGGATATTTCTATTTCAGCCTAGCTAGTTGCAATAGAAGGAAGCTTGGTAACATGAAGCTAGTTTAATCCCACATGTTGGTCTTAAGTTAAAGGTTGCATTCAGTAAGTTGGTTCAATTCTAGGAGAGCCCACACCCTAAGAGCAAATTATTTTGGTTGGCAATAATTGCGCCATCTTGGTAACCCTACTTTGATACATTATACATGGTAAACCTAACTATTTCTGGAATTTTCGTATTTTGTCGGCGGGCATTTTGAATTGTGTCATTTTGTTGTTGGCACCGGGCTGGAAGTATGGCATATATGTGAGTGAATATACATTCAAATTTTTTACTTTGTTGAATGCGAAATGTAAGAAAATGTTGCCTGGAATGTCATACGATAGAAGTCAAACTACTTTGAAAAAATTCATTGAATGGTGTATGAAGGCAGGAAGGAAGGATTGATTGCTTTGAGTTATGAATGTTCTAAATGTAATGAGCGAATGGGATTATACGAATGAAAGAGTGCTGTTTTGGATGGATTTGAACGGAGATTTTGAATGGGTATGTTCGACCATTATCTCGCAGAATATTTATGGTCCGTCGCCAAAAGTGCTCAGTGCGACAATATTAACTCACAGTCATTTATGGCAGTGCTCCCACAGCCATGAGGCCTTCAAGGCTTTTTTTAAATCTGCTGTCACGCTATATCCTCCATTCGGAAAAGATCAGCAGTAAGAAAGTAAGTGATGTTTTTTTTAATTTCATCTTAAATACATTTGATTAATTTCTGTATTGTTTACATATATTTTCATTACGCATCCGCCCTGTCCTGCTAAATTCACTTGCCGCCATCTCGTTCTGGCTTGGCACCTTTTCGGTTTGTTGCCAAGGGAGTGGGCTCTCCTAGGATTTTACCGGTAATTTAATTATTTTCTTAGTTCAGTTTTCTTAAGAATTTATGTTCCATCTTTATGTATCTAAATATACATGTGCATGTGTGTTGTACTTAATTAGATAACGAAAATATGCAAACTAAATAATTCTTAAAATCTACCATAAGTTTTTGTAAATAAAATTTTAGAAAAAAATTCAAAGTGTTAAAACTGGAAAAAAATACTTTTATTCCAATAAAATAAATTATAAATGTTGAAATTTAACTTACAGTATTACCCAGATGTTATTGATTAGGATCACATTTTTGTAAAGATGGAAGAAAATTACCTTCCTTTATCCTTTATGTCTTCTTGCATCATTCGTAATCTAGCAGGGGGAATGTAAGCTCCTCCAGTTCGCATATTAATGTTTCCTATCTTTTGGCGCTTTGATAAAGGCTCAGCTTTATCTTCTACATTACTTGGTGGATTAGATATAGTGTTTGCTTCAATTCTTTCATCAGTATTTTCCTGCATTACCAAAATCAACAAAACATTTTTCATCTTTTTATTATAAATATAAATAATAGGAAACCAAAGAATTTTTGAATATTTCAATTTTTAATCACAAATAACCCTTCTCATAAACCAAGTAAATCTTTACAAAACACTTAACAGATAAGATAGTTATTGCATCTAATCTTAGATGGTATTTTTAAATTATTTCAAAATCTAACTTTTAATTATAAAAAAAATATCTTCAAATATTACAGCACAATTCATACTTTTCTAGTATAAATATTTTATTTCAATATTAATGTAAAAATTATGTTGGTAAACATTGTAAAGATAAACATATTTAAAGATAAGTATAAACATTAAAATACTACTTAATAATGCTTATTTATTAAATAATTTCACAAAATTATGTAAAATTGCATTAATTATGAGTGATAATTTAAATAAAACAATACATGTAAAAAAACTACCATAACTTATTAGACTATTTTTTAGTTTTCCTTTTACTTACAGTTTTTTTTTACACATAATTAATACAACAGTAATTTTTACAAAAACTGTCATAATTATTTTTATAACAGAAAACAAATCCCTAAAAGCTCAACAGCTTTTTATACAGCTTCAACTTCCTTTTAACAAAGAATGAATTATAATGTTCAATCACTTGTTTTCTCTTTCTGAACAAGTGCCACATCAATTAAGCTTTTCAATTATTTACTGACTTTGTTTATTTAAAATATTACTACTCACTTATATTTCTAATTATAGTCTGAGCCCGTTACAACAGTATTGTCAAGGGCAAATGGACTAAATAAATATAAATTCAGCTATAAGTTAGCAAGTTCTACGAGTGATACGAATTTTCCACATAATTTCAGTTAGTCTCGCAAAAAAAAAATTAATGTTAAAGCTGTTTAGAAACCCTATCTCATTATTTATTGATTATATTTGTCAAAAAGCAAGCAAAAGTCCAAGTTAAATTACAGATTAACTGGTTAATTCACGAAAATTTATGGCCAAGTGAGCTATTTTTACATATAAATCAACTAAGTGTTACAAAGAAATTAGAAGGGAAAAAAACCAATACAACACTTAAAGATTATTTAAAGAAACTGAGCATATTAATTATCAGCAAAGTATTAATGTGTGCTCTGAATGAAAAGTCATGACACTATATCTGAATAAAAGATAAACCTGAAATTTTCATAAAACGAAAAATACAAATTATGATGTCTCAACATTTAGGAGTGATATCAGAAGTAATTGCTTATTAAGCATCTATGGTAAACTGCAGTTTAAGTAGATTTGCTTTTTACTAAACTTTATGAAACAATTTAGTTAATATGATGTAAACAATATTGTTTCAATACAAACTGTAAAAAACTTTATTCCATGACACAAAAAGCTCTTAAATAGATTTATTGAACTATAATTGTTGTGAGTTTAAATAGAAAAGATCTAATTTTGTTCGAGGTAATAAAAACTCTCAGGAATTAGTGATTCTAGAGTGGAAACTTGTGGCTAAAGGATTAATAAACTTTTAAAATATAAGGCTTAATTAATGACTCTAATCACACTCTATGCACAAGTGAGTTTTTATTTTATTTTTTTGGGTGGGAGAGTGCTGTGAACACTGCCCAACTGTCCTCTCCCTTGAGTTTCTCTTTTCAAAGTTTTAGCTGAGAGAGAAAGAGAATGGCAAAAGAAAAAAAATCTTCAAAAGGTATAAAATTTTAATAAATTTTGAGAGCATTATTGGAAATGAAAAACGCATGTATTTTGTTGATATTCCATGCTAAAATAAAAGACAGATAAAATATATTATTTTTAACTGCATTTACTTGTAAAAAAAATACGCAAATTTGATTATAATTTATTATCTTTTATCTACATAATGAACTGAAATTTAGGTAGAAGATAATTGTGGTAGAAAGAAAAAAATTCATCACTGAAAATAAAAAGACAAGTAATCATTCATGCCAAGATTTAAAAAAATATTTTAATAGGTGAGAAGACTATTATTATTACACACACATATTGTTTAATCCCCAACACATAATAGTACAAAATTTTTGTCCATATAGCACAGGCAAATATTTCCATAAAAGAACATTATATTAATTTCCTTTATACACCAGTGTAGTAAATATTTTTAAAAAAGTTAAACCTTTACATTTTGTTTTAAATGACAGTTGTTTGTAATACAAATACACTACTACAAATTTAGCTAATAAATAACAATCAGAGAATTATTATATTATTAATAAAAGAACAAAGCTAAATGATTTAAATGAATCATTTAGTTTATGATCATTTTATCTAACAAATATAACAAGAAAGTTTAACTTTAACATGTATTTTATTAACAATTGAAAATTCCACCAAGATAAATATGTAGAGAGTGTGAGCTAATAGCAGGAATTGAAAAATAGGAATTAGAGCCTGTTCATATGTTTTAATTAATGGTCATACTTTTTGAAACTCTACATACAAAATTACTTGGTTTAAGGTTTCATATACTGATCTAAATGTATTATTCTTAAATGCAAAAATTAATAACAGAATTATACCTGTGTTGGAGAATCCTTCTCTTCATTTCTGGAACAACAAGAACTTCAATTAAAATATTTCAAATAAAGAATATAAAAAATAAAAAACAGGGTTTTTATGTGATAACTATAAAATCATCACTAATACCCCAAATAATTGTAATTTTCTTTAATACAAAATAATCTATGCTGTACAGAAGATTATCAATTTTAAATTAGTGAATATATACTGAATGTATATAATAAGTTTTTCAACTCTTATGGAAACAAATCAAAGTTTTACATAGTAGAATTCTTTAATGGAATTGAAAATTGCACAATATGCATGAAAAAAAAAACAAAAAAAAATTGAAATGTATACATTTTTTTAATGAAAAAGAACTTAATAACCAATCAGCTATGGCAAAATAATTTGGTTTTATAAAAAAACAGGAAAAATCACAAGATTTTTTTCATAATAAAACTGCCTTATAAACTCATCTAAGTACTGGAAATCGATTACAATAAAGTGATAAATACGAATTAATTTTACCTAATGCACATAATTCTAAATTATGTTTTCCCTGCTATTTTAATAGGATATAATAATGAATTAATTTATTTGTTAATATTGCAAATATTTATTACCTTGTTGTTATTCATGCCAAATATTCAAGAAATATAAGGTAATTTTATTACTCTTCAAAGGCAGAAATATTAAAATAAAATAATTAAGGACATTATGCATACCTTGGTTCTTCTATGCTCTCTTCTGAGCGTGGCCTTTTAAAATAACGGTACCTCCTTTCAGTTGCAGAATCATATCCTGTGTTCTCTGAATTTGTGTTCCTTCTCCTTTTAGAATTTCCTTGCTCATTATTATACCTTTCTTTATCTTCATATGACCTCTTAGATTTTTTTTTATTATACCTAGATGTGTCAGCTTTAGAATTTGATTCATAATCATCACTAATATCATTCCTAAGTAATCTATCATCATTCCTAAGTAACCTATCATCATTAATATCATTCCTAAGTAACCTATCGTCATTAATATCATTCCTAATTAATCTATCATCTGCATCATTATGCCTGGATTTATTTTCTATCTTATGTACAGCAGAACGTATTCGTTCAGAATTTGATTCATCTTCTTCAGATATCTCACCTTCTTCAGCAGTAGAATCTTTTTCTTGATGTTGCCTTTCATAATTTTTTTCATATTTCTCACTCTTTTCTACTCTTTTATGCTTTGGGTCATAATTATCAGTTTCATGATAACTATCTTTTTTCTCCTTCCTTCTGTATTTTAAATCACTATCATTTTTATGCAAATTCTTTTCTTTATTTTTTTCCTTTCTTTTAGATTCTTTATTATAATGATCATTTTCGACACTTAACCTTTTATTTTTCTCATGTTTATCTCTTTTCTCTCGCTTTTTGTATTCTTTCTTATAGTCATTTTCTTTATCTAATTTATCACTTTTATTTGATTTCTTCTTTTTCTCCTTCCTTTCATAGTCGGAATTACTTTGAACATTTTCTTGACTGTTATTTCTCTCTTTATTTTGTTTTTCTTTTCTTTTATATTCAGTGATGTAATCATCATCATCCTGATTCACTTTATCATGCCTGTCTCTTTTATCCCTTTTCTTGTACTCTGAGTCATAGTCCCTATCTGATTTCTTATAATTTTCAGATCGTCCAATATCCTGAAAGCATAACACATTTTAGATTAAAAAAATGTTTCAATTAATATTAAATCCTGACAATATACTATTTAACACACATCAGCAAACATTTTAATACTCGTCTTTGAAATATGCTTTATATCCAGCTTACTTTATAAAAGTTAATATTTTTATTTAACAAGTTTTAAAAGACATATATATTATAATCACACAAACTCATATGAATACCGAGACTTTTTTCCTACCTGAAAATGTTATGCGTTTTGATACAATGCTGATATATGATAAAGACAATCTTAAAGAAAAAACTGTTTCATTAATTATTTTAAACAAACATAACCAGAAAATTACATTAAACCTAAAAAAAAATTATCCGGATTCTAAAATAGGATTTACAAACACTTTCACATGAATTATAAGTATATGATCCCCTCCAAAATGCATGTTCATAAATGATACAGATCTTTTAATATTTACACATACCGTAGAATCAGGCATATAATGTGCACCTATACTTTCAAGCTGCATTCTTAATTTTCAGGTATGTTCGCCGTACAACACGCACCCGCTTTTTAAGAAGAAATCTGAAATTTTAGTATACAACGTTCAAATTTTTTCAAGTCATTTATTCGTGATATTATGCCTGACTTTTGAAATAAAAGTGTATTTCTACAGCTAGAAATCTTTTAGTTCATAAAGTATATAATTTCTTTTAAATAAACAGTATTTCGATATGTATAAAAGTAAGCATATTTTTATGCTAATCTCTTGTTATTTCTAAAGCTATCATTTTTATACCTGACATATAACACACCCCTTATATTTTGACCTCATTTTTGGTGTTCAAAGTGCGTGTTATACACCAGATTTTACGGTATTTAATAATTTTAGTAGCTATTCATCAAAACCAGACAAAACTAAAATAATTTTTAAGTGCTCAAATGACAATAATAATAAACACTGTGATGTTACTGGAGTAATACAAATTTTTCCATAAAGGATGTCTTTTTTTTTTTTTACAGAATCGGGCAGATTGCCTTAGAATTTCCTCTTTAAAATGTTCATTGCAATTCCCATCATTAGATCAAAAGATATCAAACAATCAATAAACGACACATTTAAAACTTCTTATTAATAACAATTTAATATTTTTTTCCCTTAAAATTATGTTTTATTATTTTTTTAAAAAAAATACTGTTCATGATATTTCTCCCATTTTTTAAAAATTCCATAGAGTAAATGAATAAATAATTTAAAAAATGCAAGCTAATGTATGGCCTTTTAACCCTATTGCATTTGAAACTAGATATTTGGCTTTGAATAACACTTGAATTATTGATGGTAAATAGGTAACATTTTTAAACAAAGCTAAAAAAAAAATAATAATAAAACTTTAATGTCCCACCTTGCTTTTAAAGTAATATTTTAAAGAATATTTCTTACAAATTACTTATTTTTTTTTATTCTTTTTCATTTTTAGAATTAAAATGCAGTTATCAATAGAAGTAATAGTCTTTGCAAAACACTAAGTAAGAAACAAAAAAACTCTTCTTTGTAAGGAAATGTCAGTGAATGCAAGCAAAATCCTCGAAATTCATATATTTCAAAGAAAAAAATAAAATAAAACTGTGGGCGAATGAAAAATATTATATAAAAATGTAAACAGCGAGTTCATTTTGAAAAAAATATAAATATGAAGCAAATTAGAAGTACAAGCATAAATTATATTTGTAACAACTATACTTGGTTAGTTTGTATTAGAACAGAAAAAAATATTAAAGCAATTAATGCAGCAAATTGCAATTTCCTTAAAATAAATAATTTTTTCATAAAAATAATATTTTTTTATAGTCAACTGGAAGGGAGGAGGGTACCCTTGTCGGCAAACCAACCCCCATTGCACAAATTATACAACAGTTCATGCTTATAGCTCAAGCTGTACCTTACTAACCATACTTTATGTGTAAATAAATTTATTACAGCATCATGAAAATATTTTTTATATACAGAAATGTATTTACATTCTAGAAACATATATAGAAATATTAAATTATACATTAAAAGCAATCTTTCTGAATAAATTTACTCTGCTAATGGTGGTTTCATTTAATGAGCAGTTAATTTTCTTAACACACTTTCTCAGTTAAAATGACAGTAATGTTACAGTATAAACTTCTTGATTTGTCAATATTCTTTTGAACAATTAATAACAAAATCAAGCTACTATATTTTTAAGAGAAATAATGATTCCATTCTATGACAACAGAGATAGTAAAAAAAAGAAAAAAAAATGAAAATTTCTGGAACAACATTTTATGACTGTAGTTGTTTTGGTAGTGAAGTATTACTCGATTGGCGAAATTACATGAAATGAAGCATATGGTTGCCAATTCAGCGTGTATGACACAAATGAAATTGAAGTTGCTAACTTGGTGAGTTATCTTGAACATTGGCAAAGTTGCGAATGTAAGTATAGAGTTGAGAAATAAGTCAACACTAACATTTTAATTTTCAACTAATCAAAACTTATATATCAATCATTGCAATTATCAACACTAACAGGTTGACATGTTAATTTTTCTTTACTAAATAAATGTTTAATATCCTTTAAATAAAAATAAATATCTTGTATATTAATAGCACAGATACTTTACGTCAAGCAGTGTTATATATCCCACTTAAAAATTTAAACAATATAGTGATTTACAAAACATTTCACAAGCAATTTTTGACTAATTGAAACTCACTAGCAATATAACTACAGAAAAATATACATGTGATTTATCTGTTCAAATGTACCTTACATGTTTTTAATTTAAATGCTTGTATTCTGACACACAACATAAACGAATTAAGTACAGTAAAAATATCAAATGTAATTATCATAACTTCATATACAGTAAATTTTCATTAATCCAGACTAAGTGGGACTCCAGGTCGTCAATATTAGGCAGAATAACTAATAAAAAGAACCAAAGTACACTGCAAAAGCTGTGTATAGAAAAATATACGATTTTGTAACGAAAGAAAAAAATTATAAATAATTACACGAAAGAATTCAAATCAATACCTGAGTTACATAAGAATTAGATAGTGGGTAAAAACTTAGAATCGAACTCAGCATTTTGTTTCCGTTTAATACTCAATAATTTTTAAAGGGACAATCAGAATTCAATGTTGGGTTTAATGGGGTCCAAATAAATGAGTATTTATATGAATGTGGTTGTGTACATATCACACATAATAAACATTAATATATGTACTAATTTTTACAAGTTATATTTTATCTTCACGTTGAACATGAAATCAATTAAATACAATATTTACCTTTTTTGAATTTCTCGTTTCATCTTTTGATGACCTGAAAAGCAAAAAAAGTGACTAACGTTTAAAAAATATTTTCAACACAAAACCGTAGTATTTCATAAAAATAATAAAAACTGCAGATAATTTACTTAGAGCAATAAATAGACACCCCTCTAGTTTTAGATGACTGGTTTTCCAAATGGAAAATTGCTCTTACGTGGCAAAAACGGAAGCAGTATTCTTTACTAGATGTTTACCTGGAGCCATTACAACGAAAGAAACAAGCGGAAGTCGTTAAATAAAGAGCACTTTTTTAGAAGAGGAGAGGGGAAGGAAACAGGGGGATGACAGTCTGCAAGGTTACAGAGCTTAGCAAATTTTTCGCCAAAATCGGCGCTTGCTTTGAATACGATGCCAATCATTCATTTTCGCATTAGACGTGGACCTGTTCACACGGTGAAAGCAATATTCTTATCGAAAGCAAAAAAAAAAAATATAACCATCATTCGAAATAGCAAGTTTAAATACATGGAACAAATTTATTTTAAATGAAATTAAATAATTTGTTCATTATTTTTTGAATAAAGAGTTTAATTATGTAATTGCAGTGGTAAGTAATACAATTGCGAGCAGAAAGCGCTTACATTATTGTTTGATTGTTTTTTGAAGCTCCGGGTTTTTAACGAAACGATACTGGATTAATTTAGATAATACGATTACTCATGGCACGGAAATTCAAAACAGAAGCAGCTCCTCTGTTGTACATTTTGTAGATGTTACGAATAAGTATTTTAAATATAACCAATAAGTGATTTTATCGGATCTTTTACAAATGTTATTACTATAAATCGAAAGGGTAAGTTTTTTGATACAGAATAAAAAGCGTTTACTAAAGTGATTTGAAAAGCTTATTTTCGTATTTAATTCTCTATTCTACAAAATATAATGTTTATTTATAATTTTAGATAGCTTGTGCACTGAATATTCATTGATAGATTTTTATTAAATCGGTTATTTGTTTCGCTCATTCTGTGGGTCATCAAATTACATTTTGATCGCTACATAATCCTAAATACTTGTTTTATTAATAACAATTCAATATGTATATATATTCATAATGATACAAGTTGAATGACGGATTGACCGAAAGCTATGGTTTTCACTCTGACAATGAATCGAGTTTCTCTAATATTTTTGTTTAATATAAACGGAAAATTTTTAAAAGCTTAGTATTTTATCACTTTATATCAAACTCTCTCTCTGTAAAAATAAAAAAGCAGACTTCCAAAATTAACTAGAAACAATTTTTTCTCATACTTTCAAGCTAGATCAGATTTTAAATTAAACTCATTTTCAAACGGAAATTAGTATATATCCTTCCATAGTATAATCATATATCTACACACATAATGCATAAACTCGACTCAATTTGTTACTAAATTTATGCCAAATAGAATAATGAAAAAGTGGATTTCAATTATATGTTACCGCTAAAGTAATTATTCATATATAAATACATATTTGTGAAAGCAAAATTGAATTACATTTTTTGTTTTTAATTAAATGGTATGAAAAGCCTAATGAAATGTACAGTTCGAACAAGACAAAAATTGAATTACATACTGTCTGTGTTATAGTTTTTAATTAAATGGTATGAAAAGCCTAAATTTTCTCTCTACACGCTATGCTTAATGTACACGCAATAAGTTTTCTTATAAAGAGAAAGTTAAAAATTCACAAATTTAAAATGCAAGGATTCTTTTGTTCCGTAAGAAACCATAGGATACTCTCTTATGGTTTCCTCTTCTAAAATAACTATACTAAACGCCGAATTAAAAATAAATTCCCTTATTTAAATGCCTACAAAATGAACGAAAAGGTTTATTGAAATATTTTTTACCTTAGCAATAATAGAAACCACAATTGTTTCTTTACAGTAAATTATTTTAAATACAAGGGATGCATTTTCTACTATGTTAAAAATCATACGGCCAATTATTGACAAATTACTAAAAAAGAGCACTTCTAAATTTATATTAATTTAAGTATACAAAGCATGTTTTAATTTTTTTTTATGAAAAGTGATTAGAATTTTTTACGAGATTTTCCGGCCATAATTTTATACCCTTGCTAATTTTAAATAATTTAAATAGAGTTTTTCCATAGAAATGTATCTAATTATAAAAATAAAATTTTATTTCTAAGAATGTCCCTAAAATTTTAAGACACGTTTACCTATATAATGGACATCATACTTAAATTCCTGTTTAATTTAATTATTGAGTTCCAACCCTCCTCCCAAACTTTTTACAGTCATAAAAGCGTGATTCTTGCTGATTAGTGTCTGGGGAGGGGGGTAAGGATGATAATCTTATTTTTTCTGCTTTTTAACTCTTCAAAACATGCATATACTCTGAAAATAGTTTATTTATTCAACCCTATAATAGTATTACTTCTATTTGTTATTCTTCCGTGCTCTTTTTGATAAATACTGAAGTGGGAAAAAAATTACTTTTGAGTCAAATCGAAAATGCCGAAGTTTACTTTGCTTTTATTTCAACTTTTGCATAGTATTCTGTTCTCTGTATTTTAATGTTGGAAGATATCTGCAAGCCACTGTATTATTGGCTGAGATTTATTTTTGTGATAATTTAGTTAAGAAAGAAAAAATACAGCATTATGTAACAAAATTTGTTTCAAACGTATAGAGAATGTATTTGATATAGCATGACTACGATAAACCTGGGTCCCGATTTAGTTAGTTATAATTGTAAGGGGTATATCACAGTGTAAGAAAAAAAAAGTAAAAACAAATATTTCTTTATAGCCTGTGTGACGTATATTCAATGACACTACGAATAACCAAAGACCTCCCTCACTCTGTTGGCAGAAGTTTAGGGGCCATAAAAGAGATAGACATCTGCTTCCCTTTGCTTCTAGGGGGAAGGGACAAGAGACGGCCAACGCATTCTTGAGGAAGTTCCGACTCCACCCATTTCCTTTAGACCGGATATGCCAAAATTTTTATTTCCTAAGATCCGAAAAATAACTATAATGCTAATCAACCTTAAATGCAATTTAGTTTATCTTTATTTGCTTACGAATTGGTTAAGAAAAATTTACATTTCCTTTTTAAACTTCATTGATACCAATCCTAATTAGTGATATTCTAAAGTAATATTGTTTTTAATTTTTCATGTCTGTAATACTTGTTTATGATTACCTTTAAATCAGCTAATATACCTCCTTTTCATTTTTTAATCGATGTAATTTCTTTGCTCAAACGTGAATGGGATTTTTTAAGCGCTATTTTTTTTAAACTAGCTTATTTTTATATACATAAGGAACTGAGGAAAAATATTTGAAATTATAGTATGATCATGGAATGTACATTGAAAAACTATTTAAGTTTCCAATAAGTAACAAGTTTTATTATTAACTGTAGTAATAAATTTTTTTTGGTGGGGTGGGTGAGTTTGTACGGAATTAATGATTTCTAATATGCAATAACGCATGCTTTTTTGATTGGATTATTTCGAATGCGAAAGTTATTCCTTGGCATTAAGTCATCGTAATACAACCTAACTGGAAAACAAAAGAGATGCTGACATTGAGTTTCAGGATTTTAAAAATTAAAATTTGTTGGATTGAAGGAAATTTGTTTTAAGATGCAAAAATTTCTTTATATGGCAAAGAAAGAAATTATAACTGATAATATTCACTTAACTTATTCTTAAGATTTTAAAGACTGTGTAAACATTTACCACTTTGTAATAGAAAAGGTAAAATTAAGAGAATTTTTTTTATAGAAGTATTAACATTGATTCTCTGATGCTATAAAATGTAATAAAAACTTTATACATTTTATAGATGGCATACAGATTTTGAACAAAACGTTAGTTTTCAAACTCGTTGAATCTCACTCAAAGTAAAACATTTTAAAGATTTTACAATGTTGATAAAAAGTATAAGCTGATCACACATATACACAGAAAAAAATATATTATTTAAGGAATAATATTGAAGCTGAGTAGTCGTGCATCACGCTTCCACACCACAGGTGCGAGTTTCAAACCCCGGGCTGGGCATGGTTGACTCAGCCTTTCATCCTTTCAGTGGGTTGATAAATGAGTGTCATGCTTGCTTGGGAACTAAACACTGAGAGTTTCGCGTCATATTGACCACATGACCGAAGCATCTGCTCACGTAACTCAGCGCCCAGGATCACGTATACTGAGATGGGCACAGCAGGTCTTGGTTCTCATGGGCTGTTGCGCTACTGAGTTAAGGAATAATATTTGATTACAAAATATAAATGATCAAATTAGAAAAAGCAGTTGAAAGTACAGAATTTAATGTACAAAGAACACATATTAAGGAATAAACATTTTTTCCCCTTTAGTATGAGCAAATGATTATAATGCAAACAGATACCATTATTATATAATAAATTATTAGCTTTATACATAGAGATATTCTAAAATCGTTTATAGAATTGCAAATCGATGAAAATCTCAAAACTCGAGAGAGAGAGACAATTAATGTCGCTCTGTTCAGCTACACGAGGACTTTTGGCGACGAACCTCGTAATTTTGAACCATGATCAAGTGACGAGGACGACACCTGAGCTGGCACTCCTGTCTTAAATTCCTCACCACACCAATGAGAAGACGTTTGAGCCTCAATAGATTTAACGTGTATCAATACTTCTACATGACGGCTAATAACTAGATGATAAATATCGAATATTCTTTTTTATTTTTGGAATCTATTTCCAACTATAATCACATTTAGTTTCTATATCGGTTGAGAAAACTATCGAATTTTCAATAAATATAGTTCCATCTTTACAATTAGATTCAGCAATTAATTTTTAATTTTTTCATAATTACACGATAAATCATTTTTTTAAAATATTTTCTGACACATACAAAATTATTCATTAATTAAGAAAAAAAGTTTTTCAAAAATGTAATAGTCTTTGAGTATTTTGTTCTATATATTTCTTTAACCAGCCTATCCATTTAAATTCTTAAAAAATTGGTGTAATTGGGTAAAAAAAAAAAAATTCTGATATAAAATCTGAATCTCTCCCCACGTAACAACTCAACATTAGAATCATTGTTAAATTGAAAATCGCAAACTATATCCCTGATATTGCGTCATTAAGTATAACTTTACAAGGGCAAAATTCTCATTAAAATCTTAATTTTTTTATTTAACTATATTAAAGGAATGCCTATATTTTATGTTGTTTATTTCTTATTAATTCCCACTACTAGTTCACTCTTTTTCAATCGTTAATAAAATACTTTATATTCATCCATTGAAGTTCAAATTCATCTTTTTAAACTAGCAGTGGATGACACTTGATGTTAATACCATTTTTTTTCATATATTAATTCATTCATTATATTTAAAAAATGAATAAAAAGTAAAAAAAAAATAACAGTCCAACAGCATATATAGAAAGGAAAATCGTTCGTTGTGCCCCTGTTGAGCAATAAATAGCACGTTGGACTTTTAATCCAAATGTCGTAGGTTCGAATCCCTCCTGGAATGGCCTAATTTCTGAGAATGTGATTTCTTTTTTACATTACTATTTTATAGGAATAATTAAATTCGATAAATGAATAAATAGTAACAAACAAACAAAAATAGTCTAACACCATATATAAAAAAGGAAAATGAAAAATTGCAAGGAAAATCGCTTTCTAGTTTGTCACTTAATATTGTAAGTCTGTCATATGTATATACATATTTATATTAATTGTAACTATTTAATAAAAAGTAACTAAAATAAAAGATTTTCTTTGTTGACCTAAGAAGGAATTAAATATCCTAAATATTATCCAAAGTATAATTTTTGAACACATATTCTCACTGGAAAACATTTTTCTTTTAATTAATATGTAAGAAATGAGCATTTTTTATTGATGAGTTAGTACACTAAATAATAAGTTATGAAATAATGTTGCTCTCTCTCTGTTGTTACTAATGCCACCTATCTGACGATGTCAGATCGAGGCCCAAGAAATTCATCGCTGCAAAGGGCTACAAGTACGCTTGTCGTTAGCCGTAGCTTTGAGTACCATTCAGGTAACAGTACGTTTTGGCTGGGTTCCACCCCAATTTTGAGGGAGAACATCTTAGGGGTGATCAGGGGCCTCCCAGCTCTTGGCAGCTCTCTCTTAAAATAATTAATTAAATGGGGGAAATAAGCAATGCATATTAGAAATATTTATGATATTGATCCCGTTTCTACATCGCCATGAGGTAGGAATCTCGATGCGTTTTTTTTTATAGAGGTATCGCCAGGAGCCATAACTCTCTTAATCGCAATCTTTTACTTTATAGAACAATCTGGACAAAGCCAATTTTTAATTTTTGACCCATTCTTAAAATTGACGCATTTCCAATGTTACCAGTAACTGCAATCATCACACTGAACCATATTTTTTTTAAGTCGTTGCACTTTCACAATGATTGCAACGCCAAAAGTTTTGTTTCAATGTAATTATTTTTTCTACTTCTTCCCAAGCTTGTGTAGTAAATAATTCTTGTATAGATATGTCAAATCATGATTTATAATAGAATCCGCAATTTAATTATCAGGTTTTAAATCCTGTACACTAAAAAGAAAAGTTTTGAATTTTCACTCCAATAAATGTTTTTTTTTGTTTCCAAATTTGATATAAAGGTACATATTTTTATGTGTGGCCCGCGAGATTGTAATATTTTTCTGAAGTGGCCTGCAATTTCTTTTGGGTTGGACCCCCTGGACTAAGGGTTTAACCAAAGCGCTCTTTTGCGGTTAATGAACTTGGAAATTCCAGTTCTGGAACAAGCCTCTCAAATAAACAATCATAAACCATGTCATTATTCCCCTCCACCACTAAAGAGAGCAAAAATGAAAGCTCCTTTTTCCCCGGACATCATAAGAGAAATCCGATGACAGAACACCCCGAACCAACTCCTTTTCCTTCACTGTGAATTGCATAGAAGTCGCAAATGTTTATACTGCAACAAAGGTCATGAACTCGAGGCCTGCCATTTCTTAAGCGCTGACGAAAAGAGAGAAATTTTAAGAAAGAAGGGGATGTTATTTGAGCCTCATGCCCGGTCATAGATCAATGGAATGTGCGAAAAGAGAGTCATGTCCTATTTGTAATGGCTCCCACCATTTCACAATATGTTTTCGAAATCGGCACGGTGACGATTTCTCTCCCAAAAAGTGAAACAAATAATATAGTTTCAGCAATATTTAAAACAGAAGTAAATAGTGTATTATTACAAATATGTGCTGAGTTAATAGATGACACAAAAATGAACAAGAAGTTGTTAGATTATTCTTACTTTTAGATAATGGTTCACAAAGAAGGTTCGTTTTAAAGAGTACTTCTGAGAAATTTTACTTTCTAATTCTTAGAAAAGAAAACCTTTCCATTTGCACATTTGGTGCTAAAGAAACTGAAATAAAAACCTTAAATATAGTTAAAATAAAATTGAAAAACAGGAATGATCCAAATTTGTACATCGCAATGGAAGCGGTCGAGACAGAACATATTTCGATTACACATTTACCAACCCCTGATAAAAAAAAAATTAGATATTTAAGAAATGTACAATTAGCTGATTCGTATGAATTTAACGATAAAGAAATATCAATTCTTATTGGCGTGGACTATTATTATCAAGTAGTTACACGTAGAATTACACGTCTAAACAAAAATCTTATAGAAATAGATACATTATTTGGGTCAGATCGGGAGGAACTTTTAACAATGAGTGTTATTGTTAATGAATCCAATACTCCGAAAAAGCTTAGAGAATTTAGGAATAGAAGCAGAGCTGACATTTTGAAGCACTATTTGTTTATTGCATATCTTAGTAAAATATTTATTTACTTTAAAAATTATAGTGATAAATTTTTGTATTTAACAATACTTGTCCGCACTCTAAAATTTTGCCACCCTGCCTAAATGCGACCCTGTGTGGGTGTACATAATGGATATAAATATTCTCTCTTAAAAATTATAGATGGAAAATTTATATGGACTAGCAATTTTTTATATTAAGGAATATAAATTTTTTTAGTATGTAATTTTATGTCCAAATTTGTATAAAATTATAAAAGTGCAGAAAACTTTAAAAAAAAACCCAATAAAAACTTTTAAAATATTTTTCCTTTATTGATTTCGTTAAAATATAAAAGTTTTATGGCTTTAAAATAATAGATTTTTTTTCTGAATGATCTTTTGGATTAGTTAGTTCGAATAGGAAAAATGGACTGTTAAGGTTCACTGTGAAACCGTAAATTTCTCGAAATTGGAAAATGCTAAATTCTTTTCTTTGTATATTTATGTTCATCATCATGTCTAATGGTGATATTTAAAATTATTTTGTTAAATTTTCAAAGGGAATATGTAGTGAACTTTAACCGCTTGCCTGATTATCTCGGGTTAGTATATATTACAGCTAATTATTATCCCGAGCGGAATTTGTCTGTACGATTTGTTTTATCACGGTTTTACTCGGCCTGAAAGAAATGAAAGGAAACGCTCAGCTTTGGTTGGCAGTTAGGACAATTTTTATCCCGCCCGGTTTGGCTGATACGTTGGTTAAAAGGAAGATTGATGTGAGTGGAACATTTCGATTTTACGATCACGATCAAAGGGAACCGTATCTGACTCAGACTGTAGAGGTTGACTGGTCGCCGCTCTAGACAGTGGCCCGCAAGAGATCTCCCTCTACCGAATTGGATGCGTCATCTATACGCCCCAATTCATCATACCACGTACATAAACCGCTCTCACCTCACTAATATCTGGCTACAGCACTTTTCAGTGCTATCTGGGTAGACAGTTATTTAGTACTTTCTCCATTTATTGCTCACTTGGATTCACGAAACGGACATGGCACTGGACAACCACACCGATATGGATTTTACCCCACAATCACCTCTTTCATCCGCATCGAACGGTACTGTTCCCACATCATGCGAGGAGCTCACCTCGATGAAGATTTATTTAAGACGTCTTCAGATTATTTGCAGCGAAAAGGAAAGGACTGTCTCCCTCCTGAGACAAGATAAAGGATACCACGAAAGTGATACGCTGTATCAACTGGCTTGGAACGAATACCAGGACGTTCAAAGCTCTTTGCAGCAAGCGGTGAGTGACTTTGACTCTCCCCCCTGTACCAACCCAGGCTGCTCGCATCATGTCTCGCCTAAGTCTACCCCTAAAAATACACCCCCACCTTCTCCCACTAGGAGAAACACTCAGCTAAAACGAAAAGATGATGACGATTTTGAATTTCCCCCCGACTAGAAAAACTGCACGTAAAGCTATCTTGCAGGATTCCCAAGAGATTGGAATAGAAAATCAATTCTCCCTTCTCCCTAATGTCATAATTAAACAAGTCTCAGGTCAACTGGCCTCGTCTGCCGCGAATAACTCTGAACCGACTACCACAGCCAATCAGAAAAACGGCAGCAACGCACTTCCACCCCCTCTCATGCTTAAAACCGACGAAAACTATCGCGTCCAGGTAGACACCATCAAAAAGATCTACTTGCACCTAAGACTTAAAACCACAGGAGAGTATATTAAATTATATTCAAATACAACAGAACAAAACAGAATCGTAAGACAAACGCTTATTGAACTAGGATACCGATTTTATGTAATTACCCCTAAAAATGAACGCCCGATTAAAGTCGTAATTAAGGGATTCCCCAAAAAAGCTAACCCTGAAGAAATTAAAAAGGATCTGGAAAAAGAAGGATTCGAACCTGAAAGAGTCACACAACTAGTTGGTCGCAGGACCAAACAATTACTACCTATTTTCCAAGTAACTCTTCCCCGCACCATAGAAAACCTAAAAATATTCGATCTTAAAACTCTTGCGCATCTTAACATTACTGTCGACGGATACAACGGCAGAGGAGTCACGCAGTGCTTCTCCTGCAACAACTTTCACCATAACGCAGACAATTGCTACCTTAAACCCCGCTGTCTTAAATGCGGTGAAGAACACCTTACTAAAGATTGCCCAATAAAGCAAAGACTAGAAACAAAATTCTGCATTAACTGTCAGGTGTACGGCCATATGGCCAACTGGTACGGCTGCCCCTGCTTTCCTAAGCCCCCTAAGGGCACTGCTAAAGTAAACCGCAATAGCTACACAAATTTGTATAACAGTCTAATTAGACCCAACCTTTCATACGCACAAGCAACAACAGGGAAACCAGCAATTACGAACAAAAAACCACAACAGATGGCGCCACGAAGACCTGAGACTTCTCGCCAAACTGAGACCGTAATTCAAACCCCATCCATCCAAAATCATAATGTAAACCCTCAAATTAGCACTACTCAAGCTACCAATCGAAACCAAAACGTTCCAATCACTAATAATAACAGTGATATCAAAGCACTTCTCTCAACTACAGTGCAATGTCTAATACAACTACTAAACGCTATGAATACTACTCCAGCAATAGCAAATAATTTCGATACTGTTAATTCCGCACAAGCGGATGCAAATCAAATGTACGGCCTAATAGAGGCATCTTGTAACGTTGATAATGATCAATAAGTCCCCAATCGGTCTCAGTTTGTGTTCATGGAACGCAAACGGCTTACTTGGTAAAATAACTGAACTTAAAATTTTTATAGAAAAGCACTCCCCAGACCTAATCTTAATTCAAGAAACACGTTTGAGACCATCACACAACATAAACATAGCTAACTACATTTGTTACCGAAACGACAGACCGACATCAAACGAAAACTACAGGGCCTTCGGTGGAACTCTAATTCTCATTAAAAACTCTATTAAACACTACTCACTTCCTACGCCTTCCATGCAAACTATCGAAGCTACCATTGTAATACTAACTCCCATAGATCACGATCCCATCTCGATTGTCAGTATTTATATACCGCCGAGATCGGACGAATACACCTTCACAATTGATATTGAAAACCTCATTCAAACCAGCAGTAACTGTGTTTTATTTGGCGACTTCAATGCCCCACATACTGCCTGGAATTGTAATACTAACTCTTCTAGAGGTGTACGCCTCCTTGACTTTGTTAATATGACTAATTTATACATTGCCTACCCCGACTCTCCTACGAGGTTCGGGATTAACTCTGCTAACACTTTAGACATCGCTGTTATCAGAAATTTCTATTACCCATATACCATTAACTCCCTTCATGATCTATCATCCGATCACAACCCAGTTCTTCTTAATTTCACTCTTAAACTTAAAAAGATACTCTAATCCAAGAGCCGTTCACACAAACTGGCCGCTCTTCTCTAAGCATCTTAATACTAAGCTTTCTCTATTCAATTATCACCCAAATTCAATTAAAACAAGTACTGATATTGACCAAAAAATTTCAGAGTTCACCGAAACGGTCCGCGCCGCCCATAGCCACACCTCCCGACCAATAGAAACACTCCGCAAAAGTTACACTCCGCCGTATATTCACAATCTTATTAAGCAGAAAAACCAATACAGAAATCTATTTCACAGAACTCTCGATCCACACTACAAAACACTTTACAATAGAGCACAAAAAAAATGTCAAAAAAGAACTTCGTAAATATAGCAATGAAAATTGGACAGCCAGACTAAAAGCACTTGACACGCAAGACAATAGTCTTTGGGCGGTACAAAAATTCCTCAAAAATAAGCGTTCCGACATTCCACCGTTAAACTGTTCCTCCGGCACAGCTGTTACAGATACACAAAAAGCGAATATCCTTGCCGAATCTATTCTTGATAATTTCACCGAAAATTCTAGACCTAATAATGATTATGATGACGTCGATGAGTTAATTAATAACACGGTTAACTCCTTCCTCTCCCTTCCTACTTCCACTACCACTGAAACTGCTTATCCCTCTGAGATTATTAGCTATATTAAGAAATCTAACTCTAAAAAAGCGCCAGGTAAAGATGGCATTAGTAATCGAATGACCAAAAATTTCTCCCTCAAAACTATTCTCATTCTAACAATTCTAATTAATAAGATCTTAACTCTTAATTACTTCCCTAAAGCTTGGAAAGAAGCCATTATTTTTCCTATCCTTAAGCCAGGTAAAAACAAAAATATTCCTTCTAGTTATCGACCGATCTCCTTACTTTCCACCCTAAGCAAAATCATAGAATCAATTATACTGACTAGACTCAAAGAATTTCTCTATACTAACAATATTATCAACCCTAATCAGTATGGTTTTACAAATAAACTCTCTACTCTACACCCACTTTTGAATCTAACGGAAGCAATCTCAGAGGGCTTTCAAAGTAAAAAGAGCACCGGCGCAGTATTTCTGGATATCCAGAAAGCCTTCGACCGTGTGTGGCTTTCTGGTCTTACTTATAAACTTATAAATTATAATATTCCTCCTTCGCTCGTTTTTCTTCTTCACTCATACAACTCTAATCGCTCTTATCAGGTTCGTGTCAAGGATACTTTGTCTACAACTAATTTTATTAACTGTGGAGTAGCACAGGGCAGTCTGCTTGGACCCCTGCTGTTTAATCTTTACATTAACGACATACCAGAATACTCTCTCACTAAACTAAACATGTATGCAGACGATACAGCTGTGCACACTACATTTAAGAGAATCACATCAGTCACTTTTGCTCTAAACAAACACCTTAAATTGCTTGAAAAATATTACGACCGGTGGAAAATCAGCATTAATGTTGAAAAATCCGCCGCCATTTTATTCACTAAAAAACGTAAAATTCCACCACCACCTAAAATGTACAACACTACAATCCCATGGTCTCAAAGTACTAAATACCTTGGTATTACATTTGATAAAAAATCTCACTTGGAAAACACACATTCAAAACACGCGTCAAAAATTCCGGAAATTAATGTTTAAACTTTTCCCCTAATTGGCCGGAATTCGGATTTATCTAGAAATAATAAAGTGCTTTTATTCACAGCCGTTATGCGTCCCATATTATCTTATGGGTGCTCAGTGTGGGGATACGCCGCTAAAACTAATATCAATATCTTAGATACTTTACAAAATTCAACAATCCGAATGATCGTTAAAGCCTCAAGGTACATGAGAAACGACGACATTCGGAAAGCTATTAAAATCAAAAGTTTTAAATTATATATCCAGAAAATAGCTAAAAAGTTCTTTAACTCTCTGCAATTCACTAATAATAGCAATATGATTAACTTAAATACATATACTCCTCATGATTCTACTAAAAGACCGAGAAGAATACTTCTCGACTCTTACAATCCGCCATAATTTTAATAGCCAGTGCATTTTTGCACAACTATTGCTAAATTTATTATTTCTATATTTATCTTTATTTTTCATCTTAAATTTTGTCGTATCCCCACCATCCGGGCTTGCCCCTCCCCTTTAGTCTTAATTTTCTCTTTTGAGAGACTTGAGCAGCCTATGAGAGTCAATTTCATCTCCCGCCATGCACCAATAAGAGAGCTTCCTTTCAGCTCTCCGCCATGATCACAGAAATCCGCACGACCCAGGAAATTACACCAACGATTGGCTCGACCAATCAGCTGCTTCCTACATGCTAGCAGGATACAGCCCACAGTCGTTCCTCATATATTTTTCGGATATGGGATGGAGGCTCGCTTCGCGAGCCATATGCCCAGAAAATGTCACCGTAGTGGAACATTTCGATTGAATAGAAGAGATTTATCTCGAGATCTAAAGACAAAGAATTTTTTTTTAAAAAAAAGGAGAAATTATTGGGTTTTAGAGAGGGAAGTAACTGTAATTACATGGAAAGATAAGAAGGATGTGTGTGTGTGTGTGTTAGTTTAATTTCCACAATACATACAATCGAAATGCAGGATGTAACAAATGAACGGGGAGAGACAAAGTCCAAGCCTAAATGTGTAGTTGACTACAATGACCAAATGGGTGGTGTAGATAAAGTTGACCAGCATTTAGCTCCTTATTTTACATCCAGAAAAAGAGAGGAAAATACTAATATTTTCTTCCATTTATTGGATTTGGCCTTGTAAAATTCCTTCATTTTGTACTGTAAATCAGGAGGTTCATGATCACCTAAACAATTTAGAATGAAACTGACTGAAAACTAATTTCAGAAAATCATCGTGACGAGTTTTCTGCCACATCAGGAAAACCCAGCATTAGTCCTTCACCACTCAGGTTAACCTCAATGCATTTTTCAGATGTTATTCCTGCATCTGAAAAAAAAATCAAATCCAACGAGACAGTGTTCCCGTGACTGTGCTCCTGTAATAGAGATTCCAGAAATAAGCAAGTAAGAAACGAGACTAGATACCAGTTTACAGAATGTCAGGTATCTCATTTTGTGTTGTCCCTTGTTTCAAAATCAATCATATTAAGACTAATACTTTTTTTTCCATTTGCCAGATATAACTCGGGATAGTAAACTAATATTAAAACTAAATGTTTTTACGCCTGTAAAAATTTTAAAACTCAACTTAAAACCTACATATTTTGTTTTGTTTCATTTCATTGTATTTAATAATAAAATTAAAAAATGTGATGATTTTTTGCAATTTTTTCAAAAAAATGTGTAAAGGAAGCGGTTAAAGGGTTCAGGAGAAGGAGAGATTTATGGTTCTAAGTAATGAGACAGGGGAAAAGTTTCTACTGTTTATCAAAAAATATATATACAGTCGAACCTCCATATAACGAACGTCTATATAGCGAATTTTTCTACGCGCATTTCAGGATTTTCTTCATAAAATAAACTTCCTATAGTGAAGTGCATTTTCTACGCAACAAACTTTTTTTCTTGTGATTGGATTTTTTTCTCCTTATTTTTAAAGTAGTTCCGGACATTTTAAGTTATTCTCTCTTAACACATTTTATGGTTCTCATAAATCTTGAACTGCTTTTTTTTGTTTAGCGCGCCAAGAGCAATAGATTTCTGGGAGTTTCATCCCAGAAGTACTACTTTTCAATAGAAACATCTTCGATATCCTCTTTCACCCTCAGTGGAATTGCATCGTGTCTCCGTGTCCTTGAACTAATTTCCGTTCATTTGCAGTGTTGATCAATCGTACTGGTAACTTCGTTTATGATAGTTCGTAAGTGCTTGAGCATGAAATTTTTTTTTAATTCTTCAGGAAGTAGATAAAGGCGTCAAAAAGAGGACATGGCTTTATCATTTGGTTTTCCTCCAAACAGCTTATCAACTATTATAAGAAATCGAGATAAGCTTCGAAATTAGGATTCATTGAATTCTTGTTCAAAACGTAGAAGAACATGTGTCCATGAAGATTTCGACGAGGCAGTTATGAAGTGGATACATACAATGCAAGATAAAAATGTTCTGATCTCTGAGCCTTTCGTAATAGAGAAAGCTTTTCCATTTGTTAAGGTATTGGGATAAGACCAATTTCTACGTAGCAATGGATGACTAGAAACATTTAAGAAAAGACACGGAAAATTGCACCTGAAGGGATTTTTGGTGCATTTCAAGGATATGAAACGTATTATGAAACAAAGTATTTTTTCAAATAAAAAAACTCAAACAAAATTAACATGTCTTATGCATAATTAAATTTAAGTCTGCATGTGGTGATGTAAGTTTAAAAAGTCTTGTTATAAAATAATGTATGCTTAAAATTACTTGTATGCTTTAAATTAGAAAATGTCCTTAAAGCTCATTAATTTTAAAATAAAATTATTTTCTTTTTGTAAATACAGTGTATATTCCTCAACATTCTTTTTTCTTTCTATTTTTTTTCGATGGGTAAGATATGCTGCAACGTAAGTTAATAACAAACAAGTATATTATCTAAAAAAAATTTTAATGTACCATCTATATATAAAAAGGAGAAAAGCGACTCACTCACTGACTGACTGACTAATCCACGATATCTCTGGAACTATTAAACTTACATATTTGAAATTTGGTAGGTAGGTTCCCTTCATGGAGTAGACATCAGCTAAGAACGGATTTTGCAAAGATCTAATCCCAAGGGGCGCTACGGGGGCTTAAGGGGCGTTATAGATAATTATTTCCATTATTAATCTATTAGATGTACAGTCTTGAAACTTGGTACACAGATTTCTTTCATAAAGTAGAGGTACCTTACATAATGATTTTTACGAAAATTGACCTCCAAGGGGCGTTATGCATAATTATTTCCATTTTTAAACTATTAGAAGTACAGTTTTGAAATTTGATATATAAGCGGACTCCTTTCATAGAGTACAGATCCGCTACAAAATGGGTTTTGTGAAAATCGACCCCAAGTTTGCGGAGAATTAAGCAGCGTTATAGGCAATTAACTCCTTTTTTAAACTATTAGACGTAAAATCTTGAAATTGAGTAAGCAGATTCCATTCATTAAGTAGAGATCTGCTGTAAGATGGGTTTTGTGAAAATAGCTTCCTAAGTGGCGTTGCGGGGGCTTAAGGGGCGTTATTGATATAAATATTTCCATTTCTAAACTATTAGACGTACAGTCTTAAAATTTGGTAAGCGGATTCCTTTCGTGGTGCATCTACGTGTTCCTAAAAATAAATTCTTTAAATACACAAAAGAAATTTAAGATTATATTTTTTTTTTTTTCAACAGTATTAAATTGTTTTCATTTGTAAAAAAGAGGAAATGCTCTTGAATTTTAGAATACTTGATAGTAAAGTACAAACAATAAGCTGGTATCAAAGACAAAATATTATGACTACAAAACATTTTTAATTTGCCGAGGAGCTTCATGTATCTCGGTAAACTTGTTTACATAAAAGGATTATATTCTTCTTCTTTGTACTGAATTGTTTCTTTTGCGAGTAATGACAAAATACTGGGCTTAATTTTTTTTCGACTTTTGTACAAAAAGAGTTATATTCTTAGCCTTTGGATAATCCTTACTTTTCATTTAAAATTTCAAAAGAATCGCATAATGCCTAAATTCTAAGATTACTGCTCTGATTTTTGTGCGATGATGAACTGATTTTGTGCGTAAGGTAGAGCCAAAAACATTCCTACGAAGACAACTGCTTCGATCAACATTCAAAACAATTACAAAAACATTTCCTTCTCAACGCACTGACTCCTCAATTGAGTTGCAGATAACTGTGACAACAATTTTTCTTTACTTTTTCAAAACGAAGAAAGACTTTAGCTTCCAATAACACCCCCCTCCTCTTCGTTTGAACACTCCCCTAAAGTGACCGGGAAAGTAGAAGAGGGCTTTGTCGGCATAGTTTCTATTTATCCTATGTCCGACAATTTAACAGAAAAGGAAATGCCCTTTCCAAAGATTTATTACGGCAATAAGAGGAAGAATAGTTTTCCGGCAACTTGAAAGAAACCTTAGAAGATTTACAAGAAGGCAGAAGTGCATTTCTAGGTTTTCTTACACCAAATAGGCATATGATAATCAACAATGACCAAAAACTGAAGGATCAACAATAATCAATGGGGAGAAGCATTTTTTGTTGATATTTTTATTTTACTACTTGCTTTCCATATTCATTTACATGAACCATCTTATTCTGTATTCAGAGTTTCAAATGTTCAACAGCCTTAGAGCGCCCCCGAACACTCCTTTCTTTGTACATAAAATGCGTGACTCACGAATAAATAGGCGGAAAAAAAAAGAGAACGAACATATTATTTTAATTTAAATGTAACTTATCTGTTCGACTACGTTCAGATTATATTTATTTTTTCAGATATTTTGGATTGGATAATTTTTTTAAAAATTATCCAATACTGTAGAACTTTCTAAGTTTGAAAGTCCCCATTTTCCTTTTCTTAGAGAAACTTGTGTTTGGAAATCGCCTGTGATAATTACTACTGATTTCAGTTCAAAAGATTTCTTTTCCTTTTTAAGGAGACATTTCCTACGAATTTAAACCACATTCCACCTAGATTTCTTTTTCAGTATTATTAAAAGGCATTGAATGAAATAGTATAAAACATTGATTATATTATATAGAACACTAATTACAATGATAACTATTGCACAAAAAAAGGAAACGCTTATTTCATTTCAGTCAAAGGTATAATAACCTAAAGCAAATTTAAATTAATTTATCAAGGTAAAATTTATTTATATTTTGATTTTCAGTAAATGTTGAAAATGTTATAGATTTATTTTTATTCTGTTAAACGCAGTAATTTCGTACATACAAACTCAAATTATCGTGTTAACTCTTAAATTAATTAATTTTGAAAAACAAATAATAATATAATTATTTGAACATTTAGATACGTACAATGAATTTAAAAAATGGAAAGAAAAAGCAAAATTTTTGCCTGTCTCTCTATGTCATAATGTAAAATCTCAAATCGATAATGGGCTATTTTATAATAATATAGTACTCTGAAGCTCTCTATCTTTTTATAATGGAAAATATTTGCTTTAAGGCACATATATAATTCTTTAACAAATAACAAAATTACATTAACTATATGTGAGTTAAAAAAAAAATCTTATAACTATTGAACATCTGTATACCAATAGACATGTTAATATTCAACTAAGCTATATTGTGGTTAATCAATTTATAATTGCTTCTCTGAGAATTAATTAGTTATTTATACAACACTCTGTTAAGAATTTTTGTATACTTACTTTCTTAAAAGAATAAAAACATTGATAAATGTCATTTTTTTATTGCCTCGATAATTCATTCTGTTTTGATGCATTAGATTTCATAATAATTATTGAATCTTAAGATTAAGTTTAGATTTTTACACCAAGCATTTTTCAAGGATTAAAATTATATGATAATGTTCATCTTTGATCTAATTGTTCCTATGTAAGCTGAAAATTATGATAATCGATTAACAATGACAGGTAAATGTGATAAATGGCAGGAATGTGGCGTTAACTTAATACTTTATCTCAAAATCATAAATAAATGTTACTTGTTAAACAGTATCACATTGTAGATTCCACATGTTTTTACAGCTGTGGTAGCTGAGTGATCACAATTGAGGATTCCATCACCTAGCAGGGCTCTAATACACGTTAACTTTCTAAAGGCTTAAAGTACTTTCATTGCCGTCATAAAATAATCGACTGGGTTCCAGGTTGGATATCATCCTCGTTACTTGATTGTTATTCAAATAATGAGGTCCATCTCAGTGCGTTATCCTACATGTTTGCTCTGAATGAGACATTAATAAACTATCGATTTATTTGCATGTTCTTAAAAATAAATGCTTTAAATACACAAGTTAATAAATGTAAAATTAAAATTTTTTCCAACTGTAATGTACTGCTTTCGTTAGCATAAAATATCAAATCCTTTGAATTTTTAGAAAAATTCTTGATTAGTAAAACGCAAACAATTAGTTGACATAAGACAAAATTATGACTACACATATCTTTAAGTCAGCAAGGAGCAAATCATTCATGTATCTTGGTAAACTTATTTATATAAGGAAAAAACTATTCTTATTCGTGTTTAATTGTTCTTTTATGACTAATTACAACACATTTATTTCTTACTTTTTTCATCTTTCATATAAAAAGGTTATTTTTTATTAGTTTTATGGATAGAAGTTAAATTTGTTAGCTTCTTATTTTTAAGTTACAATAAATTATAATTCTTTTGATGTATCAGTTAGTATAACATTGCTGAAATTCTAAGATAAATGCTCTGATATCTGTGTGATGAAAATAAATAAACTTCAAAATATTTTAAGAAATATAATGCACGCGTCATTCTAATTCTAAACACAATCTTCCCTTTTAGGACGTATGGTAATACAATAGTTTCCAAATGTGCAGCTCAGAAAAAAAATTAGCCCCAGTCCAAAAATAAATCGAAAAATTCACAATAATCGAATTTTCTTTATTAACATAGCAATAAAAACCATTACATTTGAAAATCAATGTAAGATCAATCCCCTCTTCCAATAATTTACACTCAAAACGTGAAAAAGGCCTCCACAGGTATCTGCCGTTTTTTAAGTGATTGATTAGCTTGAACTTATTCACTACTGTGCAATTTTAACTGAGTTGGCCTGATTACAGTTATGTTGTAACCTTTTATATTTATATATTAAATGTGGGAGAAATTATCGCAAGTTCGACTTGCTTGCTGGTCAGGGTGCGAGGGCCCCGCTTGAGGTTGAAGGCTCTGGTGCATGGCACCGCTTAGCACATTGGTAGGTACGCCACTGTGTTCACTAGTACTTTCTGATTCAGTTCTTGATGCACCTACTTGTAGAAATCAAATTTAATTCAGTTGAATAAACTTGCTGATGACTTTTTAAGAAAAAATAAAAAGTCTTCCAAATTTTGATAGAATTTAATTTTTGTTTACGATAGAATTATATTTGTAGTACAAATAAGAATATACGTAAAGTAAAATTATTCATTCAGATCTGAATCGAAAACCATTATTTTTGGCAGAACGGAAACCGGAAGAGAAATGATATATTTTTATTATAGTTGAACTGGAACAAAAAAATTACGGTTCGAAGTCCTGGCTCTATATGTTTAGAAATCACTTGTTCAAAGTATTATTCCAAGAAAAAAAATTAGAAAAAAAATAGTGTACTCTTCCAGATCTACATTTGATAAAGAATTTGATTTCTTTTAACTGAACAATATTTCGATATATGTAGAAGTCTAATTTTTTTTTCCAGGAGCTTTTTTCTTATTTTTAAAGTTAACATTTTTTCCCCAGAGTATAATGCGCACTCATGAATTTCGATCTTATTTTCTGTGTTCAAATAGTGCGCTATACGCCGGCTTTTACGGTAATTAATTGTTTCTATAACTGTTACGGTTATTTTATTTCAGACATATATGTTTAGTTTGTTGGATTATAACTGACAAATAATAATTTTTTAAAAAAAATTCTTACATTTTCGTATAATATTAGTGGGGTTTCGAAAATTTACTGAGTGCGTACTTTATACTTCCAACGCCATTGAGCTCAAAAATAACGAAATAAAATGGAAAGAAAGTACAAATACATTTTAAAACGATATCAGAACACACGTGAGTATAAATATATATATATTTCTCGAAAATTAAGCCCATTTCTGGATATTTTAAAATAAACTTTAAATTACTACTATATATATATATATATATATATATATATATATATATATTCTAAGAATGAAAATGTTGGAAAAAGAAATTTTTCTAAATGAGAGAGAGATTTCGTTAAATAATTTCTGCTACGTTTTATACTTTCTTGATTATCTCTAATTGTAACTATAAGAAAGTCAATAATTAGTGTGTGAAAATTCTTTTAAAATAATATGCAAAAATCTAAATAAGTTTTGGGAAATTATAATTTAATGGCTAATTTTTATTTTTGCTTCAAAACGTATTATTTTATGTCATATTTTCGTATTAATTCTCGAGCAGTAGCTTTACAGGAGGAAACATACTTTAGGAAAGGAGAAAATTGATGTGCTTCGAGTGACACAACATCGATCAGTAAATACTTCTTAAGATGAATCCAAATTCCATTAATGACTATATCTTCATTATACTTGCCTGTTATAAAAACAAACTATTCTCTAACAAACCCCTGATGAAGGGATTCAAGTCGTACTCTATTTCAGGACTTTTGATTTAAACCCTGAATGAAGATTTGTATGTGTGAGCATGTTAGAAGAGGAAACCTCTAAAATAATTGCAAAAATTGAGAATTATGTGAATAAATGTGTTGATGATAATTTGAACGAATAATATGGATGTGATGTGGAAGTTAGAACAGTGAGGTGTTTCTTATACAATAGCCACGAATCACTTTATTTATAGTATTTTACTAAAGATAGAGAAAATAAAAATTTATGTATAAGTTTATTTATATAGTTAAGTTTATAATAGCTAAAATTTTTGCAGTAAATTTAATTCTAAAATTTAAAAGGAAACACAGTATTAGACGAATTTTTTTAGAAATGTGAATAAATGAGTCTTTCACACACACACACACACACACACATATATATATATATATATATATATATATATATATATATATATACAAAAACAAATCACTAATTACAAAAATGAAATTAAGCTAATAATTTAAAATATCACTTGCCTGTACAAATTCATTCTGGTATAAGAACGAATTCATTTACCTTTAAAATGTACATTAATATTACCAATAAATATATATTATAAAAAAATATAAATTTTCTTTATTTATAAGTGACTTCTTTTTTCTTACATAAGGATAAAACTCGAAACATGTAATTCATTTTCAAAGTATTATTAATCACAGTAAATGGATTATTAAAAATTATATAACAATTTTTTTTATTTGTAATTGAGTTCCTCATTTACTAAGCTCAAATATATATTTCTTCTACAAAATTGAATCCATTAAAAATATTTTGATTTACGTGAATGAAAAAAAGAACCGATTGTTATTTTTACAGTGAAAATTTCATACGCAAGGGAATTTAGCTATTATACTCAAGACACGGAAGAAAAAACTGCCTGCAAAACAATCTCCCAAATTGGGACAAAACTTTTATGTTTCAATGAACCACTACGGCATAGAAAAATGCTATAACGCCAAACCAGGCAACCCAAAATAATGACGTCATTGCACATCTACCAATGACAAGTAACCTCTTTTCCTTTGACCGTGCCGAAGAGGAATGCCCGAGGGTGTGAGGAACTCAAAAAGTGCTCTTTATTTAACGCTACGAAGTACAAATATTACGGTTATAGTTGTAGCATGCGCGTTATAAAAGTTAAAGTCAAAGTTGGGTGCAGAAAACAGATTAAAAAAAAAACATCTATCGTGAATTTTCTCACATCTTTGACACAAAAAAAATGCCTTTAAATTATACTTTTATTCTTTGTTTTAATTTTGTTTAATCTTATCATTTTCATCAAAAAACAATCGAATAGTAAGTAAAAAATTGATAATCTGGAAAATTTTTTGAAATTTAGCAAGAGCTATAGTATTAGCCACAACAATAACAAACAAAAAAATAAAGAATTCGAGAAATCTATAAATCAAAAAAAAAAAAAGATTATTCTACAATAATAACAATAACAACACGTAACGTACAAAGTGTTTGTTGTGATATCGCAGATCTAGAATTTTTTTATTTATGTAGTTTTCTTTTGGAATTTTTCTGTTTATTTAGGTGTCGAATTTTGTTAAAAAAGTTTGTAGTTTTCATGACTATCAAGAATTTCTTTTGGATCTATGTTCTATAGCTTGGTGATTTTGCAATCTTAAGCTTATTAATATCTTGTATGTGTGAATGTAAGACTGTTTATTTTATCTTAGTTTCAAAATATTTGTCAACGCAATAAATTGTTCTGCAGAAAAATTATGCAAGAAATTTAAAATTGTTTTTTAAGTCAATTTAAAACTAAAAATTTTCCTAATGTTATTTTATCATGTGTAGATTGTGTGTTTTACTGTGTCGAGTATATGAAATGCTTTTATGAATACGGTTTCATAGATTTCTATAAAGAATTTTAATTCAAATAAATGATTCAATGAATATTATCAATATCTTCAAGAGTGCAATTCATCTGTGTTTTTGATATTCATACAGTTTTTTAGAATATCTAAAAATTCAATGTATTTTTTCTTAAGCATGAAACTCTCTGTACATTTAAATATTCAGATATACTTGAAATAATTATTCTAACAATGTCTTTTGTACATATGGCTCTGATATCTAAATGAAATTCTATAAATATACTTATGCAAGGGAAAACCTTGTGTTAAAGTACAGATTTAAATTTTTACCATTTTTTTGTTGAAACATACTGCTTGGTACCTTGTATTTTGACATATTTACTTGACTACAAATATCATGATTTTGGTCCTACAGTAGGATCCTATTTTAATGTACATCTTTATATAGTACAGTTGACAATTTATTGGCATCATATTGGATTGAAGTTCACTATAGAACATGAAGTGCTGGTGCTATTTGGCATCATTTCCTTTTCTCCATTGCCAAAGATGCAAACTAAGATAGGGTTTTAAGGGTTCCAGTTTCTTTTCTGAGAATCGTTCTGATAACTGTCACTTTTGTCAAATACCAATTAATTTTACTATCACTTAGAAAAATGCACTATATATATATATATATATATATATATATATATATATATATATATATATATATATATAAATTAAATAAAAATTTTGTGCAACAGGAATTGCTACTACTTTTTTACTTGCTGGCAGTAAAACATTTGAGAGAGATGAAAGTTTTCTATTAAGAATAAAAGAAACTTCTTTATTTACAATTTAACAAATTTTATGTTAAAATATTTTGCTTGTGATATTTCTGACTGTTAATTTCTAATATATATATGTATATATATATATATATATATATATATATATATAAGTTATAATTGAATTCTACTACTGCCTGAGTTATTTTTTTAAAAAATCAGAATAAAACTTTCAAGAGAATAAGGGGTACTTTCCATTTCCCCGGCTCTGGCGATAACGTTGCCAAAAATGATACAACTGACGCCAAATGAAATATTTCTGCTGATAACATTTTGAAAATTTTTTAAACATTATTAAAATGTCTATGCCTCTGAAGTAAAAAATTCACAGAATTAAGATTTTTAAGTGTATATTGTGTGTTATTGCCAATAAAGTTTGCTTGGTAATATTTGCGCCGCCGAAATGAAAAAGTATCAAATAATGTAATACATCAAATGAATTAAAACCATCTTCTAATCATAATAGAATCTTTAACCAGTTGAGGAAATTCCTCAAGGAAGTATTATTAATTTACCACACAGATTCTAGTATTTTCATTCTATAATTATATATTTTTCTGAAGCATTTTTTTAGATGCATTTGATAGTTATTTGATCTTATGTATGCATTTTTGCTAAATTATGTACTCTTTATTCCTTATTATTCAGTCTAACCAGTTATTTTTTTTGGATTCAGTCCTGTGAAAGGCAGTTAAGGAAGGGTACTTGTCTTGCAATTAAATTTATTTTTTTGAAAGAGCATTATTCGTTTAATGCCCATTGCAATAGAATGTGTCTGCAAAAAATAAAATTTTTGTTTTGCATCTGTCTTATGTGGTTACTGTATATATATCAAAATAATTGGTTTTTTTTTACTATAATAATGACTTTTTTTGTATAGGTCCAATGATGTTTATTTTGAAATAATAGTTGTGATGCAATTCTGCAATAAAAATAGATAGCTACATAATTAAGAGGAGAATTTTTTTCAATGCATTATTAATTTTTTTTTTACTATGGAACCAAAACCATCTGAAAAACCTCAAGTTAATCTAAAACATTTAGAAAAATACATATCATCCTTTATTGCCAAATTTCCTCAAATAGTTGTTCAGTCACGATGTGGAGAGAAGAGAAGCAGTAATGATCATAAATTATGTGGGAATAATATTGTAAGTATATTATTTTCCTTGTTAAATAAATTTTGTAAAAATTTATGTGTTGCACATATTTTAAGCATAATTTAACGAAACTGTAAAATTAAAAATCTTAAGGATTTGAAATAAATGTCTTTATTATTGAATTTCTGATCTTATATAAAAAATACTCAACATTGTTAAATTTGTATATTCTTCAATCTATTAGATTTTTTAGAAAATGTTTTCGGCATTTTTATTTACTTTAAATAAAATAGGTTTCCATGTCATTTAGTCTGGTTACATCTATTTTAAAATATTTAATAAAGTCATTTTTATTTTTATGTGTACATAATTTCTTTTACATAATCTTTACTTTACTTTTCCCTTTGTATTTTAAAATCATGTCCTTCAATATGTTAAATGAATAACAAAATTTTTCATTTTCGCTTAAAAAAAAAATATTGTTACACATTGTTTCCAATTTTATTCTATGTTTTATATCCTAGGACGATTTCTATGAATATGCAGATCAATTTTTTTTATGACTACACATCATTAGCCAAGCTTACCAGACAGGAAAAGAAAATAAATACCAAATAGAAAAGAAAAAGATTTTTATACTGTATTGAAGTATAAAGTGCTGCTTCAGAAATAAAAGCATTAAGAAAAGAATTATGATAAAGTGAATGCCCCCTCCATCCTTAATTCTATATATCCTGTTTTTTTTTCTACTTCAGGAAGGATCTTATTTGATTAATAATAATAATAAAAAAAAAGAAACCCAAAATGAATGTCAGTGTATTTTGGATGTTATAGAAGACTTCCTCTTATAAATGTAAATAGCTACTCCTACCAATAAAAGTGGTCAAAAATTGAAATAATTTAACCTGTGTATCTTCAAATGCTTCCAATTCTAACTAAAAAAACATTTGTAAATTACAGGTCCTCTAACTTATCAAATTTTGCTTTCATATCTGCATATCATTTGCATATATTGTGATTCATAGTTAAAATTATTTGTACGTGCAACTAAATTGCTTTAACTACAAAAAAAGTTGCAGTAAGCTATGCTACTTGCTGACCACATGTTAGATACGTTCATCAGAAACATATGACTTTTTTTTCCCCTGCATATTGATGAACCAATATTGATAAATTAAAATGTAGTTTGAAAGAACTACATTTTGTGAGAAATTATTTTATATCTATGTATTAGAAATAATGTATGTGCACTAGAAAGAATAAGACATTAAAATTTTTTTTCGAGAAAACGCATTTCTTTTTATTTGTATAATTAAGCTCTGAATTTCTTAATTATTTTTTCTATACTGTTATAAGATATTTTTACTATTTATTGGTTCATTTTATTTATTATTTTAGTTTGGAATAGCTATTGAAGATAATCCAGATATTCAAATAAAAGCTAAAGAGGCATACTCTAACATTAATCCACTGCAAGAGTTTTCAGTTTGTGTTGAAACATTATTGAAAACAGCTGAAGGGGATACATTGATATTAGAGACATGGAATCTGCGTCAGGTTGATTCACAAACATATTATGATCCTAAATATAAGAGATGTGCTGGTGCTCTTTTTATCAACATGACAGTGTTTTTAAAGTCTATTATTTCTGTCACGCGAGCTGTTCCAGCTTATAAGCTTTCGCTTGGACAGAGTGCTACAACTTATGTGATATTATACAGAATTTATCGTGGTGAGCCTCAGGTAAATTTTGCTTTCACTGAAGAAAGTTTATCTTATATTGAAATTAAAAAAATATATGAATTTAAACTATAAAAGTGAAACCTCTTCTATATGTTCTGAATTTAATTTAATATATTCATTAATTCTAAACAGATTCATCACCTTGGTAACAATCCACAAGTTAGTAAAATTGGTGAAGTCCATACTCCTGTTGGAACTATCACAGTATCAGTTACATATCGTTCCAAAACAGAAATGACAATTGCACCACAGAATTCAGGAAAAGAGAATTCTTTCATGGTTAAAAGTGACTACTTCAATGTTGATATGAGTCCTAAGAGAACTAATTCTGGTGAAAAGATTATTAAGTAAGTGTTTTATTGATAGTTAATGTTTGTATTAATACAAAAATGAGATGCGTGATTCAGCCAACAAAAATACAATAAAAGGCAGTTCAGAATTACATTACATAAACTTTAACTGTAATTTATATTCTTAAGTAACCTGACAAAAATATTAAAACATAAGCATTTTTTTTAAAAAAAATGAAATTTGAGAAATTTAAAGAACATTAACCATTTTAAAAACATTGATGATTAATACAAGCTATGTTATATATATACAGATATTTTTAAAGCATATACTGAAAATAAAAATATTCAGTGCTTAGTTTGTGTTACACAGAGAAATTAAGAGTTTTACAATTAGTAATTGTGTTTCTTGATAGTTATTTATAAAACTTTGTATAAAATATATTATCTTTTTTTTAAAAAAAATGATAATATTTTTGTTATTTATTGTTTATTTTTGTTGGCTGAATCACGCATCTTTGTATTTTATCAAAAAATAGTGAATATTGAAAAGTATCAGCAATGTATTATTTATTTTAAGCACTAAGAGTAATATGAAAGTTAATGAATCAACTATATTGAATTTGCACACTTATTTTTAAACTAACATGTTGTTAATTTTTTTCATATGGTTTTATAAAAAAAAATAGGTATCTCTTAAAGTTTAGTGAATATATATGCTTACTTTAAATCAGGGGTGAGCAATTATTTTAACTCGAGGTCCACATTGTGGAAGCAGAGGATACTGGAGAGTTGTGACTTTTTCAAAATGATTCCATTCATTTAGTTAACTTTGCATCTTAGAAAAGGTATAAATTATTATCAAATTGAATAAATTAAGTTTAATAAAATGGTGGCAGTTTAATTAACTTTGTTTAGTATGCTAATTTCATATCACCTGTTGCTGCTAGCACATTAAATTTTAGAATCAGTTTAATAAGATAAATGTACTCTGTCTGACTGTCTTGGTGAGCTGAAAAAACTGTGGGTGGATATTTACCCACCCCTGCTTTAAATATATAAGAAGAAGAAGAAAAAAATTATATTCCTGGTGACTTTGAACCAAAAGGTCTAATTTCTGATTAATTTTTTTAAGAATGAAACTCATTGAAAGATTAATATAAAACATGTGTTTGACTTTTTTTTATTTTTTTCTTCAAAAGAGTAACAAATATTTTTATTATCTATTTATAGCCAGTTTGAAAATTGTTTTGTACATTTGCTTTCTGATATGCCTAGAAAGTTAAGAAATGTTTTGATTATTACCCAATACAAAATATAGCAGCCTCATAGCTGTCACAATAAAATAGTCACAAGAGTTTTAATTTAATCTATAAAAAGCTGTAAAAGGTATTTTTTGAAAAATGCTTGTTGGAAGCCTTTTATTTCAGCTAATTACTAGAGATCTTATTAGAATGTTTGCACAAGAACATTTTCTATGTTGAACAAAAAATAAAATTAAAAGACAATAATTGTTCGATGTTCTTATGCAGGCACATATAAATTTTTGTACTTATCATGTATAAAATAATTGAAGTACATCCCAAAACATTTATTTTCATTTTCACAGTCGTGTCCTCCGAAATGCAACAAATTCCCCTAGTGTTGGTGCTTTTGCTCTTCCTAGTAATTCTCCCGATCAAAGTTTTCCTGAGCTGGATTTTCTTCAAAAAACTTTTCTTCATCCAACGAGAAGTCGTGTAATCAAAGAGGAAGAGATATCTGTCGATAATAGTAATGTTAATGGAGACATGAACTCCAATTTGACCTCATTGCCTGAGATCAAAAATGAGAAGGAACCTTATTGTGAAAGACTCTCCTGTAGTGATATATCAGATGGCAGTGATTTTGTGTTAATAGATGTGGTAAGTTAATTTTGAAAACATTTTTTATTTCATGGAGTAAGAAAAAATTATTTCCATTTGTATGAAACAGTATTTATCCTAAATATTGTTCTAGCATGTTTGAGAAATACTATGCATTGCATATCAAATCAATTAAAAATTTTCTATTCAAAAAGTATTAAGAGAAAGGTTAAAGATTTTCTGTATAAAAAGTTCTAATGAACAAATTTTCTCTATAATGAAATATTTCTTGGGATAAACTAAATAAATTCAGATATGCTATTATGACTTTAAGTTTTTGGCAAAAAAATTTCTATTAAAATGAAAATTATAATTGGATCGTATAATTTTTTTGTTTAAAAAAAATATTTATTTTTACTCAATAAATATAATGAAACTAGTACAAATATTTATTTATTAAAAGAACTTAACATGTTTAATTGTGCTTATCAATTTTTATATATATATATATATATAGTCAAACCTTCATGTATAACGAACCTCTATATTGAGAATTTTTCTATTGAGCGAACTTTTTCCTGGAACCAAGAACATTTCACGATTTTCTTCGTAAAATAACCTCCCAATAGCGAAGTGAATTTTATGTATAACGAACTTTTTTCTTGTGGTTAAATTTTTTTCTCCCTATGTTTTAAGTATTTCTGGACATTTCAAGTTATTCTTTCTTTGATGCACTGCAAAGAAGTGAGGTGCATATATTATGAAACATAGCATTTTTTAATCAAAAAAAAATTAGCAGATTTTATGAGTAATAAAACTTAAGGAGGCATATAGTAATGTATGCTTAGAATCTCTAGTTATAAAATAATGTATGCTTAAAAGTACTTGTATGCTTTAAATTAGAAAATGTCCTTAAAATTCATTAATTTTAATTTAAAATTGTTTTCTTAATGTTGAAACTGCAGTATATTACTTGAAATTCTTTTATTTGTTTTCCTTGTAGTTTTTCTTTCCTTTTTTTTTAATGGGTAAGATATATGAAATACATTAATATTAATTTACAAAAAGATGTAAATGATTACTTTTTTAAATGTATAGTGCTTATGAATTTTTAAAATTTGTTTTATGTGGTTTATAAAGTATATTAAAAGATGAACCTCTATATAACGAACTTTTTTCAGGATTTAGCAACTTCATTAAATAGAGGTCCGACTGTATTTGTAAAGTTGTGTGATGAAATGCCCTTCTCTTTAAATAGCAAAAGTTATCAAATTTCCAAACATGGGAAAGAGTCTTATGACTATTAATTAAGAAACAAATTAAGTATATTGAAGTTGTGTTGGCATATTACAAGATTTGTGTTTTAAACTTCTTTTTTTTTATTTCTAGAATTAATAAAAGATTTTCAAAAAATCACGTATATTTAATAAGTTTTACCAAATCTAAACATTTTATAAAAGTTGTATTTTATTTCTTTTTGTGTGCAATCAAAAAAGAAGAAGAAAAGGAACTCAAATGCATTTTATTTACATGTCTTTTTATGTTTGATTTTTTTATTATAATTTATCTAAAGGTACTTATACTTATCTGAATGGCTGCAACAGCTGAATGGTCATGAACTTATGGCCAGCATTACTTTAGTCAAACCATAAGTTTGAGTCCTAATGCCACTAAGATCATTTATGTATAGTGGGTCTTATTAAATCTGATGAGGCTCAAAGTTTTTACATTAGTATGGTGTGGAATTTAGGAAAGGAAGGTATCAGCTCAGATGTCTTCCTCGTCACTTGACCATAATTCAAAATTGTTATTCATTATCAAAAGCTTCCATTGTTATAAATCAATCAATGTAATATAAAGATTTATTTTAAATAAATGTTTTTATAACTTATTTAAAATATTTTAGTTTCATGTGTATATTATGTCAACTGTAGTAATCTTTATTTTTCTTTTTTTTTTAATAGAAACCTCCATTTGCTCATAGTGATTCTGATACTGATCTAAATACTTTTTATAAAGAGTGTCAGAGTGCACCTTCTCTTTCATCTTTTTCTAATCAACCAACTCTTCAAGAACAAGTCCTTGATGTTACAAGTCAACTTGAAAAGTTTGAAATCAGCATGTTAGACTTTGATAACTTTGTTGATTCTGTTTGTCATGTGGATGCTGAACTTTGAAAAGCTTAATTTTTTTATAACTTCCTTGTGTATATAATGTTTTTGATTCTACTTGTTATTTATCTTGAAATAAATTTTCTCCTGTTGATCAATGTGGTTCTTTTTTTCATCTCAGAAGATTTTATGTTTCTAAATTTGTTGATCTTTATTCTGGTTGATATCAATATTTCATTGAAAAAAATCTCTTATTTATGTAATTTTCAATTTTTTGCTGTCTTGAATTTTTTTTTAGGCAAACCTGTAATTAATAAGTTATTTTTTTAAATATTATCCAAACGTTTAAAATAATCAAATACAATCGCCATTGCATTCCCCCCCCCCTTCATTGAAATTTCATATTTCAACATGAATATATTGTTGATTATATTAGAATTTCTTTCTTTTCATTAAAATTAATTAAATTAAAATAGTCATTTAAAAATGAGCATTCTAAACTTATTACATCAGTGGTTCTAGATTCTGGTGTTTCTGTCAAATAGTAGAGTTTGAGTCCTCTTCCACTAAAAATTCATTGTGTAGAGAGGCTGATGTATGTTATTTCTGTAAAGGTCCAAACTCCAAGTTGCTTTGATGTGGAAATTTAGAGAATGGGGTGCCATTTGCATCATTTAACCTTGATTCAAAATTATGAGGTCTTATTGCCTATAGCTCTTCTCATGTTGATGTTAATAAACAATCAATTAATCTAAATTTAGGTGAGTATTAGCATTGTTTAAAGTAAAAGGAGTCAATTTTTTAAAATCCTGATTAATTATTTGTATTACATTTTGTAGAAATGGAATGATATACCTTTTGATAAATGGTAAAATATAAAATTGCTATAATAATAAAATCGATGTAATGTGAAATACTTTATATATTTTTTAAAGATATATCAAACTCTACCTTAACAATTGTTGTGATTAAAGCTGTTATAAAATATCAAGATTTTTAGAATGTCATTGTGTTTTAGTAAATTATTGCCCTACGAGACTTAGGAGAGTGAAATACCGGACTAAGCACTGTACTTGTTATTTAATTATGTACCAACTTAAATTTAGTTAAATAAAGGTAAATAAATAATATAGATTGTTGAAAAGATAATAGATAGTTTGATAGAAATAATTGGAAAGTTAATTTCTTTTTAAGAAATTTTTCTTTCTTAAAAAGAAAAGTTCTTTTTTTAATTGTATCATTTCTTATTATTGAATTTGTTACTTCTTAAATTATGTCATTCATATAAGATATACCAGTGGAATTTGTTGAGACAAAATCTTATCATTTAACCAAATCTTTGAAGGATTGGAAGAGTTATTTTAAACAGTAATATTTCATTAATGTAAGGATTAAAGCTTAGATTTATTTTCATCAGGACAATAAACAAGCTAACTTATTTATGTAATTGAAATACTTTAATACAAGTATGAAAATCATCAATATTTAATCAAATATATATTTTTTATTTTAGAATATGAATATTACTACATAAGCATACTTTTCTCTTATAGGCTTTTTTAGAAAAACTTTCTTAAAAGTTTCTGTTATGTAAGTTCTTTGCTTGAGTTTGCAGATGCAAAATTCATTCTTGGTACTTTCTAAGAGTCCTATTTGGCAGTTGAAATAATGGATAGGTATCTAGTATTATAGAATTCAAGACTTTTGTGCCAAACACGGTCTAGTATGTACTGGAGCTACTGTATGTTCAGTGTAACTGTACAACCCCCCCCCATGTAACATGGTGTAGAAATGAGGAGAATCTTGCCCAGTATATCTTCCTTTCTCTCTACAATGGTTCATAATGAATCCGATAATGATCGATTTAAACTTCTCAGTCGAGGCCACATTTTTAAACATGTCAGCTGCTAAATCCCACTTGAATCATTGCACCCTGTTATGTGCCACCATCAGAAGTATCCTTGTAGAATTATGGGTTCTGTACCTTATAGCAAGATGATTTTGATGATGTGGCTGTTAACTTTTTATGTTAACTCACAATCAATATATCAATTAAAAAATATTTTTGTATTATTTTGTTTATATCTACCCCTAACGTATTAATAAAGATAATTGAGAATTTAGATTTTTTTTAATTGTGTTGTGATAAAAATGGTAACAAATTAAAAAAAAGCTGTATTTATAAGAATTCATATACAACATTACAAATGCATGTTATTTATTTTGTTTCCGTTTTACTCATCAGCATAGATCTACAAATCGTTTACAAAAATAATACATAAATGGGTAGTTTTTTTCGAATTTAAGACCTAGTATATTCCCCGGAAGCTGAACTCTTTTTAGTGCGGCACCAAATAGATGGATACCAATCACTGCAGATAATTTTGACGCCCAGTTCCTCCCCAGAGGGAGGCACCTGAGCTCTGATGATGCGAACCTGTACTAGGATTTAATTTTGCTGAGAGCACATCCAAGCCAGACACCCTAGGGATCTTATACATGCCCTATAACGTTACGATAAAATGTAATAGATGTCTTTCTTCAAGTACATGCAGAATTTACGACTCCGAGGTGCCAAATTATCTTTAATTTATTCTGTGGAGTTTGCCTTATTTGGTAAACGCCTGTAACGCTCCTTCGATTGTCTAACGATCTTTATTTTCGATCCTTTTCCTCATTTCATCTTTTTATTCGTTTTTAATTTGCTTTAGCAGAGCTTTATCTAAATCAACATGAGTTTTATTAAAAAAAAATTAATTGAAATTTGGAACAACTGAGCCAAATATAACCCTTCCACCGATAAAAACCATTCATCGGATAATAATTCCCTCTTAACCAGTCATTGATTTAAAAGGCGGATAAACAGATAAGAGAAAGTGTGGATAATGATTGGTTTCCTCAGGAGTAGTATATTTATCTTTTCCATTAAAAACGAAGTCGACATTTAGTTTGCTTTCAAAACATAGTGATGAAGTATGAGTTCTTATTTGAAATGATAATCACGAAGTGAGATTTACTTATAATTCGATTAATCAATCGTTTCTTTCAGCACCCAAATGCCATATTTTATGGGGCTACTAAAGAAGGTACCTAGTACAGTCGATTTACACCTTTTGTCATTGGAAGGAAATCATGTAAGTTGATGGATATATTCTGCATAAAACAAATCATTTTGATATTCCTTTAAAGTTGTCTTTTTAAGTAGAAGCTGTGGTAGCATAAAAGTCATGGTCATGTGCTCGTGACCGGCAGAGTTCGATTCCTGAAGTCTGAAGATCCGTCGTGTGAAAAAGCGGAGACACGTTAAATCTGTTGTGGCCCGATTTCCTCCCATTGACGTGGTGTGGTAGTTTGGAGAGGAGGATGCCAGCTTAGAAGTCGTCCTCGTCACTTGACTGGAGTTTCAAATTACTAAGTCCGCGGCCAATAGCCCTCGTTTGCTTGACAGTGCGGCTTTAATAAACACTCACTCTCATTCACTCACTTTTTAACCCGTTCAGGACCATGATCACTTACATGTGATCACGCGTTTCTCCCTCCACGGCATCATATATGTGATTGAGCTTTCCCTGCTCGTAGGCCCATGATCACACCGTGTGATCAGAGTTAGGAACGTTTTTAGATTAATTTTTACATAATAAATGGCGGTTAAAAACCGTTTTTTTTTTTCGAATAACATTTTACAAAACTTTGAACCTGAATATGTGTTTTCGTCTCCGTTATTTTTTTTTATAAGATCCGAGATATTTATGAATATAAACAACTGCACACATGTTTAGATTTTTCGAGAGAATCGGACATTTAAAGGTTCGTGATCTATTGTTCTATGGATTTCTGTTTATATTTTGAATAAGTTGGTTTAGTTTTCTAATATTTTCTATATCCGTATGAAAATATATGGGATTTTTGTCAATTTTTTTCAAAAGTGTATGAACATCGTTTTTATTAAAATGAAAACATTTTCTTTAAAATTCGCAATTGTTTTTTTTTAAATATGGCGAAAATTTTTGTACTCTATACTCAGATATTATCAATGATAGTAAATTGTAAGTTTTTACCGTATTTGATTGGATTTAAAACTTTATATGAATTTTTAAATGAAATTAGGTTTAGCAGGGAAATTCGCCCTGTCCCGTGCGCGCGTATCCTCCCCGAGCGTACGGGCCGGGGGAAGCGCTCCGTTCTCCTTCCGCTGGTCCTGAAGTAGGGACAAGGATTTAGGTATCCGAGAACCTTGAGTAATCTATTTCCCCCATGGGATTTAAAGTATTTTGTAAATTTCGGTGCGTATTTTCCCTGGGTTCCCTATCGATCTTATTCCTATCTATGACTCATGATTTTGTTTTCCCTCCTCTCTGTCTCTCTCTCTTTTCTTTTCTTGCATTTTCGAAATTTTGTTTAGATTGCAGATAGACTTTTTCATAAATTTACGAATACTTGACTACCATGGCCAATAAAACCAATCAACAATTGTGGCGAAACCGATTTCTGTATTTAAAAAAAAAACGTTTTTGAAAAAATCATTCTTAAAAAGTGATTATATTTCAATCTCTCTCTCTCTCAATCTCTCTCTCTTTTTTTTTTTTAAAACCTTGAAATCTCGTAATTTTTCATCTCATGCCGCATTCAAATCGAAACAACAAAAATTGATCATCACACACATCAAATAATCTTTTTCTCTCACCACTTCCTCTTTGCATTCAGTTGCAACACACACAAGCGAAGTGAAAAAAAAAATGGAAGAAAAAAACATTACGAAACTTTTTCTCACCTGCATATTCGCACAGCAAACGCAGATTGCTTTCGCAGCTCATAGCGAACATGCCGATTGAAAGATTTTTCAGAAATGCGTACACCCCACAGTCTAAGCGCAATTCGTCCTCTGGATCCCATCGAGAAGTTTCTTTCTCCCTGAAAAAATAAGTGTATTCGTTAAGCTCTATCCAAAGGTGTTTATGACCAGTAGCGTAATGGAAAATATTTGGGGTCCCTTACAAAGTCAGGTTTTGAGCCAAAAGCCGTACTTGTCGTCAGTCAGGCTTTGGGCACCCCCGCGATGTGGGGGGTGTACATAACGCCCCAGTTTATGACGTACAAATGCATGATAGACATAAAAACAAGTAATATAAAAAAAATTAAGTCAATTCCTACTTAGATCAACAAAGAAAAATTTTATTTTAGCTACTTTTTATAAAAAAGTTACAATATAAATATGTATATGCATATGACAGAATCACAACGTTAAGTGGTAATTAATTTGTATTAATTATCATTAAAGTATCTTATTGTCTTCCAAAACAATCGTGTATATAAATTTCAGTTCAACTGAATACTTTAACACATGAGAAAAAACCTTTTCATGTTTTGACGCAAGTCGCTAAAAGGGTCGCTTAGTCGCAAAAAATGATGCCAACGGGGTTGTATTTGTAATTATTTAAATAATTAGTTTTAATTATTAAATAAATATATAAATATATAGAGATTGTGAGCTATTAGTAGGAATTGAAAAACAACAACATTGCACTATATGACATTCACACATCCTTACTAATATTATAAACGTGAAAGTTTGTATGGATGTATGTTTGTTACGCTTTCACATAAAAACAATTGAATGTATTTCAATGAAACTTTACAATAATATAGCTTATACATCAATATAACACATAGGCTATAATTTATAAAGATATTGTGTGAAGTGTCCAAAAAATATAACGATACTTGTCAAGTAAGTAGGAAAAAATTCTGCCATCTGCAAGCTATTTTGGCGGGCGCTGTAAAAACCGTTAAGAGTTTCACATATACAAAAAAGCCCGCGACAGCAGAAATCTATCTTTTATGAGTGAAGCAAAACTTTCCCTTTTTGACTACTAAAATTGGATGAATGCGGGGGACAGCGCTGCAGTTGCTTTTACCCAGTAGAATGGGCGAAAAAGAAAATCCATGGAGAGAAATAAACAAATCAAGAACACTCCCACACAATCGGAGAGGTATGACGTAACCCCAAGCACGAGCATTCTAACAAAGAAAAGCGCCGACGAGTTCAAAGAGAGGATGCGGGTTTACCGAGGCAATCAATCAGCAGGGTGAAAGTTCACCCCTTTGACCAGTCTTTGATGCGATGCAGAAGCTGACTATGTTGCTTATGTGTAAAAAATGTTCTTGTTGTGTTATGGGAGGAGGAGAAGGTTTATCCACTTCGTCGATTGATTGATTGAATATTAACGTCGCACTGTTCAGCTACATGAGGGCTTTTGGCGACGGACCACGTAATTTCCACTTCGTCGAAGAGTAAGCAATTAATTTTAGGGTGTGGATAAGTAAATAGTGTTTGTGCTCTAATAATTGGATTGTCATGAGATTCGATAGATTTAAAGGCATTTCTAGAAAGTTTAGTGTAGTTCCCTTTTTGTTTTGTCTTCGCCGGGTGCGCTCGCTTCTTATTTATTGCTTTGATCAGTGTAATCACTTTTTTTTATTTTAGAATAAAACTAGATTTGTAAGGGAGAGGTTGTGGCAAGATTTTAACAAAAATAAATACAACAGAAAGTAGTATTAACGTATTACACTTCTAGTTATAAATTATTTCCACTATTTAAAGAGTTCATTACACAAATATTTTAACAAATTGTTTCTTTTGCTGAGCAGAGATCAGCTTAGGAAGGTGTTTTCAAAAATTTACCCACAAGGGAGTTATATATATAAAAAAATATCCTTTTTATCAGCTATATTAGGTCTACAGACTTAAAATTTAACAAACATGTTTAGTTTTTTTTGTTCATCTGAGATAATGCAAAAAGCTTTTTTTTTGTTTAATATTTGCAATTCACGTGAAATTAACTCATTAAAAACTTCTTTATCCTTCAATCGATATTGTTTAATTTTTCAATTCACCCGTGCGAAGAACTGGTACACTGCTGGGCAATTGCTAAGGACGGATCACAAATTGCTATGAAGCATAACATTAAGCGAGACATGAGGCCTAATAGGATAAAATATAGTTTCCACACTGTTCAGACATTAGAATAAAGAATATTTATTGTTCTGGAAAGTACAAAAGCTGTGAAACATCTGAAAGGAAAAAAAATGTTCATCTGATCTGCGTACGGAGAAATTGAACAATGCATCTAAAAGTCAGCAGGCACCTTAAAGAAAGGTATCAGTACGGGATATGTCCACCGTGGAGTATGATGCAACATTCCACACGTCGTACCATACTTTGCACAACATTATCCAGCAGCTGTTGAGGCAATTTATCCCATTCCTCTGTGAGTGCACGGATGAGGGTGTTCTTGTTTGTGGGAGGATAGTTTCGACCAGCAACTTGCCTCCCCAAAGCATCCCACACATTTTCAATGGGGTTTAGATCTGGAGAACGCGCTGGCCATACGAGACATTGAATACCCTCGCTGTCTAGACAATCCTGAACAGCGAGTGTTCGATGACATGTTGCGTTGTCGTCCATAAAAACAAATTTATCACCGACAGCACCACGGAAAAGACGAACATGAGGAAGTAGAACTTCATCAATGTATCGTTGGCCCATCATAGTCCCATTCGCAACCACATGTAGGCACGTGCGGCCATTGATCATGATGCCGGCCCACACCATGATACTGCATGTCGGATATCGGTCCTTTTCCTCTCGCGCCAGATCAGTTAGCGTCTACAATCAGATGACAGACCGAACCTACTCTCATCTGAGAATAGTACGCATGCCCAGTCCTGTTCAGTCCAATTGTGATGCTCACGACACCATTGCAAACGGGCAGTACGGTGCTGTCTGGTCAATGGGACACACACAACAGGTCTGCGTGCGTATAGTCCTCCTCCCCTCAAACGTCTGGCAACAGTTTTTCGGGAGATCTGCTTTCCTGAGGCAGCAAGAAACTGATTTGCCACCTGCTGAGCTGTGGTGCGCCTGTTCCTTTTTGCTGATAGGACAATATATCTGTCTTCTGCAGGCGTCGTACTTCTAACACGACCTCCCCGTGCCGTCTACTACACATTCCAGTAGTTTTAAATGACTTCCACAGCCGTGAAACAACGCTGTGAGCGATGTCGAACTCCCTGGCAACATCTGTTATTTTTCGCCCTTCTTCGATCTTTCCAATAATTCGGCCACGCATAAAATCATCTATGTGATGTCGGGAAGACATGCCAAAAATTTTAAGTTCGTCTATTAAATCTTTCCTGTAAAACTTTGACTTGAAACATCAACTGTCCACCCGCGTCAAAACCTTTAAAGCTCTTATGAACGCTATCACGTGATGAACAGACGTGGAAAAAAATTTGCATACTCATACTTCTTACTAATATCCCGCACTTATTCTAATTTTCCACATTTTGCTTCCTTTCATTTTGTGGTTGCTATGGATGATAGTGTTATCCGTCCTTAGCAATTGTCCAGCAGTGTATATCAGCTAGTCGTAAATATTTTACTTTTTGCTTCAACATTCTTCGCTTTTCAAAAATAATGTAACATTATCACATGAGTCCAATTTAAGTTGACGTCACGTAATGTTGAACAGTAGGAGACTAAATCGGAATGTTTTCTGATTAAATTATAATCCAACATTGGTATTATATACTGCTCAAAATAGTTAAAGGATATTGCGGTTTTAGGTGGATCTTATGGCTGGGAAACTTTTTAGCTGATTGATACATGGTCGACAGACGTAGTAGGTTATATGAAAATAAATTACACATGTTTGGCAGAAAAATGGATTTTATTGCGCATTTGTGTACAAAAGGAAAAAAAAACCCAATTTGTGCATATGAGAAAAAAAGAATAAGAAAAGGTGTTTTCTTCAAAGGAAATCATTTTCAGTAGAGGGTATGGTTTCCACGGACGGCCAGCAACGTTGAGCACCTTTGAGGTATGGAGTCAATGAGACTATTAATCACGAATTGGGGTATTCTGTCCCACTCTTCCAGAAGAGCTCTTTCCAGTTCTTGGAGAGCTTGCGGGGGTGGTTGGCGGCCAGCAACTCGTCTTCCTAGAGCGTCCTAAACGTGCTCTATTGGATTCATGTCTGGAGAACACGCTGGCCATTCCATTCATACGATTCCTTCCTCGAAAAGGAAATCCTCCACCAGGTTAGCACGATGTGGTCTGCATTTATCGTCCATTAAAATGAAGTCATCTCCGATTGCTGCAGCGTAAGGGACTACAATAGGTCTGAGGATCTCATCCCTATATCGGCGAGCAGTCAGAGATCCATCTCGAATGATATAGAGGTCTGTGCGCCCGTCAATGGAGATGCCACCATACACCAACACTCCCCCACCTTCCAAATCTGACACTTTCATGCACGAACGCAGGATTATTCCTACTGCCTTGGTCCCACCGGATGAAAATACGCCTATTATCCGGATGAACAGAAAAATGGGACTCGTCAGAAAAAAGAACACTGCTCCATTCATTTCTCCTCCAGTTCACATGTTGTGTTGCCCACTCCCTGCGGTCGCGACGATGCCTTGATGTTAGTCTAACACATACCATCGGTCAGCGAGTATAAAGACCTACACTATGGAGCCGGTTTCGGACAGTCTGAGTTGAAACCGTGGTGCCAGTAGCCGAGCGAAGGTGTTGTTAGAGAATAGTAGCGTTCATATTTCGGTGCCTCCGAGCCGTTAACACTAAATAACGATTTCCATTGGGCGTTGTTGCCCGTCTACGACCTTGTCCTGGTCTTCGGCCTGCATTTCCAGTCTCCAAAAAACGGTTCCAGATCCTGGAAATCACACTTTGTGACACTCCAATGGCTTGCGCTACTTCGGCTTGAGTTTGGCCCCCTTCTAGCCTACCAACAACTCTCCAAGCTTCTGAATCGGTTAAATGACTTCGCTGAGACATCGTACTCATCGAAACAAAACAGTCACTGAATGCCGATCATCCTTGTCTTCATTTCAGTTGGAAGTCAAATTTCATTCGCTGCCGCTGAAGCGACGTTTTTGACGTCGAACTCAAAATTAGCATACTCGACAGTTTGAAAATCAGAAAGATTTTCATCTGTGATTCTCTTCCATTTTCGGCACAAAAAAAATTCGCTTATATCTTTATTTTATATAAAACTTACAATGTGTTTTAATCTGAGCTCTCTATCTCTTATAGCGAGCAGCATATTTAATTATAACATTCATTTATACTTAAGTTGGTTCATTTTGTTTCCTATTTCATCTCCTTTTCATAATACTATTTGAATTTCCACTTTCCACATTAAAGGACAAATTTGCTCATTTATTGTTCAAATTCAAAATAATGTTCAAAAATTCGTAATTCATTCATTATCGTATTTCAAAAATTCATTTCGATTTCGTACTTTAAAAATGAAATAAATTAGTTCTTACCTGTCAGAAGTTGAGGCGACGCTAGGAAAAATGTTACCACTCAGTTGAGGGACATACGTTTATTTACAACACAAACAAGACAGACAGGAATACTATATACCAGGCATGTCAAACATGCGGCCCGTCGATACATAAGTTGCGGTCCGCCATGACTTTTTAAAAAATATTTAAATATCGAGCTTTTAAAGTTTTTTTTTCATTTATACAATTATTTTAGGTCAAATTTACAATATATTTACGTGTTACTTATTCTTATTTTAAAAGAAATAGAGAGCAGCTTCTTTGTAGACTGAATAAACTACATTTCTCACACTATATAATGCGGTTACACTAAAAATTCACGAGGTTAACACCACGTTACGAGTCATTCTCCCTTTTCTAAACCGTTCTCATAACCTCAGTCCCCTTTTGGTCAGTGATCTCACACTTCCTGTGGGCAGAAGGACTGTCCATTAAAGCCCCCTCTGGAGAGAAATGTATAGCATTAAGACAGTGTTAACATCTTTATGACTAAGCAGATAGCATCATAATTGATCGTGCATGCGACTTGTATATCTCTATCTTCGTCTTTAGAGTATGCAATTAGCCAGAAGCTAAGAGCGTTGTCAGATGCAGTCACAAGACGAAACACAAGATAAAAGGCAGATCGTTTGCAGATGAAAGTGGTTTTTGGTAAAAGTGGATTAAATCTAAAAATTTATTTAATAATAAAAAAAAAAAAAAACCAAACCTCAACTACAATGAGCCAAAAAAAGATCAATTTTGAAGATAAACGTTGCATTTTTCGAGAAAAAATGGAATTGCAACGTTTTTGTGTCCAAAACAAGAATTAAATATTATGCCTGATTTGTAAAAACTCAATTTCAGTTTCTAAGGTGTATAATCTTAAAAGGCACTATGACACAAATCATAAACCAAATTATGACCAATACATTTCAAAATTTCGTGAAGATGAATTGGCGGATTAGAATTCAACTCTTCAAAAACAACAAAATGTATTCACTAAATTCTCTGAAGACAATACAGCTGCTGTAAAAGTTGGTTATATGTTATATCATTTAATAGCAAGCAGATCGAAACCATTTACTGAAGGTGATTTTATTAGTGAATGCTTAATAAAAGTGGCGGAGTATTATGTCCAGCACAAATAAAATAAAATTAAGTTTTAGCTTAAGTTGAAATACTGTAGCTAGTAGAGTTAATGAAATAGTCGAAAATTTGAGAGATCAGAATCATTCAACAATATCAACATTTCAAGCCTTCTCGATTACAATTGATGAAAGTACAGATATTCGAAATATCGCTCAGCTGGCCATTTTTGTTCGCAGATGCGATGTTAATTTAAAAATAAATGAAGAATTTTTGTAAGTTATTTCTATGCATAATGCTACCACTGGAGCTTATATTTTTTGATGCACTTATGGAAGTTGTAAAAAAGCATAAGTTACCATTGGATAAGTTGGTTTGTCTTGCAACTAATGGCGCACCTACCATGACCGGTATTACCAAAGGAGTTGATGCAAGATTAAAAGAAACATGCAAAGAACACGAAAACAATAATTTTTAACATTTCATTACATTATTCAACATGTACTGTGCTCCAAAGTTTTAAATATCGGACATGTTCTAAAAATTGTCACAAAAATTGTAAATAGGCTTAATCATCGTCAATTCATTCCATTTATGAAAGATATAGAAAGCGAATTCACCGATCTACCATATCATACAGAAGTTCGATGGCTTTCGAGTCATAAAGGATTAAACGATTTTTCAAACTGCTGGACGAAATCATAATTTTCTTAGAAACAAAAAAATATGAAAGTGCAAAATTAAAAGATGGACAATGGCTAAAGGACCTGACTTTCTCAGTTGATATCACAAGTCACCTTCATCAACCTTATCTTAAGCTTCAACGCAAAAATAATCTTGTTACAATACTATTTGATAACATTAACGCTTTTTTAAAAAAATTATTTCTTTGGCGAAAACAAATAGAAAAAGAAAACCTGTCTCACTTTGAAAGCTGTCAATATCTGTTCATTAAATTCCCTAAATTAAAATTTACAGAATAGGCTCACCAAATTAAATTGTTAGAAATAGAATTCGATCGAAGATTTTCTGATTTCGAAAGCTGTGAATTACAATTTCGTCTTTTTACTTCATCTCTATCTATAGACATTGAACTTGTTGAAAAAAATTTACAAATAGAATTGATTGAGACCAATGTGATTCCTTGCTGAAGCAAAAATGTATAGAAGTTTGGAATTCCAGAATTTTACACATATTTATCAATAGATTGATTTCCTGAGATGTTATCTTTTGCTACGCGTATAATGACTTTTTTCGGAAGTACTTATTTATGCGAGCGATTATTTTCTTTAATATGAAAAACAACAACAATTCAGAAAGGTCAAGATTAAATGATAAACATTTATCATCAATTTTAAATATCGCATCAGCTCAGCATATTTAACCAAACTTTGATATAATTTGCTTTATGAAAAACAGTACCAAATATCTTCTAAAAAGTAATATTGGGACCGGGACATCCTTGGCAGGTAAAAATAAGCTTATTTTAAGCCGTAATATCTGTATACTTACGTGTTTGTGTATGTAAAAAAATCACATTTAAAAATATAAGTAATTATGTGTGAGCAATTAATAGCTATCATATTTTTCACTCATATACTTAACTTTAGGTACAACTTGCATAACATTTACTGGAATATAACTTTTAAACTTTGTAGAGCTTGTTAACACATACACAATAAATGTAAATAAAATAAAACACTACACTACACAATAAATGTAATGTAATAATGTACACTACACAATAAATGTAAATAAAATAAAAAAATTTAAAAAGTTTAATTTTATGATTTATAATTTTTATGAAGATAATGTACAATATCTAAGTTTTAACTGTTTATTTTTAAAAAGTATTCATTGCATTGTATTGAAAATAATTAAATTTTGTAACATGCAAGGTATATGAGTACTGTAGGTAAAGTAGATTTTCAGAAAATGTATAGGAATCCACACACACACACACAAAACTCATTTTAAGAAAATCAAAAATAAGGATATTTTTCATCATGATTTTAAATTTTTTTTAAAAAAAAATAAGTATTTTTAAAGTCAATAGGATTAGTGTGCTCTTTATTTTTTTACCTTTGTTTTTCCTTTAGTTTTAAGTTATTGCTGTTTAAATATCTTAGTAAGCTTCGCAAACACATGTGTCATCAACGATTCACAGCATCTTCCACATAAAACACTAATATTCTATACATTAATTTTTTACTACTTTTATACTTCACTTTGAGCACTATCCTTGCACGATATTATAGCATTATTTAGATTAATTTATTAGATAAATATGTAGCTCTCTATAAATATGTAGATAAAATGTCTTGTTAAAATTATAAAAATAAATTTGTTTAAAATTAATTTTAAAAACAAAGAGAGAGAGAGTACACTGTTCAAAATTTTGCCCCTTTAAAAAGAGGGACTAGTACTTCGCTTGTCATATTAAAATTCAATTTTCCTCCTTTCTTTTTGTAGAATTATAAAAAATATTACAGCAACAGAATTAGCGAGGTATCATTTGTTTTCTAAGACCAAAATAAAAAATGCAAAAATTTGAGGCATTTTAAGATTTATAGTAACCTTAAATTCTTAAATAATAATTTCTTGTTATAACTTTTATTTTCGCTTTTTATATTAAAAAAATCCCCTTGACATTGAGTCTAATAGATGCATAATATAATCAGTCCATAAATCGTATCATATTAATTTTTTGAACATTGAGAGCATGCGGTCCCCGACTTAATATAAAATAGTTCATGTGGCCCGCAATGTCATTTGAGTTTGACATGCCTGCTATATACACTTGAAAACAAGCGACTGCAGCGCCGCTGAACTAGAGTTACAACATTTATAAAATGTGTTTCAAATTTTAAAAGCGCAGCATTATAAAACGATGTACGAGTTAAAACGTTGCAAATTTGTACGAATATTGACTCCCCTTGGCTGTCTAAAAATATTGTTGCAAATTTGCTTGGGGGGGAAGCTACGGACGACAACAATTATTTGAATTTATTAATGGACGAGAACGAACACGAAGACATCGACGAAAGAACAAGGAAATATTCTAGCAAGTTATTTACAATTGTGTAAAACGCTTTCGCTATGAATCAGCTTTACAACGTTCCAGAATAGAAACTCAGTCAATAAAGTCTCTCTCTCTCTCCAGGGGTGGCTCTAGGGCTGGACAAACCGGACCCCTGCCCAGGGTGACATTTGGATCGAATTTGAAAAATGTTTTCTTTTATTTGTTACAAAAAATTTGGTACATTTTCTGAATATTATTGTGTGTGAATTTGGTATTTCATTAAACGTATCTCATTTCTTTATTTTGTACTCTGTATGTTTAATATCAGTTTTCTTTAATGTTGAAACTTGAAGGTTTCGAGGTGGGAGTATATGTTAAATCATGAATAACATATGTACATATACATACTTTTCACAAGTATTTTTCTCCCCATCCAGGTGTGGATCACAATGGACATTCTTTGCACCCATACGATGTCCGACATCAGCTATCCGTAAGAGGACTGGGGTAATAAAAGTTTTGGTAGATAGAGAGCCACAGGAGATATTTTATTTTAGTTTTGTGTGTAGTTATTATAAGTTAAAATAAGTGCTTGTGGCCGTGGGTTGTGGTGTGGTAGTGGTTAGAGCATTGGACTCCAGACCGAAAGGCTTGGGTTCGATGCCACCAAATACCATCCGAGTTCACACGGAGTACGTTCTCGTTAAATCAGTGGGTCCGAAAGTCTTGTGGGTTGAGTCCCGAGTGCAATGGACTGGAGAATATTTCCCTCCCATTCAGTTCCATGCCAAAATTGTGGAGGTGGAGATAGGTAGTGACGCCACCTATCATCCCTTCGGGGAATTTCGCCGAGCTAATTCGTACTGTCACCTGTGTGGTGCTCAAGGACAACGACAGGCGTATTTCTAGCCCCTTGCCACGATGAATTTCGTGAGCCTCAATCTGACTACGTCAGACAGGTGGCATTAGAAACACAAACAAGCGCTTGAGATTCTCACCATCAGTAGACTCCATTTCGAAAAAATTGGCTTGCTGAAAAGGGCGATTCCTTCTCTTACATCTTACTCGGTTTAAATAATAACACGTAATTATTATGTCCTTAATTTCGAATTGTTTTGTATTTTTTAAAACATCACATTTAACGGTCCTGCTCTCTCTTATCACATTTAACACACAAACAGATTCTGAACTCGACTGAGCTCTCTTCTGAAATGCCGGACCTTTGCTTCAAAGGTCATTTATATAGCCTTATGGTAATTTCTTGAAGGATTGACTCTAGAGCCTTCTAGATGACTTCTTGGCGATATCTTATTTTTCGCTAAATTTTTCGCCAAGGACGACGAAGTCGAAAATCTGGTAACCTTGTTCTCACGTTTTCTATGGTAGTTAAAACTTATTTTTGAAGTTCATGCTGACTCGTGAACTTTGCTGTAAAAATCAATCAGGCACTTCTACATTTGGCAGCGACTGCCTTATGTAAGGCAATTAATTTTGGATCAACCGGCTTCGTTCATGCAAAAGCGTGGAGGTTATGAAGTTCCTTGTATAAAAATGTGCTTTGTTCCCTCTTATAACTATTGTTCATTTCCTACCACAGTATAACTCATACTCTCTCTCTCTGTATTTATTTATTTATAATGGAATTTTCAATCGTTAATAAAATACATTTTAAAGCGCTCAATTGAGCTGAAATTTTATATACATGATTATTTTGGATGACAATACGTTTTAATTATAATTAATAAAAATAAATTGATTAAAACTAATTATTTAAAGAAATACAAATGCAGCCACGTTGGCGATTTAGCGACCATTTTGTCGACTTGTGTCAAAACTTGAAAAGGTTTTTTTCTCACGTTTTAAAGCATTCAGTTGAACAGAAAATTTATATACACAATTGTTTCGGATGACAATCCGACGCTTTAATGATAACTAATAAAAATTAATTAACACTTAATGTTGGGATTCTGTCATGTATATACATATTTATATTAATTGTAACTATTTAATAAAAAGTAACTAAAATAAAATTTTTCATTGTTGATCTAAGTAGGAATTGACTTAATTTTTTATATTACTTGTTTTAAAATTAACTTAACTCAGTGGCGCAACAGCCCGTGAGGGCCAAGGCCTAATGTGCCCAACTCAGTATACGTGGCCTTGGCCCTGAGATGCATGAGCAGATGTTTCGATCAGGTGGTCAGTCTGTTGTGAAACCCCCAGTGTTAAGTTCCCAAGCAAGCTTGGTACTTATTTATCGATCCACTGAAGGGATGAAAGGCCGAGTCGATGTTGCCCAGCCCGGGGTTTGAACCTCGGACCTGTGGTGTGGAAGCGCGATGCATTAACCATTCAGCCACTGAGCTTCATTGTTTTAAACTTAATTACAATTATTTAAAAAAGATCAATTTTTAAAATTTAATAAAAATTAAAGTTATATATATAGTTTGTGAGATTGATTTTCTGAGGGGGAAAATGGTTTATTAAGATCTGTTTGGCTTAAAAAAGACGAAGCATGTTAACAGATTTGTTCAAAATTTAATTTCTCGTAAAAGTAAATTATGAAATAGGCTTCTATTCTATGCAGTAAGACGTTGATTCTGCTACCTGCCACGCCTGTATGTGTGTATAGAGCAGTGTTCCTCAAAGCTTCAATACTTGCGACCCAATTTTCAATCATAATTTCCTTGCCCCCACAATAACAATGTATCGAATGCAATAATAATGTACTTTAACGCTAAAACTACAATACTATCTTAATTATAAACCACTCAAATTATCAAGATAAGTATTAAATTTTGAATATGTTACTTTCAAATAATAGATATTTTAAGTAAATTATACATACTTTTAAGTAATAAGAAAGTATTATGTGGCTTTTCTTTTCTAATTTTTAAATTGGAACAGATAACAATAAAAGCGCAACGTGTATTTTTTTTATGACCGAATGTATTGTTTTGCTTCCTTTAAGTAAATTTTTATAATTTTTTAAAATAATCTTTTGTTCTCTACTTTTTGATATGCTCGCGCCCCACAGTTTGAGAAACACTGGTATAGAGTTTCAAACACTGGTATTAGAGTTTTACTTGAACTACGTTTTCTGATTAGTTAAGGTATCCGACTACGTTCGGAACCGTGGTTTTTAAAAAAGCGCATAAATGGATAAACTTTAGGCGACATTAAAATTGTTTTAAAGGACATTTACTTATTTAAATACAATATTTCGAACGTTTTTTGATTAGTTAAGTTCTCCTTTTGTGAAAAATGCTTCTAAAATAGTTTTTTGGAAAAGATTTAAAAAATAGAATTTTTGTTCTTTTTCAGATCTTGAAATTTTTATCTTTTCAGTGAGACGTTGTCGTAATCATGAATAACCACCCACTCATATATTTCAAAAATTTGTTGAGTGTTAAATTGTCTACTAAGATTTTAAAAATAGAATCACCAAAATGGGTCATTCTATGTTCATTTTTTGTTAAAATGTTGTACTTAATTTTTATTGTAATACTATTATTAAAACAATTTTAATTTTTTTAAAAAGTGACACTATATATAAATAAGCGATTTATGCGCTTATTTATTTAGTTAGTTTTCGGTGATAAAAGAGTTTTCGGAAAAGATTTAAAAATAGAATTTTTGTTCTTTCAGATCTTGTTGCTTTTCAGTGAGACGTTAATCAACAACCACCCCTCACACCTCATTTGTTGAGTGTTAAATTGTCTACTAAGATTTTTAAATAATTTATGACAAACTTTCATTTTTAATTTTTTAAAAATATATAAAGCTCTTACTTCTTTAGTTAATTTTGTACTTGTCAGAAAAAAAAATGTTAAGCATTTCTCTTTTTTACTATAATTTATGACGGGCTTTCATTTAATTCATCGCTCTTTCTATTAATTTTCTTCTTGGGTCCTTTGGGGCCGAAAAAGGCAAACTCTTTCCAACTAAATCCAGAAGCGAAGCGTGATTATTCAAATTAGGAACCTTTTAAATAGCAGAAGTTTAGCGTAAGCGAGGTGGCCTTTTGGGAAGTGATTATGCTGGTCGGAGTTTAAGCGTGTAAGCTGAAGTAAGTCGATATTCCAGTGTTAAGCTATCCGTGACAGAGCGAGCAGGTCAAGGTGGATACAATTCCACGCGAGATAAAGAAAAGTCATTTAAAGATTCTAGGTTGTTGCTGCTACCTAGGATATTAAGGTAGGATCGTTTAAATCAATATTAGGAACTGTGTATAAACTGAGATTAGGAATAGGCGGTAAAGTTAAACATAGTGATTAAGATCGTGCTTATTTGGTAATACGTATTGTGTGTTTCTCACCTCCGATCCGCTAAGTTTAAATATAAATAGTATCATTGTATAGTGTTTAAGTTAAGATCTTAATAAAGAGATATTAAGATTATGGCAACGCCTGGTTCTTAATTCACTCCCACACCCCTAGGTCACGAAGATAACTTAGAAGTAAGGCCTCACCCACGGGCGAATGCTTTACAAATTACATGAAATTACTTTCCGTATTTACTCGAATCTAAGTCGCTATCTATTCTAAGCTACACCTCCACTCTACCCGTTTTCGGGGGGGGGGGATATGTACTTAAAGATTTTCGATACTTAAGAAATTTAAAAAAATTAATGAGAAATAATAAGTTTAATAATTTATTTATTTGACCAGGATTAAAAACTTTCAAATACATACTTGAACCTATAATTACTCTAACCTTCAGAATCATGTTTTGAAATGATTCGTCACTCCCAAGTCACAGCTGACTTCGAAATGGGTGCTGGCATCGCCATTTTAGCCTCACGGTGTCGTCTTTCGTGCCATCCAATGCATTTGTTATATAACATTTTGATAAAAGAATGTACACGAAGAATAAAGAATGTAAGCGAATTATTAAAGACTGTTGAGCATTTACAAGCAAAAATTATATCATTTTGGTTTCGACATCGACGTATATTTTCTTCTGTGTCAAATGTTCAGTGGCCGTTGCTCGGTTTCCGTTTTTTTTCTGCATTTCAAATTACCTCCCTTACCGTACTTGCGTCATAGTGAACTCATCTTGATGCTATTACCGGTATCTTTGATGTTTAGGTGATTAAAAGGAAGCCTATACAATAATATTTCCTAAATGCGAGCAGACAACGATGTTTAGGATAAACTGAGTATTGGAGAAAAACTGCGGAATGGAATAAGTCATCGAGATGCAAGTGACCAGAATGGACGCTTTCATTTTTCCTTTTGAAAGGGATGGAAACTCAATTTCTCCCATACTACAAATGTTTTGCCTTCGATTCTAAGTCGCATCCGATTTTCAGTAGCATTAACACTTTAGACGATTAGACGATTGACTTTCGGGCGTCTGGACTGTAACACAGTCCTCAATCCCTTGTCGTGATAACTTGGATGTTGGGCTTGGCGAAGTTGGGGTTTAACATTCTGCTAAGTGGCATGGCTGTGATTGGTTGGTCGATGGAATCTGGGAGGCGTGGCAAACGTGCTTCATCAGGGTGGGAGATGTTCAAAGTTTTTTTGGCATGGCTGAGAGCTTAGAGGCTGCTCTCTGATTGGATGCTGGTAAAGTGATAGTTGACTCTGATTGGCTGCCCTCAGGGCTACATTAACACTTGTAACGGCGTGGCACATAGTACACTAGGAGGCTTGACACGTAGCACACGATAGACTAAAAAGAGGGCGCTGTTGTGAACTGTTTTGGCCTTTGAGCGGGAAGGAGAGAAGAAGAAGGGTCTCGAACGTAAGATGGACGAAGCTGCTTGTAGTTTCCGTTGTGAAATTTAATTGTAAATGAAAATATTAATATAGTGATGTGTTTTGAAGGAAATAAATAAAACGGTAAATCCGGTTAATTAGAGCTTATTAATTCACCCACAAGACGATGTTACACATTGAAAAAGTAGTGTGGCTTAGATTCGAGTAAATACGGTAATCGGAAGATACATAGAATTTTTCAGAACATAGAATTTGCGTAGTGCAGTGTTTCTCGAACTATGGGCGCGCGTCCCCCTAAGTGGGCGTGATAACTCTACAAGGGGGGGGGGCGAGCATATTGAAAAATCAAAAACGAAAGATTATTTTTTTAAAATAAATTATTTACTGAAAGTAAACATACAAAATACGCTCTGACACAATAAAAAAATAAAATTAACATTTTCTACTGATATAATGCACTTATCAATGTATCAGTATTGCACAATGTATTTTATAATTAATTTAACAATACGATAAGTTAAAAACAATTTTAATAATAACCAATGATCCCCATGGGCTTGTCATGTATAAAATTATATGAAAAAATTAACACTTGCCTTGATAATTTTTACTGTTTATAATTAATCCTTTAACTGCCGATTAAATGTTATTCAATTCGTTTCCCAATGTCACTAATTTCCCCGTAGGCCAATGTATGTGATGTATTGGGGGAAGGGGAGGAAAAGGAATAAATAAGGGAATCCTCTGAATTATAGGTAAATCCTCCGCAAACACTGTCAAGGTTCTTTTATTGCATTCCAAAACCTTTGGATTAATTTTATGTATAGCAATGCACAAAAAATATTGTACTTCGGAAAGACGTATATATACTTCTCTCTCCGGGGTAATTAATGACGTTTATATACGCTGGTAGCACTTAAGAAAAAGTCGTTGTGTTGTATTGTAGCTTTAGTGTCAAAGTTATTGAATTTAATACATTGTAACTTGTCTCAAGGGGGGGGCGATGAAAATTATAGTTAATTGTTGGGTCGTAAGTATTGAAAGTTTGAGAAGCACTGGCGTAGTGATAAAAAATATATGAATATAACATTGCTTAAACTCAATTGAAATGTTAAAAATCCTGTATTGCTAGTGGTTAATTTTTGATGAATTATTTATCTTATATGAATAGTTTTATATGTAAAAAAAATTTTATAACATAATACAAAATCAAAATCACTGCATAATTAGATTTACTTATATATGACTTTAATTTATGGCAATTTTAAAAATTATAGTTGGAAGGTAAAAAACCAAATTTCTTTACCCAGTGCTATATTTCCACTCTCCCCTTTCATTCTTCATGACTCCGGCATAGATTCCTCCATCAAACGTCAAGGAACTGTATATCGCAGCTCCCACGCTATCCGAATCGTCGAATGCTTTATAAGGAAAAAGATGAGCCCCCAACTGTTCGCACACAGTTGTAGATGTTCTATAATTTTCTTTTCTGGGAAAGATGCCGAGGCAGTGTTGATGGTACTCTACGAAGGGCAGAGCAGTATCCGAGCATGCTTAAAAAAAGGAAAGGAAAACGTGAATCAGTTAACTTTGATTATTTTTTCATAATACTTTCTATAACAGAAGTCGGCAACCTTGTAGCTGTGGTTGTGGCGGTGTGATATCGATATAAACTAGTAATATCCATCACGCAAAGACAATCGTTTTGGGATGATCACTAAAGTACTGGCTTACGGAACAGAAGGTGCTCAAATCGAATATTCCTCCTTCATTGGTGACCCTGGCTGTACAAAGAGACACGCAACCTTCGCTCACAGCAGTCATGGTGCCATCCACCTCAAAAGTAACCATGCCGCCAGACACTTGACGCAATTAAGCCGTCATAACACAAAGCCGTCTCACACAAATGACGCAACCCACACAAGCCGTCACGCACGAATGACGCAACCCACAAAGTGACGCAAATGCTTATATGATCGCCATGAATATGGTATCGTTCGTTTGCCTATTCGCCGAATCACTGGCATGGGGGAGTGGGGTGGTGTGATATCGATATAAACCAGTAATAGCTCTCACGTGAAGACGAAAGTTTTGGCGTGATCGCTAAAGTGCTCCCTTACGGAACAGAAGGTGCTCAGATCGAATCTTCCTCCTTCAGTGGTGTGCCAAACCAATCTACCAACATGATTCAGAGTGCTTACAGTAGGAATATTTGAAACAATGTGATTCCCGCGGTAATCGAATTGTTTCAATACAGATTTACAGTTTTATTATGCATTATTTATTAACATAAAAAACAAACGACACTTTTAAAATATAACAATTTCTTCAACATAAATAAAAAATTATAATTGTACATATGCATTATGTATGTGTTTCAAACCTGTTTATTCAAGTAAGGAATAAATAACAAAATATAAATTTTCCTTCACTATGGTTAAATAAAAAAAATCGGGTGGGGCTCTGCTGGGGCACACAGCCGTTGGTTTTCACGTGAAACGTCTATGTTAGCGAATCGCTTTTAAAGTAAAAGATTGAAATAAATAAAGACAGGATTGACGGTGTTTTAAGTATTTTAATAAAAAAGAACAGAAATTATTATTACAATTAATATTCGACAACGATTTTATTTAACATAGGTCTGTGATATGTGAAATAAGAAACATACGGCATAATGTCAACATTAATATTTCTGGTGAATGTACAGTCTATAGTGGTATTGCCTAATGTTGTCGGTGATGTTTGTACGTAGTTAAGGCCGAATTCATTCCTCATGAACTCAACAAGATAGCTGTTCTGTTGTGGATCGCAATTGAAATCGCCGCATAGAACGATTGGAGTCTCCAAGTCTGGCTGAGAGTTCGGTATTAATTTTGTTAAGTTTGCTGAATATGGCAGGAGTGATTGATAAAGACATAGCTTAACAGCTTCAGCCGACGCCTTAGGATGTATATATACGGCAACGAGGATAAACAGCGTAAGATCTTCGACTTTAACGTCCACCAAGCATATGTCGCCGACATTATGTTTTCTCAAGACTGAATTTCCGCATGACTTGTTGGCATTTACTATGATTTCGCTACAGTTCGTGGAGCTTTGTAGGTTTCTGTAGATTGCAGAACCTCCGGCTGCAGAAACTCGCACCGGCAATTCAGATGAGGTAGACGGACAATGTGTACGATGTTCAAGTGCGGTGTTATTACTTGCTCTTAGTTCGAAGCCATTGATCATCACAGTGTTCGCGCAATTCATCCAAGTCTCGCTAATTACCATATAATCGGAGTTCACGAGGCACGCCGTAGTATATTTGAGGGAAAGATAGTTCCTCGCCATGAACATCATAAATTATGTTGATCGGAGATGAGTTCTGTCCCGGAGCAATATCCAAACATTGTTCCTCATTCCATAACAAAGTATGTTGTCGAGCCAGCAGGATTTCAGATTCTGGGTACCTGTGTGTGGCCCATAGCCCCCTCTTTCCAACGTGATTTATATTTCTGGCTGGCTCTTGCACGAGCTGAGGCCGACATAGCAAATGTTTATATATTTTTTTATCACTTTCTGGTTATTTTTAATATAAATACTATCCAAATTACACTTATTTTTGTATGAATCAATCGGTTTCAATAATCTTGATAAACACACGAAAGAATCACCACGCTATCAAGTCGGAGATTCTTTCGTGATGACTTGACTCGTGAGTCAAGTCATCACGAGTTACACTGAATAGAAACGAGCGAGAGCGCCGGTTTCGCACAGTTAACGCAGTACCCCTCCCCCGCCGCCCCGCTCGACCCAGACCCGGACTCAAGGTCATAACAGCGAGCTGACTATATAAGTGAAATATTCACACCACATTTTTGTTTCTAGGACTAATAGTTTTGTAATTATTAAGGTACGATGATATAGACCTTTTCGTTACGGTCCACTTTTTGAACCTGGTACCCGTATGTTTCGGCGCGATTTTAAAGACGTTTCACGTCAAAAATAAGCATTTTTGTGCGAATCATTTCCCTATACCGCTGTGATTTATTTTGTATTTCACATTGAAATATCAGAGGTATAATTTGTGACTGAATTTGACTCGATTGTGAACGTCCAATTGTTAAGTAACTTCTTTGCATTCTCAAAACATTGTGATATGTAAAACCAATATTGCGTACACAGACCTCTTTCATAGGGCGGTTACATTCCAAAAAACTAATGAATGAGAAAGCGTTGAGACGTAATCTCTATGATAAAAACTAAAAATCTGTTAGTGTAAAGGGGTGGTAGACCCCCTTCCTCTTGTGTATGTCACTGTGTAGCACCAAAAGTGGAAAGTAGAGTTTTCTTGAAACAATTAAATCTCTCCAGTTTTTTAAAATAGCTCTCGGTTTACCGATAGTGTTAACTTTCGGATTTTTTCGGAATTATGTAAATTTTTCTTTCCGAAATTCTGAAGGTGTTACTTCAATAAATTCCATTTAAAAATTATCAATTACCATCCAATCAAAAATTGACAGATTTGTAGAGTGGTGTAGAGAGCCACTGAGAAGTGTACCACGTGCCAAATCTGGCACGCATGCCATAAGCTGCCGTCGTCTGCTCTATAACATAAAAGGTGGTGACGCACCAAAAAGGAATTATATGAATAGAATAAAACTGGGGTTCATGTGACGCACATGTATTGAAAACGAAACACTAACAGAATAATGGGAATTAAATGTTTTATCTAGGAAATACAGCTATAATAGTAACAATGAATAAATCAATAATCAATAATGCATTGCCCCACTTCTGCCCTCGGCATAAGCTATCATGTCTCCAATCATGGACTTGCATAGAGTTGCATATAACAATATCACGAGAAATACTTGTAATCTAATGCACTTCGAAAGAAAATACAAAAGAGGTATTACCTGAAAATCGAAATTTCTTTTTATTTTATTTCTTTTTCGCAGGATACAAATTTGATCTTATTTGTGTTTAGTGTTCGGCAACCATTATTCGTGTTCAATGTTTAGTAACAGTTTATGTCAAAATTAATCGGTTGAAGAAAATCACTAGCATTAGAACAAGCAAGGAGTGGGGAAAATATGATTGCCAAGCCTACAAGGACTTCGGGAAAGATTTTTTTGCTTTTGCTAAAATGGGTTTATACCAGGTCGTTAAAGCAATGGTAAGTTTTAAATACTATGCAATGTCAAATGTCTAAAAGTGCAAAAGAATATATCGAAAGCACGAAAAGAAAGCTGAAACTATTTAGAATGATCCCTAAGTATGTGATCATCTAACTTTTTTTTTTTTTTTTTTTTGTTTTCTGTGAAAACTTCAAATTAAAATATTTGTGCGTTTTTGTTGTAATTTTTGATTACATAAAGGGGGAAATGTAAAATAAGTTTTAATTTCTTATTTTTTTAGATTATTTAACTCACATTTTATTTCGAAATGAGTACATTTCCAAATAAAACTTATTCCTTCGAAAATTTCAAAACCATAGCGTGTAAATATTTTAGTTCCATGTTCTCAAAATTGTCCTTTTGGTTTGCTGTACACTCTCCCTTCGATTTTGCGACCATGGGAACTCCTTTCGTATGTCTCTCTCCTCTTGGCAAACCTGGTCCCTTTTCGTGTTTCTTTTTTCTTACTTTCTAGGAATCACCACAAGCATTACATAACATTTAATGCGGTAGTGTTGTTCAAGTTTTTCCGTCATTTTTGACAAAAACAAAAATTTGCTGGGTATCATTTCTCCTTCCTTATTCAACAATGGTCTACCGAGACTGACAACTGCAGGTTTAAAAAAACTCATGCATGTGTTTTAGGATTGCCTACATATTCACTGTTGGAACTTCTCCTTCTTCCAAAAACCGCTAACTGATTTGTTAGTTGCGACTGTGACTGTATGTTTACTTTTGTAACAAAATTTTTTAAATCGAACGCTTGGAGCAACCACTCCCGATATTTCCTGCTGTAATTTTAATTGTATTCATTCTCCAATCTTTTTTTCTATTTAACACTAAAATGTTATTAAATGGCTATTAAATGTTGTTTACTATGAATACAAACTCATCAATGATTACGAGTATACGTTATTCAGTTGTATTCAGGAAATAAGTTTGCTCGGACCCGATCGACTTCGAGGCTAGCTGCAAAGAAGGGCAAGCTTTTACCTTAATTTTGTAACATATAGGATTTGTAACTAAATATAAAATATTTGCAATTAATACACCTCAAACCATGACACCATAACTAACTATGGTCTTATATCTTTTGAACATACCTCATATACTTACTACAAACAATTATTTATTTTCTGGAGCTTTACTTTCATAAGTTCAAACGGGGGCCTTAAGAATAAAATCTGGGGCATCAGAAGTTTATATTTTTGAATCAAAATGCATATTAATTTCTTTAGTTTGATTCCATAAAATTGATTTCGGTTCGTGAAGTGCTTAATGAAAAAGTTGTTATTTTGTAATGTAACTCAAAATGGAGAATTGCAGCTACTCACGTTGTTCATTTTTTTCGCAGAGGAACACAGCTGTATTACTACAAGAGAAGGGCTTAACCTTGAAATCATCCAAATAGGAAGCGACCCCACAGTCAAACCTACTTGGATCGTCTGTCCATAGAGGGTAATCATCTTGATGCACATTCCCTTCGTTGTTCGTGTAAGCGAAATACTTCGTATCTAGTTGCATGCTATCTTTTTCCCTTTCAATTCCTGTAGAAATAAAAATAAATATTTTGTATTTATTAAATCTGTTGAACAAAAGGTATTTTATGATATATAGGCTTAATGCATTGATCAATTGATAAAAGATATCTTAAGCATTTAATACTTCACTCATGGAATCATTTTCGATTTTCTGATAGTATTGCAATAGTAACGTTGCAAAAATGAGTGAAGAGATTAAGTAAATTAATTATTTTACACTTAAAATGAAATTGCAGTGACGATATTTGTGATATAGTAAGTGTAGCAGCATTATATGGGGAAGAAATTCATATGTAATAAAAGGAGTATTAAGTGAAGTAAACTGTATGATTTGGTTACAATGCAATAGTTAAAATTTATTTTCACAATAACAACTTGTACACCTATGTGCCTCCTCCATTGGTATCCTTAGCTTGACGTGCTGGAGGGGCTTGAGTACTCTGACAATCCTGGGAGCAAGGCCGGCGGTAGTTTAACTACCAGTAGGTTCTACCATGCCGGACAGGTCCTCGTAGGGTAGGATTCAGACTAAATGAGATACCACCTAGAGCTAAATCGGTCCTCTACCTACCTTTAGGTGCTCTAGTCCAGTGATTAACAGAGGCTGCAACTTTTCCCCATCCATGAACAGTACACCTTCTTATGCTAATGTTGCATCGGTCATCGCACAGTCTATAAAGGACCGTGTTCCTGGTTTAGGAAGAGGACCAGGTTCGATAATCTTCTAAGCTGGCCTCACCTGCTCACATCCTCGAATGCAGGATTTAGCTGACGATCCCTTGCTGGTGCTGAATTGTTTTAGAGTGTACGAAGTCATGGACCTGGTCTAGCACTGCTGACTGATGGGGGTGGGCAACAACAACAACAACACACCTATGTACAATTCAAGTAAACGGTATCCTATGGTACATGAGCAATGCGATCTATGCTACGTGACAGTGAAAATGCAGCAACAAGAATTTGAGGTCAGAAAATTGTACATTTCCAAAGTAGGCGAACCTCACCGAGGAATGCAAATGATGTGAAATGCTCTGCTATCAGGCGTGTATTTAATTGTATATAAAGGAAAGAATTTGTAGAATGGGGGCATTGTCCGTGCCGTTATCGTTGTCAAAGAAATCATACTGCAATTTTTTTCATTTCTTTCACGGAGAACACGTGTAATAGTACAGAGTGTCGGACCTCTGTTAGCGGAAGTGGTTCCAGCAGACAGATGATTTTACGAGTAGCATGCTGATCGGACTGAGAAGAGAAAATTGGTTCATAAGTCAAATCTCAGCCGACACCTACGTAGAAACATCCACGGTACAGTGACAAAGATGGTTGAAATAAGGAAATGTGACAAGTTTTTCAAAGGTGCTGAAGTGATCAGAGCCACGACAGCCCACGTGCATTGACGTATGTACCAAAAAATGGTTGCATCCTTACAAACCACTTTTGGTGCCGTTTTGCAGGGTATGCAGAGCACCCTTTTGCTCCTATATTGACCAGACCAAATCCCATTGATTGTTTTTACATGCCAACACTCATGGTGTCAATTAAAAAGACTGTCGTTGACCTTACGGCACAGAAGACCCCTTTTTTAATGGTGCCAGGCTAGAACGACATTAACGAAAGAACAGTGCAAGGTTTTGTTCTCAGACGAAAAATTCACGCTTCTTTTTGTCTAATGATAGCCATCGTGTACGAATGAAGAGCTTATGCGGTGACAAATCTTATATCATCACATCTGTGGAATGCTCACTACGTGACAACGAAACATCATTGAAAAGAGGTACTGAAATAGGCTGAAAATGTCATTAATGTGAATGATGAGTGTAAACAAATTATATATTTTCTGTCAAAAAAATGTTTAACTTTTACAAACAATATTGGAAAGACTTACGGTAGAAATCGAAAGAAATCTTTATTCAACAAATAGAAGGAAGATAGAAATTGTTTAGGGTGCCTATACTTATGGTGAATTGCGTAGTTTACAGCGAATTTCTTGACATATAGACGCTGCCCAATATTAATTTATGCTGTATGATAATATATTATATGACATTTTATTAAATGTGTTGTGTGCTAATTGGATATTTTTCAAACATTTAAATACGTTCAGGAAAGGTTTAAAGAAAGAGAAGGGGAAAAAAGGATTTGTGCTCCACGGAAAACACTTCGGGTATATTATATTGTAACACTTATGCTAATAAATAATTTTCATCTTCCTGTGAACTGAGAAAAACCACTAGATAGGAATCGTACAACATATCTAAACTTAAAGTTAAAAAGGGATAATATAAATGAAAGATCGGTATGATATTAATTTTCATACTTTTTTTGTTTTTCAACAACTGGTCTTATAATTTGTTAACTTAATCATTCATAGCATTATTGAAACCTTATTATGATAAATTTATTGTAACACGTCCTCTTTCAGATGTTTAAACTATATAATTAGAGCTATTATTTATTTCATAATTTTCAAAATTAAAGGGGTCTTATAATTTCTTAAAGGACTATGTCTGTTGTTAACTGAAAACATTATTATCATTATCGTAATCATTATAGTTACCGTGTGGATATAACTCACAATGAAACTCAAGAATGACAAGTAATAATCAGGAGTATTCTGATATATTGTGACTTTACTCCTATAACTCACCTATATATACTTCTGGAGGGAATAAACTTTCCACTGACATCTTCAGGGTTTTACTCAGTTCCTTCATACCCGCATCCGAGAAGCGTCTGGTGAATGGCCTCCCACCATTTGCCTCGGTAGCACAATAACTTTCCATGTCTCTCAAAGCCACAGGTCTCGAAGACATGTAGATACATATGTTCTCCGATTCTAAAGGAAAATATGTATATGGGCAATCTGAAAATAAAAATTGACATCGTTAACTTCATCAAAGTACAATGTATTATATGGACAGGCTACGTTGTCAGAACGGACGAGGACCACATCACTAAAAAAGTCTTCAATGTCCCACCGGTTGGCATACGAAGAAAAGGCAGGCGAAATCTAAGATTGCATGATAGCCTAGAAAAAGACCTAGTTTTGAGAACTAAAAATTGGAGAAGACTAGCGGGAAGACGGCTGGCTTAGAAAAGGCTTCTTGAGAAGGCCAAAGCCCACGCTGGGCTGGCGAGCCACTGAGAAAGGAAAGTGACATATTTCAAATCTTTTTTTTTTTTTTTACTTGCAATAATATCAAAATTGAATAAAGAGATTTTATGGATGGATTCAATAATCGTCTATTACTTTTAAGTTAAGTATCCGACTACGTTCGGAAACGTGAATTTCAAAAGCGTATAAATGGATAATTTTCATGATATTTAGTGTCACTTAGATTAGAATATATGCATAAAACTGTTTTCAGGACATTTTGACAAAAAAATTTATTTAAATATAATATTTTGGCAAAAAATTAACTTCGAATAATAATTTTTCCAAATGTTCTTCTTTTATGAAAAATGCTTATATTATAATAATATTTTGCCTGTATATAGCTCAGACCTCTCTACAGAGGCTCAACAAGAATTTTTTAAATATATAACTTAGAAGTGGGTTTATTCATATTTTACTACAACAGAGGAGAGCAATTTTAAGAAAAAAACGCGAATAATTATTTCAATTGGTGGTAATTCTGAAAATAAAGTGAATTTTTCAAAAATTCTAGTTGAGTCTCTGAAGAGAGGTCTGAGCTATATACAGGCAGAATATTATTATAATAGAACCATTTTTCACAAAAGGAGAACATTTAGAAAAAAGATTCTAAGTTAATTTTTTGTCAAAATATTATATTTAAATAATTTTTTTTGTCAAAATGTCCTTAAAACAATTTTATGCATGTATTCTAATCTGAGTGACACTAAATATCATGAAAATTATCCATTTATGTGCTTTTTTAAAATCACGGTTCCGAATGTAGTCGGATACCTTAATCATTGTGTTGCTTCTTTTCTGAACAATTATTTTTGAAATGTCCTCGTTCTCCATAGTTGAAACTTTTAACGCTTTTTGATTCTGTCTGACCTCAAAGGCGACGATATATCATTTATCTGAAGATCTTTTTGATCATTTGAGTGATAATAAAAATAAAAGGCGTCTGTGGAATATAAACTTTGGTTACTATTATTCTCATAAAGACACCACAATTTTTGTGATACATACTGCTTCGTTCACATATCGTGAAATTGTCTCTCGATCAACGTTCTTTTGAGATCTTGCTTCTCCACTTCAAGGAATTCTTGTGAAATTTTAATATTTGACTTCCCCATCGATGTTTAGATTGTATTATTTATTCGAATTCAGATGGAACAAAACGCGTTAACATAAAAAACTGGTAAATGTCTTTTACAAAACTAAGTTTCCTGAGGCTGTTCCATAATTCTTATTAATCTGCAAGCGTAAATCTGAATTTCTTTTTCCTGGTATGTTTCTTGAACGGTCAATTTAAAAAAAGTTAAAGCATTATTTATTTTAATGTATTTTCAGCACTTGCTAAGATCCAATATCATCAACAATCCTCTCAATGATAATACGATATTGAGAACCGATTATCATTCGCAAAGCTGAATCTTGCTTCAAAGACTTTCTATTTATTTCTTTTCCACAACCTCTCCCTGTTTTGTGGTCTTAGTAGCCAAGTGGTCATGGTCACGAACTCGTCATTGTCGAGTCAAGGGTTCGAATACTTGTTCCACTGAAGACCATTCATGCAGAGGAGTTGATGCATATTACATCTGTCGTGGCCTAAAATCCTCCCGTTTGTGTGCTGTCGGGGCTTGAAGAATCGGCTGCCATTCAGGCGTCGTCCTCAACACTTGATCGAAGTTCAAAATTACGAGGTTCGTCCTCCATAGTCCTCGCGTTGCTTTAGAGTATGACGTTAATAAAAAAACCGAATCCCCTCTCTCTGCTTTGGAAAAAATTTACTATTTTGTTACTTTGTTCCAACAATAACATCCAAGTATATTTAATTTGATTTTTATTGACGTGCACTATAAAGCAGAGTGAGTAGTATCCGCGAATCACCAAGTAATTTTGAAACTTAGTGACGGACGAAGACGAATCCTGAGCTGGGACCATACTTTCCAAACTTCCACGCCCTTCCTTCTTAAGAAGTTTAAGCCACGACATGTTTAACATGCAATAACCCCTCTACACGAGGCTGTAGAAGGGAACCAGGACTATAGAACTACGACTAGTTCAGTTACTGCGGTCACCACATTCAAGAAGTAGTAACACCATAGATATCAGGGGTGTCGAACCTTTGTGGGCCAACGTACCATTTTTTCTGAAGAAGTGTTTAATGAGGTATAGACGTGCCGCCAAATAATTTTGACTTGTGATGATTGGGGCAGAATTAAATTTAAATACTAAGATCACAAATCTCTTTATTTACTACGAAAAAATACCTTTTGTACTGTATAGTTGTAAATGTTTTAGTTATACATGTAATTGAAATTTAAGTAGCATTAGTGTGGGTTCTGTTATTGCATATTGTGTATGGATAACAAATAACTTATATTAGGACTGTAAGGTATTACTTTTAATAGAATGCATGCTCAATAGGAGTCATCTGCCAATCGGTTTTTAAGCAATTAATTATCTTTGCTGTGGTTCACTTTTTTGACAAAAGGATTTGTGATATGTTTCAAAATGACGTTTTACAGGCGATATTCCGCATACCACTATTCCAGAACATAAATATACCCACCACTTTATCGCCTTTACTAATAATGCCATATTTCTAGATTCCAAATTTGAAACTCTCTGTTAAACTTACTATCTCGTCCTTTTAATTTTGTTTGCTGAACTAGCCATGTTAAATAACACTTAAAAATCATACATATAATACAAATAAACTTTAAAACGCATTTGTGTCAATGAAATCGACTATGCTATGTGTAGACAAACTTCGCAATGAAGTCAACGACGAGACTAAGGCAAGACAATAACAAACGAGTGTGCTCCCCGCCACCTCACGGCCGTAATAATTTATAGTGAATTTTGTTATTTTAAAATGAAATGCAAATAGCATTTTGATCGCTGGCGTGCCCAAAATATTGTGTCATATGCAATGAATGGCACGCGTGCCAATGGTTCGCCATCCCTGATATAAAGGGTGTTTTTTTTAGAGGTATAGAACTTTAAATTGCAATAAAACAACGATGTATTATTCAAATGACATGAATTTTTTTTATTCGAAAGATAATCTTGTGGCATTACATTTTAAATATGATTTCTGGCATAGGACTGCCACGGCTGGCTCGGATGTAGTCCAATCTGGACGTCCAATTTTCGATGACTTTTTCCAACATTTGTGGCCGTATATCGGCAATAACACGGCGAATGTTGTCTTCCAAATGGTCAAGCGTTTGTGGCTTATCCGCATAGACCATTGACTTTACATAGCCCCATAGAAAATAGTCTAGCGGTGTTAAATCACAAGATCTTGGAGGCCAATTCACAGGTCAAAAACGTGAAATTAGGCGGTCACCAAACGTGTCTTTCAATAAATCGATTGTGGTACGAGATGTGTGACATGTTGCGCCATCTTGCTGGAACCACAGCTCCTGGACATCATGATTGTTCAATTCAGGAATGAAAAAGTTAGTAATCATGGCTCTATACCGATCACCATTGACTGTAACGTTGTGGCCTTCATCGTTTTTGAAGAAGTACGGACCAATGATTCCACCAGCCCATAAAGCGCACCAAACAGTCAGTTTTTCTGGATGTAACGGTGTTTCGACATACACTTGTGGATTAGCTTCACTCCAAATGCGGTAGTTTTGTTTGTTGACGTAGCCATTCAACCAGAAGTGCGCTTCATCGCTAAACAAAATTCGCTTATGAAAATCGGGAACAACGGCAATCTCGTTTTGGGCCCATTCGACGAATCTACGCCTTGCTTGATGATCGTTTTGATGAATTGCCAAACCAAACTGAGAATAAATCACTTGACAGCTGTTAAATCAGTCGCTATCTTGGAAAGTAATGCCAACTTAAACTTCTATACCTGGAAAAAAACAGTCTTTACGTAGTCGGACCTCTGCTTAACGAAGTCGCTAAATCCCGAAAAAGATTCATCTCTTGATGTACTTTAGGAACCACTAAAATAAATTTAAAATTCTCAAATACTTTATATTTTTTAAAAAAGGTAGCTATTAACACTTTTTTTAAAATTAATATTTATTTATTTTATAAATTTTATCCATCAAAAAGAAATCTTCAAGGGTAAAAACAATGTCTAGGAATACACTATATTTTTAACTTTAAAAATAATTGTATATCAAAGTTAACTAATTTTAATGAAATTTTCCAATTTTCATATTTTCTAATTTTAAGCATAATTTAATCGCTGATAAAATCTGTTAATTTTATTTGAGTTTCTTATTTGAAAAATTAAGTCCATTTTATTGCTCTAGGTGAAGTAAGCACCTGGTAAAACCAGTTAAAGGCCATTGATCACCATAATATGTATTAAAAGAGAGAATAATTTGAAATGGCCAGAAATACTATTAAAATAGGAAGGAAAAAAAATCGAATCCCAAGAGGAAACGTTCTTTAAATAGAAAATACACTTCGCTATTTGGAAGTTGTTTCACGAAGAAAATAGTTAAATGCTCTTAGTTCCCGGAAAAAGTTCGCAAAATAGTTACATTCGCTAAATAGAGGTTCGTTAAATAGAGGTCCAACTGTATATACCAGGAATATACATAAATGAAAATCCCAACTTTACAGACATATTAAAAGAAATGAAAATGCAGATACAATCTTGTTCATCGGAAATAAAAAATAACAGACAGTTGAAAGTTTACGAAAAGGGCGCATGACAAAATGTTTGGCCCGTTCTCTTACCAAGAAGAGATTGTTGATAGGATTGTTTTAATATTCTACAGATTGGGTTGTTGCGAAGAATCTGGGTATGAGACGAAGAATATGGTGAATAAATTCTACAGCAGAATTTGTGCTCTCTATCCCATTGCCAGATGCTCGTGGGTTTCTTAAGACCAAATTGCGACACAGCTGCTAGTCTTGTGATATCGAATTTAAGTGTTTCTAGGATCTTAATTTGCTGATGGTCGTTTGATAAGAATCTCATGATATTTTGGTTAAAAAAGCTGCATCATAATGAGGATACTAAATGAGAAGCGTTACTACTTACTACGACCCGAAGTTTCAGATATGAGACCTTTCAAAGTATTAAAATTTTTAGGAAAAAAAGCTAATGGGCTCTTATATATATATTCTGTTGTAAAGGACATTTAGTCAGTCAATGTAATTGACTTTATGGATGTAACAGTCTTATATTTCTTATATTATTACAGCATATATTTGATTATATTAATATATTTCAATTTCTTAACAATGATTAGATATATAATGCAAGAACAAACTCGTGTTATATGAAAACTTGTGAACAGAATTATGTGGCGTTCTGTCTCAAAATATTAACAGAATTTAGAGACCAGTAAATACTTTCCAAAAGTTTTTGCAGTAAGTCTGGGATTAAATTTTATGAATTAGAAAGAAATTCTGAGAAAAGATTAACATTCCAAGATATAATCTATGTAAATTATTTAACGATTTTGAATGAATAATATTTGTTAAACATCAAAAAGATTAAAATTGTATTGTCGCAACAATTATTTTAATTTGAAATTCACTCAACAGATTTTTTAAGGTGATATCTTTTTATTTGTCATTATGTTACTTCAGTTATTGTAATAGCAGAAGTAATTTAGGAGATAAAAACCGAACACTCAAACTATTACAATTTTAAAATTAGTATGCTAATAACTTGATCCATTAGAGTAAAATTCTTTTGAATTATTAAATTCTAACTTCCACAACGATTGCAAAATTATTAGATTCTATAATTTTATCTTCTCTTTTAGCTCATTACTTTGCAGTCTCCCTAAGCCGTACAAACACATAGAACGAGAGAGAGAGAGAGAGAGAAATATATATATATTAAGAGAGAAGAGAGACAAGAGAAATATAAATAGAAAGAGAGAGATAAAGAAAGAAAAAAGAAAAAAAAATGAGAGAGAAAGAGAGAGAAAGAGAGGAGAAAGACAGAGAGAGATTAACAGAGAAAGAGAAAAGTAAAGAAAGAGAGAAAGAGAAAGATAGAGAAAAGATAGAGAGAAAGAAAAAGAGAGAAAGAGAAAGATAGAGAGAAAGAAAAAGAGAGAAAGAAAAAGAGAGAAAGAAAAAAAACTGGGATTTTTTTTTGTTCCAGAAAAACTTTATGGACTAAATGTATTTAAAAAAATAGGGAAAATTTATGAAGTAATCAGTCATATTATTCATATAAAAGAAGCATTATAAAAATTAAAACAAGCATAAAAATAACAGTAAAATTATAAAATAAAAAAATACGTTTTCACCATATGCAAAAAGAAATAATTCACTGATATTTGGATAGTTAACTCTTTATTCGGATGCGTCGAATATCTACTATTATTTATTGAGAAAGGCAATTTAAAATGAAGAATTTTAAACTGCTTTTCTTTTAAAATTAATTTAAAAGTTTAATTTATTGTAAATAACAACTTACCAAGGCTATATATAACTACGCTGCGCAACCATAAGAAGACGAACCAACACCGCCGATTCATTTTGACGCTCTGATAAATTCTTATTCAAAACTGCAATTGTAATTGTAGTGTAACGTGATAAATCAGTTTCAGTCAGCCATGTTTGTCCACTTTTCGTTGTAGAAGGTTCTTGCGATCTCACTGAAAAATTGTACATTTAAGAAAACATTTTATAAGAATTTAATTAATTTCTTAAAAACTAGAATTTAAAAAGTGAATCACATTTTTTTCCCTTCAAAGAAAAAAAATTGATTTGATATGTTTTTGTTCAATAAATGCCACAGAACAGCTAGATGACATCCAACACATCAATCGGATTTATAATATTCTACATCTGCGTATTGTAACTTTTAAAGTAATGTACAGTACTTTTTTCTAAACTGTTTACAGATATCAATGTACAGGGTGTTGCCGAATTCGACCGATAAATTCAGAGGAGTGATAGTAGGTAGCATGGGAACGACAAATCACCATAGAGCATGGGGTCGCAATCTACTTTTAGTCGAAGTAATTCGCAAAAACAGTTAAAAAAGGAGTGATGCCATGTGGTATGAAAAGGGACAATAAGAAGTCAGGAATACATTTATTAGTCGTAAAGCATGCTTATAATACGAACAATGCACCACAGCTTGACGTCAGAAGTGCAACGATAAGTGATTATAACAGGAATTGTTCGAAGTAGTGGCCGCATATGTCATACACAGCCGACACCGAGGGCGATCAGTTGTTAGACGCGTTCAAATAAATCCGATATGCTGGCGATGTCATCTAAAGCAACGACTATCCGTGTCGTAAAATATACTACTCTCGCTACCGGCGTCTCATACAGAAGCGATTTCAGGTGGCCCTAGAAGAAATCCAAGGGATTGGGATCAGGAGAGCTTGGTGGCCAAGCAACAAGTCTGCGACGTCCAATCCACCTACCGGAATATGCAACATGGAGGTGGTTACGCACACCGCAATCGAAAAATGTGCTGAGGCACCTTCATACATGAACCACACGTTCTGGTGCACAGTGGCCGATACTCCCTTTAGTAACTCCGGGAGAAGTGAGAAATTTGCATTCGTGCAGGTTTCTTCAACCCTACCAAGGCACTTCCTCTCCCCCATCCATTTACCCCCATCCCCTCTCCCCCATCCATTTACCTACTCTTCTCGTTCCCGATCGTTCTCCTGTTCGGCTCATCGTTCTTCCGAAGGCTATTTGTAACGAATCTATTCGCGTACCTTTCTCTAACCCTCTTGGGAAATTTTTGGTCTATCAATTCGCGTTATTCACAACCAACCCTTCTGAAGAAGAAATCGTGATGTGTAAGTTAAGTTTACTATATTCGAGTATAGTCGAGGTTTTCTAGCGAGAGGAGAGAAGGTGTGGATGTAAACCAGAAATCAGGTGAGATTGTTACTGACATGTATCATTATTGAATTATTGTGATTAAATACTTATTAGGGGAAAGATTTAAAGGGACGATTGATAAGAGATTAAATTAATATTAGATTAAATATATATATATATTTAGGTACCCAGGAGAGAGGTGAGGACCTTTTACATACTATTATCCTGATTTTCCCCAACGAAACGTGGTTTTGCGACCCCATGTTCTATGGTAATTTGTTGTTCTCATGGTGTATACTATCATCCCTCCGAATTTGTCGGTCGAATTCGGCAACACCCTGTACAGTGCAGTTTTAACTTTGCCATCTTTAAGTGAGAATAATCAGTTCTAATTTGATTTTTTTTAATTTAAAATTACCTGATATGCATAATAAATATTCTCCCGATTCTTGTTCTCTCTTTTTGATCATATTTCCAAAACTTTGAAAGCATACTGCATTTTCCCTTAATTTTTTTTCTGACATATACACTGGTGTTCAAAATTAACAAAATTTTCAGGTTTGGTCGATTACCTCTAGAACTACTGGGCGGATTTTTACGAAATTCAGTATGTATATAGGGTTGATATAATGCAAAAAATAACCCTTCAATAATTGATCACACGCATGATTACGTGTAACCCTCAGCCTTGGAGGGTTCTCGGATGAGGGTTGCGAGTTGCAATTGCCCATCCTAGAGCATCAAAACCATGCCCTATAGGGATGGGGACCTGACTGGTCAATCCATCCGGCGAATCTCCTCACTTTCCAGAAATTCGTCGACATGTGAGTTCCATGTAGCCTCGCGTTGTCATCCATTAAAAGGAAATCAGGACCCACTGCACCCCTAAAAAGCCGAAAGGGCCCCAAGACCTCATCTCTATATCTCTCAGCAGTCACAATACTTATTCCAAAGACATGGGGGTGTGTAGCAATCCAACTTGATGTCTGCCCAGTATCAAGCCTTCGCGGCCGTAATGATCGATTTCTCGGATATTGGAGAGCTGGTAGCGGGTCCCTGGTTCTTTCCCATATGAAAGTTAGCCTAGAATCACTAGTTAGGCTAAACCGGGAGTCATCAGCGAAAACAGTGGCAGCCCATTGATCCATGTGATCCAATGTCTTTGATCTTTGTACCATTTTAAGCGGATTCTCCTGTATGTGGAACTCAGAGGGATGCAAACAACAAGTATTCTTACTAATAGCGCACTCTCAAGAAGTCTCTTCTGGAAATAATCACTCTTGAAACTCGGGTTCCTGTGGCTGCATACTATGCTCCAGAGAGAGAAGCTGTAGCACCCCTGTTACGTCTCGCTATAAGGGACCAATGGTAATCTGCTATGGCCGTCGTAGCTCTTGGACGACCACGTACAGGTTTTCTGTCGACGGATCTTATATGCTGAAACTGTTTCCAAAAATTGAAACGACGTTGGGGATAAATCAAAGTCTCCAAATCTGGATTTGAGATACACATGTTTTTTGCCTACCCAGAATTCGCCACCTCATTCCTTCATCTAAACGTTGCTTGTTTCTCAGTTTTACTATACAAATTTTGATCAGAGCGATTGTTGCAAAAAAGTACTAAGAAATTCGGCGAAATGTGCTAGCGCACGAAATGCAGATTTTGGAACGCGCGCTTATAAATTCTAATTCTCGACCTGTTCCACCCACACACACATATACGCTTACGTATTCGACTTACAAGATTTACTGCTTCGTTTCGAAGTAATATTTTAACGTTTCGTTTAATTCTTTTCATGAAATTCTACAAAATATGCAAATTTTTCTTAATTTTGAACTCAAGGCTGTTGTTGGATTGGCTGTCAAAGGATTGCGAAAGACAGGATTAAAAAATAATAAATTGAAATTTCTGCCTGAGAAAGAGATTACTTAGAATTAAAAAAAATAGTAAACGTTGTTTCAACATAGGTTAGAATTATCTTTCTCTTTCAGATATTCATTCTGTTACTTCATGGAACATAACTTAAAATAATCATATTTTTTTTAAAAAAAAGTTAAACTTTTTTCACTTTGTGAAAAAATAGCTTATTATTTAAATTCGATTCGAATGCAGAAGAACAGTTTTTTTTTTCAAATTTTCCACAAGTGAATAATACGTTTTATTTTATTGAAGTAAAGTTTAATAGCTTTTGTAAAAAATACTTGGAGAAACCCAAAATGGAGGATACACGTAACCTTGCTTTGTTTTCATTCTAGAATGCGGAAAATGATTAAAATTGCTAATTTGTTTCATACTGGTGGGGTTTTTTTTGATTCCCCATTTGTTTTTGTTCGAATATTCACGTGTAAGCTTGTGCTTTTAATGCTTGTTTCTACGGCGACTTGATATTTTCTTCTTTGTTTATAATTACATTGAATTAAAAACAAGAAAAGAATATGAAATTAGATTTACGTTTATTTACCGTACAAGAGAGTATCGGTTTGTTTAACAAACAAACAAAAATAGTGCATTTGTGTTAGGTGGTTAGCAACATTTGTTTCTGTGTGCTTTTAAATAGATTCGCGTGATAAAAAGCAATTATAATCATCTTCAGAAATGCCTTTACTCAAATATTAAAAATAAATTTATGTCATATAAAAAACATAATAGTTTATTCATATTAATCGGGTAAAAAAAATATTAGGCTTAAAAATTCTTGTTTTAATTATTCGTTTTTAACTTTGCATTACTATGCCCTCTTCCAAAACGACACACACACACATGTATCTCGATTTGATACTGTTTCTTAATTTTGTAATTTGTTGGATAATTTGAAATGTTTTCTTGAATAAAAAAAGCCTGTATATGCATATTTGTATTTTATTATCAAGAATAAAATGCATATTTGTATTTTATTCTTGATTTAAGGTAACCGACTACGTTAGGAACCATAACTCTGAAAATGACTATAAATGATTAAATTTTTTCATATTTAGTGTCATCTGAATTAAAATAAACATCTAAAATTGTCATAAAACAGGGGTGGGCAAACATTTCCAGGGGACGGGCTACTTCTAATTTTTTCATGGTATTGCGGTTAGGGTTTCTGATTTCCCGGGTTTTTCCATTCCCGGGAATGTCCGGGAAATCCCGGGAATATATCAAAATTTCAAAAAAATTTAAAAAAACAAGTTATTTTTAAATAAAATCAATAATAATTATATAAAAAATAAGGATACATATAAACTCCAAAAGTAATACTTATTTATATAATGACTAAAAAATACAAAAAATATACAATAAATTGATTATTCATTTTTAAAATAAGATTTCAAAAAGCATAAGCAATTAATACTTTTATCACTCAGCCTAGTTCTAAGCTTTGTAACGAACAGTCCAGCAGCAGAAAATGCTCTCTCGGCTTCAACTGACGTTAGAAGAATTGTTTTTAAAGCATCACAAAGTTTTATAATGTTTGGTGATTGATTTTCAGTCGAGTCGAACAACTGCATCTCTTGTTTCATGATTTTGTTGAAACTGGTACTTTTTTTGGTTGAACACTATAAAACTTTTGTTTTAGAGTAAATTGCTTTCTCTAATTTTTCGTCTAATGCCAGAGGTTTTTCTTTCAAAATCTCTATGCTCTCTTCTTCTGAGTGTGAAAAGTTGGATATTGATTCCTCTTCTTCGCAGAAAAGCCTTGTCCCTATCATTTGGGCTTGTCTAACCAAACAATTTTTACCAGGCAATCGCGAAATATCACCAGTAACTGCAGCTGCTTCGTATTTTCTCCCAAAATTCAGGTATTGCATTAATCCTATTAAATTAACGTTGCGTCTCTCATTAATTCTTTGGATTAGAGAATATTTCATATTTTTTGCAAATTCTGAATTTTGTTCGTTCAATCAATGACGAAAAAGAAAATACACCTTCTGCAGTTAACAAAGTTACCATTTCGACTGCATAATTTTTCTAAGCCAATTTTTACTGGCTTTAAGCCTTTTACATTTGTAGTCACAGTTTCAAACTCTACATTGACCCTCATTTGTTCTTCTTTAATGTCAATTAATGCTTTTGAAATTTCTGACTTTATTTCTAAAAATATTTCAAGCATTGCCAACAAATTATTCCAGCGTGTTTTGGTATCCAAACAAACCATCTTTTCACAGCCAAACTAACATATTTTTGTAAAATATTCTTTATAGGGGACTTTCTGAATAATTTTACATTTCTAATCTTTTTTATAGTTTCATTTATGTTAGTTATGGAATTTTTTTCTGCGTAAGTGACATGAAACAAAGCATCTATTCCTACACCGCTTTCAAATTCTAAATCTTCTGCAAGCTCTTCACTTTCACCATTGTCTTCTTCTTCATGCGAATTATCTTCTACTTCAACAGTGTTTTCTACCAAATCTATTTGTTTATTATAAAGCACATCGCACACGGCTAGGTGTATGGCGTGTGCATAGCACAGGTGATACTCACAAGTCATTATTTTTCCAAACTTAACCATCATACTAGCACCATCAGTAACACACGCAACTATGTGCTTTTCTGTTGTGATTCCGAATTCCTGTAGTTTAGTCTCAGCCGCCTTAACACAATTTTCTGCTGAAAAGGATCCACTAATTCTTAGCATTCCTAAATTAAAGATTTCACCCTCATTGAAGTGAACGTTTATGTTCAAATATCGTCTATTTTGAAGCGATGTAAACTCATCGAGCGTCAAGCTACAACGAAGTCCTGCGTTTAACTTTGATGAAATTTCATTAGTAACCCGAGCTTTAATCACATTATATTGTTTATATACAAGCTTCATAACATCACTAGGGTTTGGAGGAAAGGAATAACCTTTATCATGTAAGGACTTCCTAATAAAGTTACTTTTTGTTATTGCATTTACCGTGAATCCATCTACACAAACAAGTTTACTTACAATTTCCTCTAGTGTTTCTTTTTTTCTTTCAGAAAATATGATAATAAGGATTTCTTTTGTTCAGAAGTAATTCTGATATCATTATCACTATCAATTTTTCTCTTAGTAATTTCAGTATTTTGTGATCCTGACGAAACGGATTGAGTTGCTTTCGATATATTATGCTGAATTTGTAAATGCCGAAGCAAACCACTTGTAGACCAACCTCTACACTTCAAAATATTGCTACATTTCATGCATTTTGCACTTTCTTCATTTTTATTTTTTATGAAATACTGCCAAACAAAGGACTTCGTAATTGAGACAGACATATTTCAAATGGTTATGTTTAATTTTTATATCTGAAAGAAATATATAAATTGTAAGAAAAATAAGTAGATCTCAAATATTTGGATGTGTTACATCAACAGAACAATTAATTAATACAATATAATTTTTATGTTCAGAACAAACTTGAAACAATATATTTCGTTTCGGTTCTATTATATATATATATATATATATATATATATATATATATATATATATATATATATATGTGGCATGCAGCCAAAAGCAAAACACAGTCTTCGCGCGCAGGCGCATCAAAGTAAAAGCAGAACTGAAACTGTAAAAACAGGAGACTCTTGAGAAAAACTTAGAATGAGAGAAGCAGCGAAGAGAACGCGAGAGGTGCGCGAGCAGGCATTACCTTCTGAATATCATCGTCAAACTTATCTGTAAAAACTTATCTACCTTTTTAATTAATTTTTGTTTAATGTTAAATAAACCATAAGAAAGAGAAACGTACTGGACCCCTTGTTGCCTCCACAAATTATGGGGGCTCGGCGGGATAGATAAAATTTCGATTTTGAACCAAAGTCTGGACAATGAACAACAGCGTCCGTGAAGGAGACGCTCCGCCATTTTCGGAAACTTCGTTCAACCTGTGTAGAGGTTGAATTTTTCAACTTCATTCCGCCTGTGTAGAGGTCGGAACAAATAACAAAATAACCTGTGTAGAGGTGTATTTTTCAACGAACCCTCAAAATCCCGCCTGTGTAGAGGGTTGGAACTAACTCAGTGTGAATAATCCGCCTGTGTGAGGCCGGAACTACAATTTCAACTATATTACCTGCGAAGAGGTGAAATCAGTGGAATCGAAATTTTTCTTCATTGGATACATCGTACGTGCACGAGCAACAGGGAGCCAGAAAAAAAGGTAGGATCTTTCCATTTCTAAAATGTATAAAAACGCTCTTAAAAGGATTTCATAAGAGTTGTTGAGAATCTAGACGGTACTGTAGAGTACTGACACTATAGTTAAACTAAAGACTAAAATTGAGAACAGTAGTACATTTGAAAGTGATCCAGATTTCGTTAAAACTTTAATTCAAAACTGTATATATAGATGAGAGTATCGCGAAACGAAAAGAAAGTAACTTTAGGAAAACAGAAAATTGAGCTCGCGAAACTTCAGTTAGCAAAATTAGAAAAAGAAGTCGAACTTCAAGGGCTAAAAATAAAGCATTAAGTTTTAAATCCTGCAGCTAAAGTCGAAGAGAAACGGTTAAAAACTTTAAATAAAGGAAACCGCAGCTCATATTGGCATTCGAGAAGCAGAAGATTGGTTTAGGCCTATTGATTTAGCTAAAAGAGTGCGATATTTATATTTCATCTAGAAGCGGATCACATAAAGAAATTCCTATTACTTATGGATATACCCAAGACCCCTTTAAAAAATAGATCACAAAACTTTAAAACAAAGATTAAAGAGAACTATCTAAATATCATGAAAGAAAAAATAAAAATTGCTTTATATGCGGTGATTCATCTCATTGCGCAAGAGACTGTGAGAAGCGTTTTAAACCTAAAAATCTAATGATCACATCCATAATAAAATAAACGTGAATACTTTGAAAATCGAGAGCGAAAAACAAAATAGCGATGAATGCGCAAATCTTCAATACGTAAACATTTTTGTAGAAAATCAGCCCGTAACAGCTTTGATTGATTCGGGTTGCCAGATCCCAGTTTTAAATTCCTCACTAATTAGAGTACAAACACCTTCCGAAGAGATCATAACATTAAGTTCATGTTTTGGCGAACAGCGTATGGTAGAAGTTAAACCCAAAAATATTTCTCTTAATCAACACTCTCCCTAGTTTGGTGTTGGAACGGCAATATCACCGACCTTGACCGAAGAATTTTATTATACATCCCAGTGTATATTCTGAAATAGAGAAACTAGGCCACGCAAAGAGCGATGTTTTTATTAGGATGAAAGTGAATCCCTCTTTAGGTGCTCATGCTTATGCTTATTCTAGTGCTATTTCTTTTTTCCAAATGTTTCTGTTTTTTCAAATGTGATAGAAAACTCTAGTTATGATATGTCACATGTTAAAAACTTTAATACTAGAAATGATTCGAGTTCTCTAATTAAGAATTATAAAATGCAATAACATTAAAGTACTAAGTTAAAAATGTGTATTAAATTGAAAAATGATATTCCTGTGTGTCAGAGCCAGACGCTTATCTTGTTCCTGAGAAATTACAGGTAAACAATCAAATTGATGATTGGTTACGACAAGGTATTATAAAAGAGAGTGTTTTGATTATTGTTCTGATATAGTATTGTGTGTAAGAAAGCCAATGGTGCCATGAAAACGAGTTCCGTGGAATTTATCTCCCAATCTCCTACCCCTTCACCTATGAATAGTAATTATCGACGGTTTGTGTTTTGCTCCGAAAAATTTTTGAGCTTTGGCAGTGGAAGCGAAGGAAAAGAGAAATCGTTTTTTGAACAGACGTCAGAACTCTACAGAGAAAATATCGATGCGTTCAACCAAAGAGTCAACTTGTTAAAAAAGACGTTCTTATGCCTGTGAAAAACAATGTTTTCCTGTGGAACCTTCGGATGTCGAAGAGGTGCCTTCACATGATGGAGAAACTGTCTAGTTCAACAAAATTTTGATATGTTTAATCTCTATATTTGTCATATAGTCCTTGTCTGTTCCGTTTTTTTTTGTATGTTTCAGATTCTCCTCTGGTCTCCATGGAAATACCGCTGCGGACGGCGTACAGTCCAGGCTGGCCGTTGTGGCACATGCAGCCAAGCAAAACACAGTCTTCGCGCGCAGGCGCATCAAAGTAAAGCAGAACTGAAACTGTAAAAACAGAGACTCTTGAAACTTAGAATGAGAGAAGCAGCGAAAGAGCACTTGAGAGGTGCGCGAGCAGGGCATTACCTTCTGAATATCATCGTCAAACTTATCTGTAAAAACTTATCTACCTTTTTTAATTAATTTTTGTTTAATGTTAAATAAACCATAAGAAAGAGAAACGTACTGGACCCCTTGTTGTCTCCCACATATATATATATATATATATATATATATATATATATATATATATATATATATATATGCAGTCAGACCACCCATTTTACAAATCTTTTTTCTATATTGCAAATTTTTTTCCTGGAACCTAGAACAGAAAAAATATTGAAAGAGGAATCGCTATTTAACAAATTTTCCACATAATGAACTTTTCTTCTGGTTTTAGCGACTTCGTTAAATAGAGGTCCGACTGTATGTATGTGTATATATATACTAAAAATCTAAAGAAGCAAATCAAATATAGGAGTATAAATATATGCCAAAAGTTAAGCATATATATATATTCAGTTCCAGTTTTTGTTCTGGAAAAACTGTTTCTTTCCCTCAGTTTTCAATTCAACCTCGACTGATTAATTTTCCGATTTTTAAACGTTTGAATTTGTATTAAAATGTGTATGTAATATAACTATCAATAAACCTGATAAAGGTTTAGAAAGTAAATAGTGTATCAAATATATTTTCATCCATGCTCCCCGCAAAATTAGTATCATTTTGTGAGGCAAACAGAAATTTTAAAATCTGCCTTTTTACTTAATGAAATTCCCTAGATGTTTTGATAAACAATTTAAAAAGGCAGTTTGTAACGAAATCTACAGAAAAAAGTACTTCGAAGGAATAAATAATTATTCTGAAGAAAGAAATTATTAAAAATTCGAATACAAAAGAATTTGCTTAGTTTATAATAAATAAATGTCACACTATCTTTATTTTGCAGATGCTGTTACTGTCTAGATTTTTCATTTTCAACTTTATCATATACACAGAGGAAAAAAATCTTTCCCCAAATTAAAAAGTTTTTTTAAAAATTTTATTTATTTATTTATATATATATATATATATATATATATATATATATATATATTGCACTAAAGAAAAAAATTGTGTTGGCGTGGAAACAATGTTAGAATTCAAGATTTTATAAATTAAAAATCTAGGGAAAAAAATTCACATTTGAAAAATAATTACTAAAAATTAACCTTTTCTTTACTGACTCATAGGCGTTTGAAAATTAAATCCAGTCTAAGGCGAATCAGTTATTAATTATTAAGGTTGTTACTAAGAGATAAATATTAATAAATACGTGAAAACTCATTTGCTGCTGAAGTGCCGATTATGTGCGTTAAAAATTTTAATTATTGTATTTAAGGTATTTTATTTGTACAACCGATTTCTTGTTTATGGAATTGTTATATTGTAGTTACATGAAGATAAACAAATATTAAGAATCTCACTCGAAATTTAGGTTTAGAAAAATAAGAAATATCGCGAGATTGTTTATAAAAATATTCTCCCCCCAACAGTTTGTGGGCTCATTCCCTTCTTCAAATTGCTCATTCAATTAAATAGCTCATAATAAAGACAAGTATCCGAAAAAATGTTTTTGAAAAAAGATTAAACAAATAATAGTTTTAAATATTAGTACTTACGTTATCCACATAAATCAAGATCTTGAAACTTCGATCAGATAGTGCTAATTTGCTACGAAATGTGATTACTTTAAAAAACCAAATACTTCTTGTTAACGAAGCTTGATACAGAGATAGAAATTGATTTGGACAGATACTCCTACCCACAGCTAGCTGGAAAAATTCTCACCAATCCAACGAAAGCTTTAATCTTTCTTTCTCATATTACACTCTTACCCCACGAACATTCCTTCGTTCAGGAAGTTCGGGGTGAATGATCGAAAATTGTCACAGTAGGGTCAGCTAACGATGTCCGAGGTTGAAATCTACAGTCAAGTAAAAAATAACTACCTCATAGATAATTGAAGCCCCGTGCGATTCCCGGGAACGAAGTATAATTCCCGGGAATAGAAAAAGTACAGAAATCTTATGATTTCCCGGGAACCCGGGTTCCCGGGAAAGAAACCCTAATTGCGGTCCATCCAGTGGCGAAGGAGTGGTGAGCTAGGAAAAAGGTCTACAAAATGTATGATAGCCCACGGGCTGTGGGTATCAACTCTTCATCTACGCGACCTAGGTTTGAGGGGATAAAAGGTTGACCACCAAACGCTTCCATAATAAAATTAGTTTATTATTATTCCGATTTATATTCAGCAAAACAACACTAGTCTATGAGGCTTATGGTCAGGAGTGATATGACATAGAATACTAACAAATAGCACAATAAACCACCGAATCTATATTTATAGATGATTTCCTAACTTATTAGAATCCGCTCTAGTCTTAAAGCTTAATCTAAACTTTCTTACCGCTTTGCCACGACGAACAGCTACGGTCCTTATATCGTCAATATACTCATTGATCCAACTTGATCCGGCAAATGGTTAATCTTCTGATTTCGAACTTCACTTATAACTCTCCTAGCACTCTTCTAGAACTTCACTGGCTTTATTAGACCTCCTCATTAGAACTACGGGAACCTTCTCTTAGAACTCAACGCGAATACTAAAGCTCCAATATATACACTTCCTAATTCTACATAATCATGTTCTCTTCTTCGGTTGGTTGAAAACAATTGCCATTCTGACCCCAAAGATTTCTCAAGAGGTTTTTTTAATAGAAAGCACGATAAAACCCCGTCACAAATGTATTATAATTCTGTAGCGCACACAGTTTTTCAAGGTGAGAGGGGTTTGGGTTGTGGAAGTCCAGCATTCTCCTTTCATACCCTAACACGCAGCCTGACATATTGCTTTGATTTTGTAGATTGTCAGGAACCAGTGGCGCACACAAGGAGGGGAAGTTCCTGGGGGTCCGGACCCCCCAAAGCCCTTGATTTTTTTCTGATTGATTACAATTTTAAGTATGTACTACGAAAAATTTAATTAAGTATTTGTTGTTAATGTGACTAATTTTATTAATTAATGCCAATTATTTATTCAATAATTAGTTTTTTACTGTGTTTTGTTCCCGAAAATCGACAAAATCAAAAGGAGCATGATACAAGAATAGTGAACTTTCAACCCGGACCCCTCCCCCTCTTGAAAAATTCCTGTGTGCGCTACTGTCAGGAACAAAAAAACAATGAAAAAAATATTGAATAAATAATTAGCATTAAGTTATAAAATAAATTATTTATAAAAATACTTAATTAAGTTTTACTTACTATATGTACATAGGATTATAATCAATTGAAAAAGAAATCAAGAGTGATAGGGGGAGGGGCCCAGACCCGGGGACCGACCACCCCTTTGTGTGCATCATTGTTATAACCACTTTTCAAACAGTGCTGAGAGCAAAAAAAAAAAAAACTCAAGATACGAACATAATAATGACAGCTATAAATACAAAAAATAATAAATGATCATTTAGTATCAAACCATTCAAAATAAATTACGAAATAAAACATTTTCGACTAAAGTTAGTTCCAGTAGTCATAGTCAGTAGAAGATTTAGTCTGCGTACTGTCAGCTGATTTTGAATATTTCGATATACACTGCTGGACAACTGCTAAGGACGGATCACAAATTGCTATGTATCATAACATTAAGCGAGACATGAGGCCTAGTAGGATAAAATATAGTTGCCACACTGTTCAGACATTAGAATAAAGAATATTTATTGTTCTGGAAACTACAAAAGCTGTGAAACATCTGAAAGAAAAAAAAATGTTCATTTGATCTGCGTACGGAGCAATGGAACAATGCATCTAAAAGTCCGCAGGCACTTTAAAGAGAGGAATCAGTACGTGATATGTCCCCCGTGGAGTGTGATGCAACATTCCACACGTCGTACCATACTTTGCACAACATTATCCAGCAGCTGTTGAGGCAATTTATCCCATTCCTCTGTGAGTGCACGGATGAGGGTGTTCTTGTTTGTCGGAGGATAGTTTCGACCAGCAACTTGCCTCCCTAAAGCATCCCACACATTTTCAATGGGGTTTAGATCTGGAGAACGCGCTGGCCATACGAGACGTTGAATACCCTCGCTGTCTAGACAATCCTGAACAGCGAGTGTTCGATGACATGTTGCGTTGTCGTCCATAAAAACAAATTTATCACCGACAGCACCACGGAAAAAACGAACATGAGGAAGTAGAACTTCAATGTATCGTTGGCCCGTCATAGTCCCATTCGCAACCACATGTAGGTGCGTGCGGCCATTGATCATGATGCCGGCCCACACCATGATACTGCATGTCGGATATCGGTCCTTTTCCTGGATATTTTCTGGACGATAAGCAGTACCACTCTCGCGCCAGATCAGTTGGCGTCTACAATCCGATGACAGACTGAACCTACTCTCATCTGAGAATAGTACGCATGCCCAGTCCTGTTCAGTCCAATTGATGCTCACGACACCATTGCAAACGGGCAGTATGGTGTTGTCTGGTCAATGGGACGCACACAACAGGTCTGCGTGCGTATAGTCCTCCTCCCCTCAAACGTCTGGCAACAGTTTTTCGGGAGATCTGCTTTCCTGAGGCAGCAAGGAACTGATTTACCACCTGCTGAGCTGTGGTGCGCCTGTTCCTTTTTGCTGATAGGACGATATATCTGTCTTCTGCAGGCGTCGTACTTCTAACACGACCTCCCCCGTGCCGTCTACTACACATTCCAGCAGTTATAAATGATTTCCACAGCCGTAAAACAACGCTGTGAGCGATGTCGAACTCCCTGGCAACATCTGTTATTTTTCGCCCTTCTTCGATCTTTCCAATAATTCGGCCACGCATAAAATCATCTATGTGATGTCGGGAAGACATGCCAAAAATTTTAAGTTCGTCTATTAAATCTTTCCTGTAAAACTTTGACTTGAAACAACAACTGTCCACACGCGTCAAAACCTTTAAAGCTCTTATGAACATTATCACGTGATGAACAGACGTGGAAAAAAATTTGCATACTCATACTTCTTCTTACTAATATCCCGCACTTATTCTAATTTTCACATTTTGCTTCCTTTCATTTTGTGGTTGCTATGGATGATAGTGTTATCCGTCCTTAGCAATTGTCCAGCAGTGTATAATTACTCTAACTGCTAATCTTCAAGTGGTCACCCCAAAATATAACGGTAGTCCACTGGTCGATCACGATCGACTTAATGGCCACCCTGTCTTAAAATATTATTACAATAAAAAAATCCTTAAATGCATCTTTTGGGCAAAAAATGAAAAAAGAATTACCTATTTTCAAAACATTCTCCTTTACCGAAAATGCTTCTATAAAAATAATATTCCGGCTATATATAATTAGGACTTCTCCACATTATCCTAAACTAGGATTTTTGAAAAATTCACATTATTTTCAGAGTTACTATCCATTGAAGTAATATCCGATGTATTTTTGTTAAAATGTTTCTATTCTGATATATTAAAAAAAAGTATGAATAAATCCACTTCTAAATAATATGCTTCAGAAATCCTAGTTCAGGCTTTATACGGAAGTCTTTTCTATATATAAACAAAATATTATTATTGTAGAAGCATTTTCCATAAAAGGATAATGTTTTGAAATTATGTCATTCATTCTTTCTTTTTTTTTTTTTTTTGCCAAAAAATTGCATGTAAATAATTTTTTCTTATAATCAAAATAAACTTTTATATTCTTAAATTCTTATATATATTCTTAAAATAATTTTATGTGTATATTCTAACTCAGACAGTGGCGCACACAACGGGGGGGTGGGGGGTCGGACCCCCCCAAAAAAAAAGCCCTTGATATTTTTTCCGATTGATTATTATTCTAAGTATATGAAGTAAAATTAAGTAAGTAAAATTTAATTAAGTATTTGTTATTAATAATTAATTTTATTAATTAATGCTAATTACTTATTCAATAATTAGTTTTTTACTGTGTTTTGTTCCCGAAAATCAACAAAATCAAAAGGAGCATGATACAAGAATGGTGAACTTTCGACCCCGGAGCCCCCCCTCCCCCCTTGAAAAATTCCTGTGTGCGCTACTGAACTCAGGTGATACTAAATATAAAAAAAAATGTTCATTTATACGCATTTTCAAACCTACGTTCCGACCGTAGTCGAAAACCTTAAGGGATCTTGGAAAGCTAAAATCTTATTTTTTTGACAATTTGAGATTTTTACATTTTCAAACTATATAGATTTTAACCTTTCTAAAAATACCTTACTTTAACCTCTAGAGTATTTAGAAGCCCTTAAAACGTATTTTTAAATAATCATTGAATTTAGGCCACGCCCATTTTAATGGCGAGAGAAAATTGTAAACAAATTACTTTGTTTTTGCTTAAAAGTGTAACGACTAATATAAACCAAAACATGTACCTTTTATTTTAAATTGAGCCTGTTATTTTTTTATTTCCGAGTCGATTAGAAGTCTCACTGTATACATTAAAATCAATTTATCTCAAAATGTAAATTTTAATGTGCGATGTACCTTTTCTGAGAAACTACTGTTCACAGGTATGTTAACTTTTTATGAATTATTTATAATGATGTCTAATATATACTAAAATGAGCTTTTTGTTAAAAACTCAAAAATTTAATTTTTGCAAATTTTTTAAGTAAAAAATGGGTCAAATTTCGCAATGTTTGATAAAATATTTCATAATTTATTAAAAAATTCAAAATTAGCTAAAAGCTCATTTTAGTATAATGAGAGAGGTGTACTTTAATAGTATGAAAAATTTCAAGCATGTACATAAAACAGATTTTGAGAAAAGGTACATCGAAAACAGCCAATTTAACATTGTTAGTATAGAGAAAGAGAGAGGTTTCCAACTCCTCTTAAAAAAAGAGGGATTCAATTTCTAAAATGAAGTATGTTTATCTTTTACGCCTCCTTGACCACTTTTCCTTGGGAGTCGATTTCTCCAAAACCCATTCTTAGTGAATCTCTACTCAACAAAAGTCAAATTTAAAATCTATAGGTCTAGTAGTTTAAAAATGGGAAAATTTTCTTCTTTTTAACGTCCCCGCAACCCTTCCTGGAAGTCAATTTCCTCAAAACCTATTTTTAGGGGATCTGTACTCGATAAAAGAAACACGAGTGCCAAATTTCAAGCCCGTCGGTCTAAAAGTTCCGGATACCTCATGATGAGTGAAAGGGTTTGCTTTTCTACTGTGTATGTATGCTTTCAGATAAACATTTTTATTTTTATGCGTATTCAAATTTTCACAATTTTGTTTCAACAATAGGGCTGAAATTTTAGTTTAAGGTATTCTAAGGAAGTACCCCACCAATCAAATACCACGACTTGAAGAATTACTATAAATTGAACAACTACACAAGTTTCACCATTAGATAGAATTTTCTGAGTAGTAGTTTATCATGAAATAAAAATAAAATGCCTTTACTATATCAATTAAAACATTTGGAGAAAAAATTTTAATAATTAATCTGCCGTAGAGATGATAATTTTTTACACGGATTTTGATTGCTCTTAATCTTTTACGGGCCAATGAAAAATGATCGAACATATAACTGACCTTGCAGATCAAGAGATCTTAAAAATAACATGTTGCCAAAAAAAAAGCAAATATAAACAACTGGGGTATTTTACTTTCTGAGAAATGGTGTATATATGTATAAAATAGAAATGAAACACAATCGGACCTCTATATAACGAAATCGCTAAATCCCAGAAAAAAGTTCATTATATGGAAAATTCGTTATATACAGGTTCATCTTTTAATATACTTTATGAACCACGAAACAAATCTTAAATTCATAAACACTATATATTAAAAAAGTAATTATTCACACTTTTTTTTAAAAATTAGTATATTCTTATTTTATATATCGTACCCATCAAATAAGAAAGAAAAGCTGCAAGGAAAACAAGAAAAAGGAATGTCGAAGAATTTACCGTATCTTCAATATTAAGAAAATAATTTTATACTAAAATTGATGAATTTTAAGGACATTTTATAATTTAAAGCATACAAGTAATATTAAACACGCATTATTTGAGAATTAGAACACGGGGACACGGGACAACTTCACTCAGGGTGAAAGAGGATATCGAAGGTATTTCTAGTGAACTGGGTAATGGGGGTTGAAGATTGCACTTCTTGGATGAAACGTCCAGAACTCTATGGCTCTCGGCGTGTTAGGATCTAATAAAACCAGGTCAAGATTTATGACCACCATAAAATGTGTTAAAGAGAGAATAACTTGAAATTTTTTCAGAAATAATTTTAAAAAAAGGGAGAACAAAAATTAAATCACAAAGGAAAAAGTTCGCTATATAAAGAGTGTTTTTTTCCAGGTATAGAAGTTTAAGTTGGCATTACTTTCCAAGATGGCGATCGATTTAGAAGCTATCAAGTGATTTATTCTCAGTTTGGTTTGGCAATTCATCAAAACGATCATCAAGCAAGGCGTAGATTCGTCGAATGGGCCCAAAACGAGATTGCCGTTGTTCCCGATTTTCATAAGCGAATTTTGTTTAGCGATGAAGCGCACTTCTGGTTGAATGGCTACGTCAACAAACAAAACTACCACATTTGGAGTGAAGCTAATCCACAAGTGTATGTCGAAACACCGTTACATCCAGAAAAACTGACTGTTTGGTGCGCTTTATGGGCTGGTGGAATCATTGGTCCGTACTTCTTCAAAAACGATGAAGGCCACAACGTTACAGTCAATGGTGATCGGTATAGAGCCATGATTACTAACTTTTTCATTCCTGAATTGAACAATCATGATGTCCAGGAGCTGTGGTTCCAGCAAGACGGCGGAACATGTCACACAGCGCGTGCCACAATCGATTTATTGAAAGACACGTTTGGTGACCGCCTAATTTCACGTTTTCGACCTGTGAATTGGCCTCCAAGATCTTGTGATTTAACACCACTAGACTATTTTCTATGGGGCTATGTAAAGTCATTGGTCTATGCGGATAAGCCACAAACGCTTGACCATTTGGAAGACAACATTCGCCGTATTATTGCCGATATACGGCCACAAATGTTGGAAAAAGTCATCGAAAATTGGACGTCCAGATTGGACTACATCCGAGCCAGCCGTGGCAGTCCTATGCCAGAAATCATATTTAAAATGTAATGCCACAAGATTATCTTTCGAATAAAAAAAATTCATGTCAATCGAATAATACATCGTTGTTTTATTGCAATTTAAAGTTCTATACCTCTAAAAAAACACCCTTTAGAAATGCACTTCGCTATAGAGAGGTTATTTTACGAAGAAAATCGTGAAATGTTCAAGGTTCCCGGAAAAAGATCGCTTCATAGAAAATTTCACATTATAGAGGCTCGACTGTATTAATGGTTGCTCTTAAAAGGTAAAGATAATGTTCCTCCCCAAACACTAGATAAATTTTTGAATCACGAATATCTTCCATCGGCGAGGTGTAGGAATTGGGAAAGGGTGGTGCCCGCTCAGATATCATCCTCGTCACTTGACCGTGGTTCAGAATTACGAAGTTAGTTGCCAACAAACCTTGTGTTGCTTCAGAGGGCGACGCAAATGAAGATGAAGATTTCAAAAACCTGTAACATGATGGGAAAAGACACTGCGTATCAATTTATTTTAGTTTTATAAAAGCCAATTCACGTGACACCATATTTAATGCATTAAATGAAATTAGTTTTGACATTGATGGTTCGTAATGCTTAATTATGTATTGTTTGTCATCCATTACATAGTTAAGGATTGTTTTGCGTCAGCGTTGGCCGCTAAAAGGTAGGAAAATATTTTTCATACAACTCCTTTTTTTTTCTCTGCTCTTATCGAAAGGAATGCTTCTAAGTTTCGTTTTCTTTATATTTTAATTGAACTAAATTAAGTGATTGTATTTCGTGTAGCTCTACTTTAGGTTTCCCACAAATGAAAGCGTTTTACGGCAGAAAATAGAAAAAACAATACATTTTTAAACCAGGAATTACTTTCAATCCATTTGTGACAAGCTCTCAGTAAGATACTTTTTTCGGAAAATTAAACATGTATTGTAAAAATTATTTCGAATTTATTCAAGCCATAATTATTTTGTTTTATAATCGTTGTTTTGACTCAACACAATAAGCAACACTAGTAGTGGACTGTTATCTCTTTTAATTTCTCTACTCCGTACACTACCTCTCGGAGTTATTGTTACACACACACTGAAGTTTTATTTCAGAAGCAGCTAGAGGGCGCTGTTCATTATCAGAACTAACATACCGCCCCACATTGCACTGGTTTAACCATGCAATCATTGTTACTAAATTAACATTCATATTTGTTACATCTAGAACACTTTACACATTCAACACTTGACAATTCTCAAGAAATACAATTACATAAATCATTATATAAATGCAAGATTTCACAAATAATATCTTTTTATACAAATACAAATCACTTTACTAACAATGAGCCAAATTTACACACCACCAATGGTTACACTAAATGAAAAATTCAAATTATATTTAAGGATTTTCCATTCGCAAAACACAAATTTTTGATATGGCTCTTTTACATGTACTATACTGAGTTTTAATTTTAACAACACGCGAACTTTTTTATCTTCGCCATAATACAATTCTACGATTCTACCTAATGCCCATTTATAGGTTGGTAAATTTTCTTCAATTATTAAAACCAAGTCTCCAATTTTAAAGTTGTTTTTTTCAAACATCCATTTTCCCCTCTGTTGTAATTGATTCAAGTAATTACGACTCCAAAATTTCCACATTAATTAAACTATCTTAGTTATTTTTTGCCACCTTTTCAGATTACTCTCTTTATATTTTGTCAAATTAGGCTCTTCTAGCGAATTTAAAGACCTATTAATTAAAAAATGGGCTGGTGTAAGCACTTGGAAATCATCATCATTGTTTGATAAAGGGCAAAGCGTTCGAGAATTTAAAATTACCTCAATTTGTACAGTGAGTGAGTTAATATTAACGTCGCACTGTTCAGCTACACGAGGGCTTTTGGCGACGGACCACGTCATTTCTCAATTTGTACAGTGACCGTAAGTAGTTCCTCGTACGATAAATTAATTCCATTCACAACTCTTTTTAAGTGATATTTACATGACTTTATGGCCATTTTCTAAAGACCTCCAAAATTGGGTGACCTCGCGGGAATAAATTTCCACTCTATTCCTTCTACTGCTAAGTAATTAGCTAATTTTTCGTCTGGGTTTCTGACCATTTCAAGGAGTTTTTTAATTTCATTGCTAGCTCCGACGAAATTTTTACCATTGTCCGAAAACAGTTTTGCACATTTGCCTCTTCGAGCCATGGGCCTTTTCAACGCGGCAATGAATGCTTGGGATGTTAAATCTGATACTAACTCAATATGTACCGCTTTAAACACAAAACACACAAAAATACAGATATACACTTTAAACAAATTTCCTTTACGTTGTCCTTTATTTTTAATGAAAAAAGGATCAGAGAAATCTACTCCTGAACAATTAAATTTATAATCAGTAATAAGTCTCTCTTTTGGCAAATTACCCATAATTTGAGTTGACACAATTGGTTTCGCTTTAAAACATACAATACATTTATATACAATTTTTCTGCACATTGACCTACCATTCAACGGCCAAAATTTTTTCCGAAGATGATTCAGTAAAGATACAGTTCCCACATGTATATAAATATTTCTTATGAAAATATTCTATTATTATTAAAGTTAATTTATTATTTTTTGGTCAAATTATCTGGTGCTTTTTATTAAAACTTAACTCTAAATTACACAATCGTCCTCCTACTCTTAAGACACCATTGTCATCTAAAAAGGGATTCAATGCCTTTAACTTACTGTTTGGTGGCACACTTCCCTTAACTTTTAAGATGGTTAATATCACTGGAAAATTCTTGCTCTTGAACTATTTTTACTAGAAAGGTTTCAGCTTTCTCAAATTCTTTTGTTGTGAGTGGACCAGCCACTCTATTTATTCCTTTTTAATTTTCCACGAACCTGAAAATAAAACTTAATACACGTAAAATAGTTATATAATTATTGCTTAGATTAAGAAGGTCGTTAAAAAAATCATTAACATGAAGATTAAGCACCGATTGAAAGTTTTCAATTTGTTCATTAACAAAGTTTTTCAGTTCTGAATTACTATATTCATCTAGTTTCTCTTTACAGTTTATAGTTCGATTTGGATAGTCATCACCTGAAAGAAATGTTGGTCCATTAAACCATAAGTTTTGCTGCAAAATTTTATCAGGGTCAACTCCTCGGGGGACTAAGTCTGCGGGATTTTGATCAGATAGTACGTGTCTCCATAACTGATTAGGATAGAGTTCTTGTATCTTGGCAACCCTATTTTGATTGATTGATTGATTGAATATTAACGTCGCACTGTTCAGCTACACGAGGGCTTTTGGCGACGGACCACGTAATTTTGAACCATGGTCAAGTGACGTGGACGACACCTGAGCTGGCACCCCCTCTCCTAACTACCACACCACACCAACGGGAGGACGTTTCAGCTCTCGACAGATTTAACGTGCATCGCTGCCCTACACGGCGGGTCTTTAGTGGTACTGGGCTCGAACTCGTGACAAAGCAAGCCATGGTCCGATACCTATACCACTCGGCTACCGCGGCCACAACCCTATTTTGAACAAAGGTCTTTAAGTCCATCGGTTCCTTTCGAAGCCACGCCAAGAAGATCATCGAATCCGACCAAAGATATAATTCAGCAGTTTCTAGTTGTAAAGCAGCTACAACTCTTTTCACAAGTTTTGCCAATAGCACTGCAGCACACAATTCAAGTCTGGGAATTGTCAGGCTTTTAATAGGCGCTACTCTCGATTTGCTTGTGATTAACCGAACTAAAGTTTCACTCTTCAAATTTTAAGATTTGCAGTAAACTGCTGCACCGTAGCACCGCTCTGAGGAATCAGCAAAGCCATGGATCTCAATAACTTCTGGAAAAGTGACAAGAATACGCCTTGGTATCTCTATATTGTAGATATTCTCTAAGGATACTATGAATTGTTGCCATTCTCGATATTCTTCAGCTGGCAGAAGGTCATTCCATTCCAATTTGCTTCTCCACAAACGCTGGAGGAAACTCTTTGCTTTGGAAATTACTGGTGCCGTCAGTCCAACAGGATCAAAGATCTTGGCAATAGTAGACAAGACGTCTCTTTTAGTATAAGAACTGTCCAAACAGACTTTCACTTTAATCAAAAAGCAATCTAGGTTCGACTTCCACGATACTCCTAAAGTTTTCGTCTCTGTTAAAGTTGCACAATTGTAATTCTGTTCGGGATCTGATGACAGTTTCTCGTGATTGGCGCAAAGTTTATGCAACTCCATTCCAGCACTATTCAACATTCCTTTTAATTGTTGTCTGAGAACAATTGCCTCCTCTCTAACGTTGCAGCACCCCAAAGGACATCGTCCATATATAAGTTATTCCGTAAAACGGAAGCTGCTATAGGGAAGTTAGCCTCTTCATCCATCGACAATTGGGTTAAAGTTCTCTGTGCTAAGTAGGGAGCACTTACAGTGCCATAGGTAACAGTCGAAAGTTCGTAAATTTTGGGTGATTCATGTTCACTTTCACTCCAAACGATTCTCTGCAGATTACGCTGTTTAGAATTAATTAATATCGTTCGATACATCATTTTAATGTCTGTTGTAAATGCATACGTGTAAGTTCTGAACCTGAGCATTTGCGCATATAAGTCCTCTTGTATCACTCCTCCATTATATTGAATGTCATTTAAAGATATTCCATTATCAGTTAACGAAGAGCAATTAAAAACAACTCTAAGATTTGTTGTAGACTTTTCTGGACGATAAATTCCATGATGGGTAGCGTAATATGTGATTTCGGGTTCAGTTTCGTTAGTCACTTCCTTCATGTGACCCAGTCTTTCATAATCTCTTAAAAATTCACGATATAAATTTAAGTAATTTTCATCTCTAGCTAAGCGATTCCACAGCGATCCAAGTCGTTTGAGGGCTATGTCTTTCGAATTACCCAAACATGAGGGTTCCTTTTTTAAGGGCATAGATACTACATATTTACCTTCTTTAGTTCTAAAATGAGTATTCGTGTAATGTTCTTTACAAATTAGCCTTTCTTTATTTTTAACTATTGGTTCAGCTACCTCCTCTACATTCCAAAATTTTTCTAAAGTTTTATTTAAGTCCTCATCACGAATCAAACCTCAGTGAACCTTAGTTTCACTTATTGAATCTAAATTACCCGTTACTATGTAACCAAATACGCTGTTGACTAACAGTAATTGCGAATCTTTTATTTTAATTCTTTCCGGTTTCGATAACTCATAAAATATATTTGCACCTAATAATAAATCAATTTTGCCGGAAACATTAAAATTAGAATCCGCTAATTCCACAAAATTAGAAAAATTAGAATTTATCTCTAACGTTTTCCGCGGAATAAAATCAGTGATTTTTTTAACTACGAGCATATCCAACTCCCTTTGGAAAGATTTATTTTGATTAGAAATCGCCACTTTAACACACCCATTGACAACCATAGAGGCATCATTTAAACACGAGATTAATGTATTTATTCTTTCGGTCTTAAGTTGTAATTTATTCGCGCACTCATTTGAAATTAGACATATTTCACTTCCCGAGTCTAACAAGGCCCTAAATGTCTGCCATTCTGAATATTTATCTTTCACAAGAATTAAAGCAGTACTCAAAAAGCATTGTTTTTAAAACATGCCATTGCCACGATTTGTGTTTTGTCTACTTTCGGAACAAAAGATTCAGCATTTACACTCAAGGCGAATTGTGATTCATCCCGGTTAACCTCTGTCGTTGTCTCCTGGGGGAAGAAAGAATTATTTTTCATTTCTCTGGGATAATGTAATAATTTATTATGCGGTTTAGAGCAGACACAATTTTTGGATCGACATCTTCTAACGCTGCATTGAGGTGAAAAACATTTAAAACAGTCTATTATTTTTAACAAAATCTACTCTTTCGTTTACCGAAAACATTTTAAATTGTGGACAAAATTGTAAAGTATGAACTTCATTATTTTTACACAATACACATTTATCATTTTTTAACTCGGATAAAAATACATTCGATGCATCTCGCGGTATTTTAGCATTAAATTTGTTTTGTTTATTATAACTAAAACGCTTGGCATTTTCACAAAAGGGCTTAGAAAATATCTCATTCTTAATTTTGCCTCTTTCGATGACAAATATATATCGCACTCACGCCCTAACTCACATGTGGTTTAAAATATTTCTCTCCCTGTTTTATGCTCATGTGAGACATTAATTCTCTATCGAGCGATTATCCCATACAATTAACTCACACAATGATTTAAAATCATTCACATTGCGCAGCTGACAATAATACTCAAATGTCACGCATAATCGTGATGCAAATTGTACATAACTCTCTGAACTTATTTTTTGCGCTTTCTGAAATCTATTATAGCATTCTTGCGGTGTGGGGGAAAATTCTTTGAATGCTACATCTTTAAGCTTACTATAATTATTTAGTTCTTCGTAAACATGAACTAGTAAATTATTAACTCTTTCACCTAGAATATTTAAAAGAATTTCGCCTTTAAATTGTTCGGGAACCTCTTTTATTTTGAATGCTTTTTCGAGCGACTGGAAAAATAAATTATGTGACTCCACTCTTGAAAGTACGGGTATTGTTAAAGTTTTCACGGACTTTAACAAAGTCTCAACATTAATATTAGCGGCAGTTTCAAGAACACTCTGATTTCGAATATCGGAATTTTGAGGTAAATTCTCCTGGATATTTGCAAGCTCTAATTCTTTTTGCAATTTCGCTAATTTAATTCGTTCAAATTCTAATTTAGTTTCACTATCCAATCTATTATTTTTAATTTCCGCCAAAGCATAATCGATTGCAGATTGAACTAACTCTTTATCCTTTTTGTAAACGTCACTATTTACAATTAAGCTTTTTAAGTCAGCGATTTTTGCTCCTTCTGGTACAGTTAAATTTAACTCTTCTGCAACGATTTTTAACTCGTCTTTCTTTAATTTATTTAAAGACATATTTATGAAATAAGGCCACTAATAGAAGGATCAATTAATTGCACCTACCTCCTCAGATCACTGTTTCACGTCGCTAGCTAGAGTTACGGTTTCGGTTTCGCACTCGGTCTCTATTCACACTTTGGCCATCACTTTTTTCATTCCTTTAATTTCTCTACTCCGTACACTACCTCTCGGAGTTATTGTTACACACACACTGAAGTTTATTTTACAAGCAGTTAGAGGGCGCTGTTCATTAACAGAACTAACAAATATAATTAAAAAAACAAGTAATATAAAAAATATTTAAGTCAAAATTCCTACTTAAGAAAGAAAATTTTTATTTTAGCTACTTTTTATTGAATAATTACAATTAATATAAATATGTATATACATATGACAGAATCAGAACATTAAGTGATAATTAATTTTTATTAATTATCATTTAAGTATCGTATCGTCATCCAAAACAATAGTGTATATAAAATTTCCTTACAAATGAATGCTTTAACACGTGAGAAAAAAACCTTTTCAAATTTTAACATAAGTCGCCAAAAGGATCGCTAAGTCGCCAACGTGGCTGTATTTGTAATTTTTCAAATAATTTTTCAGAATCACAACATTAAGTCAGTGTTTCTCAAACTTTTAATACTGGCGACCCAATTTTCAATCATAATTTTTGTCGCCCCCGTACAACAATAATGTATTTACTGCAATAAAAATGCAATTTGACGCTAAAGCTACAATGCGTTCTCAATTATAAACTTTATAAGTATTAAATTTTGCATATGTTACTTTTAAGTAATATATATTTTAAGAAAATTACTTAAAATATATATATATATACTTACTTATATATATATTATTATATTATTTTTTCTCTAATTTTTAATTGAAACAGATCGCAAAATGATATATTTAATTAAAGATATATTTCCTTCAACATCTATTTCTCAAAGTACAAATGTCATTAGAAAAATTGTCTAGTCTATGTTGCTCTCTATCATATCCATCACCTTCGGCATTATCGGGTACGTTTGCGTGAGTCTGGGCAGCCTATCGGACGTCTGCGCAAAACATGTAAAAATGCTTTTCCTCGTACAATTCCAGTCAGTTTTGGTCGACTCGATACTTCCATAGCTACCGAATCTAGCTTGAATGTACATTTTTTTAAATTTGCACGTTAATTGTAATTCACGGTAATTAAGTATTTACGGCAGTAGATTATAACAAAATCATACATACATTTTTAAGTCGTAAGCGCGCATTCGACGATAACAAAGGATTGACAAGTACACAGACGAGCATAGTTCCGAAAATTAAATCAAGGAAATATTCTCAAAAATACTTAAATTTTGGATTTACCTCTACTGAAGTAAATGATGGGGAAAAAAACACCAGCTCGTTATGTGTTAAAACTTACAAATCTGAAGAACAACATGTGAAAGTTGTTTTTAAAACCATGTAAAATCATTTATCCATGTTGGCAAAGAATTTTAAAAAGTATTTTCTTGATGAGGACAACTTGGTAGCAAGTTACGAGTGGATTAGGGGTCTATTTCAAGATACTCCAGAAGAGCTCTCAACTTCCGAAGAAGAAATTTTCATAGATTTCACATCCAGCGAAAAATTAAAAGGCAATTTTGTAATAAATCGCTCTTTGAATTTTGGGTAGAGATGGATGGTGAATTTTCTGCACTGAAAACAAAAGCACTTCGTATACTATTACCATTTTCCACATCCTACCTATGTTGAACCGGATTTTCTGTGGTGGCTGCTTTGAAGACAAAATATAGATCTCAGCTAAATATAAAAAAATAACTCAGAGTGTCAATATCTGATATTAAACCTTCCTTTGAAAAACTTTGCTTTGCAAAACAAGTCCATGGAAGTCTTAAGTCTTGTTCTTAATTTTGTATTAAAAAATTATGTATAAAATACCTTCTTCATTACTGATACATTAAACGTATACTGGCTGAAACACCGGCTCTTCGGACGAGTTCATTTTTTTAAAAAATATAACACTACTAGCTGGTATACCCGTTCTTTGCACGGGTGAACTGAAAAATTAAACAACACAGAGTGAAAGAAGAAGAAGTTTTTAATGAGTTAATTTTAAGTGAATTGCAAATTAAACAAAAAAAAAAAAGCTTTTTGCATATCTCAGCTAAACAAAAAAAAAAAACACCTTTGTTAAATTTTAAGTATGTAGATCTAATAGCTGATGAAAAGGATTTTTTTATTTATAATTCCTCCTAACACTCTTGAGGGTCTATTTTTCAAAATACCTCCCTAAGCTGATCTCTGTTTAGCAAAAGTAACACATTGTTAAAAGTTTTGTGTAATGAACGCTTAAAGTACTGTAAATAATTTATATCAGAAAGTGTAATGCATTAATATTACTTTCTGTTGTATTTATTTTATTTTAAAATTGTAATATTCGCAAGCAACGCCGTTTCTTAAATTATAATGGCGATTCAATGAAAAACGTAGCTAAATGTTAACGATAGAGTCAAGTTAGCAAATGCTTAACTACTTTCGTAGCTCGAGCTTTATTAGAGCTTTGTAAGACCCGCCGTGTAGGGGAGAAATGCACTTTAATACTTTATCCAACCGCATTATGATTTACTGCAGTTTTTTTCATGCAATATTTTTTTTGGATCACTACATTTACAAATTAAGGGATATGCATAAACAAAATACTCCACTTTGGAAAATTTAATCCGTTAGAGCTAATAAATTAATTAAAGATATTCCACTGTAAAATTGATTATATAGACCGTTCACTTAAAATAAGTAGTCAAATCATTTTCCAAGGTCTTCACTAACATACAAAAACATAAGACACTTAAATTTTGACACAAACTATTTTTTCGGGACAAAAATAATAATCTTTGCAATCCGCTGAAAACGCAATATCTGCTACAAAACTATTCGGATTCCCCGCTAAAATACTCATCATAGAACCCGTTCTGAAATATATCTTGGAAGAGTGTATTTCAAAGAATATTCGTGCTAAGTATTGGTAGAATATTCCTTCTAAGTTGGTGTGGTGTGGTAGTTAGGAGAAGGGGGTGCCAGCTCAGGTGTCGTCCACGTCACTTGACCATGGTTCAAAATTACGTGATACGTTGCCAAAAGCCCTCGTGTAGCTGAACAGTGCGATGTTAATATTCACTCACTCACACACTCCAAAAAATACAGTACAGTAGTTATAATTATTTTTATACTTAAAAACGCAATATCTGCCTATTCAATTAAAATTATAGCGTTATAATTAACTACTAACCACAAACAAATTTTGAAAATTTCTCCAAATGATGCAGTATGAAAGAGAAAGTTTATTTACTTTAAGTACCAGAACCGATAAAAGCATTTATTTTGAAAAAAAAATTAATTTCTTACTACCAAATGTGCATAATAAAATCATAAAAAAAACATTAAAATAAAGAGAGATTTATAACAACCTCTCCGTTCAAAACTTAGTTTTATTCTGAAATAAAAAAAATGGGCATTATTCTGATCACAGGAATTAATTAGAAGCGAGCCCCTTGCGTAGCCAAAACAAAAAGAGTTTTTTACAAACAAAAGATATATATATGCTGTGGTGGGCTTTTTTGCAGCGCAAGCCAGATTTGCTTGCAGATGCAAGAATTTTTTCTTACTTACTTGACAAATATCGTTATATTTTGGACACTTTTTACAAATTTTTATAAATTATAGCCTATGGTATAAATTATAGCCTATGTGTTATTCTGATGTATAAGCTATATTATTGTAAAGTTTCATTAAAACCCATTCAGTTGTTTTTGCGTGAAAGACCCACAAACATCCTCACAAACTTTCACATTTATAATAAAGGGTGTTTTTTTAAAAAGGTATAGAACTTTAAATTGCAATAAAACAACGATGTATTATTCGATTGACATGAATTTTTTTTATTCGAAAGATAATCTTGTGGCATTACATTTTAAATATGATTTCTGGCATAGGACTGCCACGGCTGGCTCGGATGTAGTCCAATCTGGACGTCCAATTTTCGATGACTTTTTCCAACATTTGTGGCCGTATATCGGCAATAATACGGCGAATGTTGTCTTCCAAATGGTCAAGCGTTTGTGGCTTATCCGCATAGACCAATGACTTTGCATAGCCCCATAGAAAATAGTCTAGTGGTGTTAAATCACAAGATCTTGGAGGCCAATTCACAGGTCGAAAACGTGAAATTAGGCGGTCACCAAACGTGTCTTTCAATAAATCGATTGTGGCACGAGCTGTGTGACATGTTGCGCCGTCTTGCTGGAACCACAGCTCCTGGACATCATGATTGTTCAATTCAGGAATGAAAAAGTTAGTAATCATGGCTCTATACCGATCACCATTGACTGTAACGTTGTGGCCTTCATCGTTTTTGAAGAAGTACGGACCAATGATTCCACCAGCCCATAAAGCGCACCAAACAGTCAGTTTTTCTGGATGTAACGGTGTTTCGACATACACGTGTGGATTAGCTTCACTCCAAATGTGGTAGTTTTGTTTGTTGACGTAGCCATTCAACCAGAAGTGCGCTTCATCGCTAAACAAAATTCGCTTATGAAAATCGGGAACAACGGCAATCTCGTTTTGGGCCCATTCGACGAATCTACGCCTTGCTTGATGATCGTTTTGATGAATTGCCAAACCAAACTGAGAATAAATCACTTGATAGCTTCTAAATCGATCGCCATCTTGGAAAGTAATACCAACTTAAACTTCTATACCTGGAAAAAAACACTCTTTATATATTAGATTCTTGATATAATAGCTGAACTGTAAGGATAGTAAAACTGCGTGAACGACATTGTATACAAAAATGTAAAATGATTTTTTTTTATATAAATGCTATAATTGTAAATAACTGTTTAAAAGAACTGTAATTTGAAACCTCACAGAATTAGCATTAAGAATTAATGTTAAATAATGAAAAAGAATATAAAATTCCTTATGAAGAATAATGGTGTTACACTTTTTAATATTTAAAGCGAGAAGACATCAAAATGTTTTATCCCAGGAGCAGGCGCGCACTCGATACTAACGCTAATGGTATTGCGAAGGGGACTCAGTCACCCCAATCCTTTGTTTATAATTATTTTTACTCTACACGATACAAATCGGAATTCCAGTGAATAATTTAATTAAGAGAAAGTATACTTACCGGCTTTCAAGGAATGTTCACAATTTTTCTTTGATGATTTGAGAAAATTTCCAATAAAACTGAACTAAAATTATTCAAAAGTGCAAGACCTTAATAAAGAACACAAATCGGAGATACTTTTCCCTAATATTACAGAAATGTTATTTGCTGGCAAAGCTGTCATATTTTGTTCAAGTAATTGTAGTTTTAATGAGCTTTCATGATCGAGTGAGTGAATATTAACGTCGCACTGTTCAGCTACACGAGGGCTTTTAGAGACGGACCTCGTAATTTTGAACCATGGTAGACGAGGACGATACTTGAGCTGGCCTCTTTTAACTACCACACCACTCCACAAGAGGAAGTTTGAGCTCTCGACAGATTTAACGTGCACCTCCCCCATACACGGCGGGTCTTTAGTGATACTGGGCTCGAACTCATGACACCTTTGGTGACTAATTTTTATTAATTATAATTAAATTATTGTACTGTCATCCAAAATAATCATTTATATCAAATTTCAGCTCAATTGAGCGCTTTAAAATGTCGTTTATTAACGATTGAAAATTCCACCAAGATAAATAAATAAATACACTCTGTCGCAAAAAAATATATGCACCCAGAAGAAATCAAGCTACAATCACGAAACTCGGCAAGAATGTAGTCTGGTAAGAGATATGCAAATGATTAAAATTTCGAAGCCAATGAGACAAGGCTAAGTGTGCTATGCGCATATTAGTTGCGCAACTGGGAGAGTTTAAAAGCATGAGTACGAGCGCCGTACGGCTATCCAAACGAATCTGATGACTTTGATAGACGATATTGAGACTTAGGATGCCTCTAAGACGTAACCGGCGGCAGTACGAGCAGCTGACGGACTTTGATAGGGGCCGTATAATAGGCCTCAGAGAAGCAGGTTGGTCGAATAGACGTATCGGCCGCCACCTCGGTCAGAGCGATATGGTAGTTGCTCGGTGTTGGCAACAGTGGATCACAGAAGGTAGAGTGTACCGTCGCGAAGGGTCAGGACGTCCCAGGAACATAAATGATCGCGAGGATCGTGCAATCAGAAGAGTGGCCACTTCGGCACCAACAACGTCGCTAGCATCGATTCAACGCCACTTACCTCCTTCCAGACATCCAGTGCCATCAAGAGAAACCATAAGGAGACGACTGACCGAAGTTGGCTTGAGGAGCCGACGTCTGCTAAGACGCTTACCACTGACCCCACATCATAGGCAGTGTCGACTGGATTTTTGCCGACCTCGGGCAACTTGGAGTGTGACAGACTGGAGACGTGTCATCTTCAGTGATGAATCCCGATTCAGTCTCAGTGATGATGACCACCGCACACGTGTCTGGAGGCGCACCGGCCAGCGGTCCGATCCGGCATTTATTGTCGAGCGGCATACAGCAATTTCACAAGGTGTGACAGTGTGGGGAGCAATTTCTTGGGACACACGATCATCTTTAGTGGTCCTTCAAGGCACTTTGACAGCTCGCAGATACGTGGACGATATTTTAACGCCGATTGTGCTACCCATGCTATCAAGTCGTCCAGGTGCCATTTATCAACAGGATAATGCTCGTCCACATACTGCGCGACTCTCCCAACAATGTCTTCAAGGATATGACGTCCTACTATGGCCTGCCAGGTCACCAGATCTTTCACCAATAGAGCATGTCTGGACGCGTTGGGAAGGCAACTGCAGCCGTCCCGAGATACAGGAGAATTAACTGCGCAGATGCAAAGACTATGGCAGGATCTTCCACAGGGGGTCATAAGTGATCTAATTGAATCGATGCCACGCCGAATTTCGGCTTGTATAGCTGCCAGAGGTGGCTTTACTACTTACTGATTTTTAACCTTTTGCAAGCTGTAACCGCTTAATAAAATGATATTTTGTTCTGAATTTTTAATCATTTGTTTATTTTCATATACACTACATGCATACCAAATTTCGTGAATGTAGCTCAATTTCTTCTGGGTGCATATATTTTTTTGCGACAGAGTGTATATAGAGTGTGAGTTAATAGTAGGAATTGAATAAGACTATTTTTCTCTTGATCGCTGTTGATAATTAGGATCTACTATATGCCCCAATAAACTTTTTTCCCATTTTTATAGAAGCTTTGATCATTTAAATGTATACGTATAATTCATACAGTGAAACACGCTTAACGCGAAAATGCTTAAGATGAAATATCGGCTAACACGAAATAATAAATCGGTCCCTGCAACCTATTACTTAATTTCCTGCGTTTTTTTTTCTCTTAACACGAGAAGATTTTCTTTCTGGGAATGAATTAAATACGTAAAACCCACACACACAGGCGATATTTAAAATGGATGTGAAACGAAAGAAAGGTGGTTTCACATGTTTCATGCACGTATTTCGTAGGCTAGCTTGGCTTGGAAATACCCTCGGAATAGCCCGTGGATGAGCCAAAAAAGTTTTTACAAGTACATTACAAAGAGCACAGGGGGAGGAGGGGAGGGAAGAAAACTGAAGATGGAGCTTCCTACAGCTGTTGATCAAAAACGGAAGACGAAAATGGAAATCTATCTTGCTAACTCTATAATAACTAAAAATTTTGGTTTTGCTAACTATGTAATAAGTAAAGATTTTAGTATTGCTAACTCTTCATTATCAACAATAATTAATTTGAGAATTTTGTACTAAATTTCATTAAGTTCTTGTGAATGTTTTTGTTTAATTGATTTTTATTAAACAAAACATTGTACTTACATATATACTTATTTATGAAAATAAAATATACTCTAGTAAACTTAATTTTGTTTATAATTTTCAATACCCTTTAACACTAAATTCTTTCAACGCGGTTCCCTCAGTTTCGTGTTAAGCGATTTTCAATGTATTTAAATGTGCAGACAAATTTTAAATATATCACAGACTCTGAATATATTTCCTAATGTGTTGCATCATCAGTACGCGTATTTTTTCTTAAAATAGATTTTTTCTTTTTCAAAATTTTTTTAGAGATAAATAATTAATTTTTTTTCAAGTATTTTAAAACTTAATTGTAACATTCACACTTTTATTTATTAACAGTTATCTAAAAAGACAAAATTGAATGTATGAATGTTGTAGAACTAATAACTAAATACATCAAATTTCAACTGAAAGTCGGAATTCGATCTGCGGTTTCATTGGGGAAAAGAATTTCTTTTTCTGCATCTATCTTGTATGAAAAATGGACTTCTGCCAATTCAGTGTCCTTGATAAGCGTCTGCGGTTAAGTTCCGGAACTATTATTTTATTCAAATAATTTTCCACTACTTTAATTTCATTTTCAATGTTATTTACACATTTTTTTATTCATTTATCCACATCTTGAAAATCGGGTCTCAGGGGTGTTAAATTTCTCTAGAGGTCTGAAAATATAAACAATTTTCAAACAGGTATAATTCTTTTAAATTTAAATTAAATAATTCTAATCTTTTACACATTATTTATAAAAGAATGGGGCTTCAGAAAAGTATAAAATGTTTAAAATTTAATCATAATTTTAAAAATTATAAGCATATGAAAATAAGAAAATTTTCTATAAAAAATATTTATTAAGTTTTACGTTGCACATGCTATTTTCTAAAATAGTAGCTTTAATTACTAGCTATAAGTTGATTTATAATGTTAAATGTATTCTTATTACACTGTAGCTATTTTTATAAAAATTGAATAATAACCTATATATATTTTAATAAATAAAAAAATATATTTTTAAAAAATATTTAGAAAATTACAATATTTTACAAATATTTTGAAATACAAAAGATACATAATACTAAAATTAGGTAGGGTTTAAAGAGTATGATGTATTTTATAATTCTACAAAGTTCTATGCATCAGAGGCAACTATTTTAGAAAATAGCGTGCGCAACGCAAAAAAATACTTAATATTTATTATAGAATTTTCATATGCTTATGATTTTTAAAATTTTTATATTTTAATAATTTTATTCTTTTCTGAAGACCCATTCTTTTATAAATAATGTGTAAAAAATTCGAATCATTTAGTTTAAATTTAAAAGACTTATACCTGTTTGAAAATTGTTTATATTTTTAGACCTCTAGAGAAATTTAACACGCCTGAGACCCCTTACCCGAAACTGAGGGGATTGATATATATTTCGTGTTAAAGGATATTGCAAAAAAACATCTTATCAACAAAGTAATGTTTACTACCGTACATTTTATTTGCATAGACACATATTTTGCATGATTTCAAAGAATATCAATGAAACAAAAATATTCACAAGAACATAATAAAATTGAAAAAGAAATTTTCAAAGTCTTCTATTTCAGCCCTAAGAAGCTGTGACGGGCTCATCGCGATTTCTACTAAAACTCCTTTTGGGTTTCTTTGGGGCCAGAATGGCAATTCTTTCCAACCAACTAGAGAAGTGAAACGTGAAATATTCAAATTAGGAATATTATAAGTAGTAGAAGTTTAGCGCACGTAGGGCCACCCTGGGAGGTGAATATACGAGGTCAATGTTTACAAGTGTTTTAGCCAAAATCAGACAAAATCCCGCATTCAAGACTTAATCTATCCGTGCCAGTGCGTTCAAGTTAAAGGTGGATACCATTCCACAAGGATAACCACCACGTCAGTTGAGATTCAAGCGAATTGCTGCTTACCCAAGATAGAGCGGTAAGACTATTTAATTAAACTACTAGGAACTGTGTATTTAATCAGATTAGGATTAGTCGGTAAAGTTAGACATAATGGTCAGTTACGCGATTATTTGGTAATACGTATTGTGTGTTTACTCACCCCTGATTCAGTTGGTTTGAATATGATTATTATTATTGTATATTGTTTAAGTTAAGATTTTAATAAAGAGATATTAAGATTATGGCAACGTCTGGTTCTTCATTCACTCCCCAACCTCTAGGTCGTGAGGAAAATGTAGAAGTAGGGCAACCCCCACGTGCACTTGATTTACAAAGCTCCATCTTCATTTTAAATGAAATAGGAATTTACTTTCCTCCTGAGTTCTTTGCCATTGAGCTCGAAAGAAAATTCTTCTAAAATAAATAAATGAAAACCAAACTTACTTATTTTTATATACAGTGCAATGTACTTATCACCGAATTCTAAACCCAAGATGTGAGATGCGATGATTTTGTGTTTCGTTTGTAGAGGCAGAGAGTGAAAACAGCTTAGCTAAGACAAAATTTTAAAAAATTGTTGTTAAAGAGGATTTCTAGCGTATTTCAAAGCCAATTTAGTCTCTATTCTACAAAACATATGAAACTACCTCTCTTTCATATTATCCTTTAAAATCTCGCCTGCGTGGCTGATGTTTTCTGTATTTTTTTCATTCCAAGAAGGGAAATTTCTTCGTTTAAAGCTAAGAGAAAAAATACAAGAAAATACGTTGCAGTTCAGCAATACTCAGCCTGCGGCCCCCCGAGCCTTTTTAAGTAGCCCAGTCATGTCCCATTGCTCTGAGAAATTTACTTATTTAAGAACATTGTATTAAAAATTTGGCGGGAAATTCTTAAACCAAAAATCAAGTATATCACTTTTGCTCTTTGCTGCTGGTGTCATACGGGTACGAATTGATATTCTTTTTCTATTTGGAATGGTTACGGTTAATGAATAAAGACAACAGTGGAGTAGTGACAATTTTATGAGCGGAACTAATTTTTAATTACCTTTCATATCTTGCAAGCGAAAAATATTCGAAGGAAATAAATATATCGTTTCAAGACGATTGTGGGAGGTTGACTATTTTGTGGTGAAAAAGAAACATGGATCAGTAATTGTTTTATTTGCACGAAAATGCTGTATTTAAAAAATACCTATAAACAGGAATCATTCAATGAGACTTTTCCCTCAAAGATCTCTTTCAAGAGGGGTTAAATAGGCTTCCTTGAATATTCTTTGCAACAGCAGCAAAGTGTTTTGTCAGTGGTAATATCACAGTGGGGTAACAAAGACATCATATGAAGTTTGTTATGTTATTGGAAATCATATGAAACCGTTTACTGATGCAGAAACTATGAAAGAGTGTTTCTTAAATGCTTCTAATTTAGTGTAAGTGACAATATCTATATACACCCAGGAACATTGAAAATAGCGACCCAAGAAGAAAACATTGGATTGAAATGAAATTTAATACACATAATGACACAGATGAGAGATTCACTTGATCTCAAAAACAAGACAATTAAACGAATACAGGGTGTGCAACGACACAAATACTGGGCAACATCAATAGCGCGTTGGACCACCTCCAGCTGCAATACATGCCGCCACACGGTCCGGCATTGAGTTGATTAGACACCTTACCTGAGGCAGATGGGCCCACAAATCTTGAACAGCCAACTCTAAATCCTGTACAGAGTGACAAGGTGGCATCTGCCGTTTTAGCTTATCCCACACGTGCTCTACAGGGGACAAATCGAGGGAGCGGGGCGGCCATGGAAGAGTTTGAAAATGACGTAGGAATTCTTGAGCAACTCTTGCTGTATGCAGACGAGCATTATCTTGCTGGAAAATTGCCCCTGGGAGACCATTTAGGAAAGGTCCTACATGGAGTCAAAAAATATCATCAACGTAACGTTGTCCCATTAAGGTTCCACGCATCACAATTAAAGTGGACAGGATATCATAGGCTATGGCCCCCCAGACCATTACACCAGCTGTGCGGGCAGTGTGACGTAGAACAGTGTGGGGGGAATTGCACCGCTCACCAGGGTGCCTCAACACCCGTACACGGTTATCATCTGTCCCCAAAACAAACCGGGATTCATCACTAAAAACAACCTTTTGCCAATCTGTGACATTCCACATTGATCTGGCTTGGCACCACTGTAGACGCAGTTGCCGATGTTCCGGTGTTAAAGGGAGTGCACGGAAAGAGCGCTTGGATATAAGATTTGCTTCTGCAAGGTGTCTGGAAATTGTTTGTGGAACAATTGCTACGCCTACGTCTGCTCATATCGTTGAACGAGTCACTGTGGGGTCCACAAGTGCTTGCCGCATGATCCTTCGATCCTCTCTCCTCGTGGTCTTCCTGGTCACCCCTGACCCGGTTTTCCTCGCGTGGGTACCTTCTCGTGTCCACTGCTCCCAACAATTTCTAATGGCACACTCCGAACGATCAACCTGGCCAGCAACACGGCGCGTCGACCAGCCTGCAGTTTTCATCCCGATGATCAGGCCTCTCTCAAACTCGCTTAACTGTGAGAAATGTCTTCTAGCACGTTTACCTGGCATGTTTCGCTTACCAAAGTCTTCCTACAATCGGCGGGTAATCGTCACGTTTATGAATCTTCGAATTTGCGCTGGCTTATATAGCGCCCTCTTCCTGATTGTAGCGCCACCTCGGCGTTTATGAGCACGCGTATTGGCACAAAACTTGGATCATTTGCGTATCACATTACGCTGTACTTATTTGCAAAGTTTCGCGATTGTACTTAGCTTCCTTCTTGGGACGCTATTTTCAATGTTCTTGAGTGTGTATATATATATATAATTAAAAAAAGCAAAACAGGAGTTATATAACAATTTGATCAATTTTCCATGTTTTAAATTTCCAATGTTATCTTGGTCTTAAGGCATTTCTCCCCCCTCCTCCATTTATCCTCATCTTGTGGTCCGCGTGAAATAACTAACATATGTATGCGGCCCTTGTGAAATAGTTGACATATGTATGCGGCCCTTGTGAAATAGTTGACATATGTATGCGGCCCAACAGAAAAAAAGGTTGAGTATCCCTGTTGTAGATTGTCGGAACCGTTGTATTATTTCGTGTTAACCGATATTTCTTCTTAAGACGCGGGTGTAGGGGGGGGTCGAGTAAAGATCAGCCATTGTAATACTAACACATTTTCATTGGTTATTTCACTTAATAACTCAAGACAACCTAAGAGGAGAATGCTCTTATAACATTAAACTCGAGGAGCAATCACGTATAATTAATTTAAATACCATAGAAATAAGGACACTTATCTTAATCCTTGAGTGCTCTTATCTCCACTATTCGGGATTTTCTTTGGATATCTCTTAACTTGATAACTATACGACTTCTGGTCTTTATCTTATTTACGCTTCTATATCCACTTTCAACTATCAACCCGCCTACTCTACAACTAACACTTGAATAGAAACTTTAATTTACATAAATCCCGTCTTCTTTACACAAAGCGTTTTTCAATTGAAATCACAGTTAAAAAGATTATTGTACCCAAGAGCTTTTTAGTAGAATCACGGATAGATCCGTTACAAGCGTTTTCGCGTTAAACGTGTTTCGCTGTACTCCTCTTAATACATGTTTATTCTAAGTTTCTGGAAATCAAAAGCAACCTTACTTTTTTAATTTTATTTTATTTAAACTTTATCTTCTTTTCTGATTGTTTTAAAGCTAGGTTCATAACAAATGTTTGTGAAATTATGGCTTGAAGAAATAAAAAACAAAGGAATTATTCTTATTTTGGCTTTAATCCCTCCCCCATTTAACAATAGCTCCAGAGGGAAAATGTATCTTGAAAATGTTCTGTAATCTTGTGTTCAAATCAATTTTTTTTTAAAAATAAAATAGTTACAATTTTGTAAGCTGCAAAATAGTCACAATTAAAGATTAAATTGATTAATACTCTAATGTCTGCGTAAAAGGATGGGTCTAAATTTCTTCCTTTCTTTTTCGAAGGCTGTTTCAAAAAGTAGCTATTGCTTAGCTAAATAAAAAGGCAGAAAAAAAGTACCTTTCGCGCTTAAAGTTTTGAAAAATGAAAATTTTTTGTTTAATTTTGTTACATTTTTTTAATTTGTTTAACTTACCGATACCGTAAAGCTATTGTTCTAAATGGGACGTTTGTGATATGGGGAGCTAGAATAAAAAAAACTACATCTCTAAATTCAAAGTATTTATTCTTCTTTATGAAAAAAAAAATGTTAACATTTTGTTATTTTACTCAATGTAACATTTTTACCATTAATAAACGAAGATTAATAAATAGGAAACATCTCCCCCCCTTCACCCTTCCAGTTCTTGAATTTAAAATATACTTTTTGAAGTCAGATGTGTGAGAAAATTTGGAAATAAAGGCTGAAAGACGGAGTATCACGAGCAGCTTACATATTTAACGTCCTGCTTTTCTTACACGTGATTAGACGTTGAGATGTGACGTACTCAGATGGATATAGTAACAGAAACATTTCACATTAGTTCCCATGTGTCAAAGTCAATCGCCAACAGATGGTAATGTGACTATTAATTTATGTCGTAATATTTCGTGTTTTTACTGTTGTTACATGTTTTTCAATTTCTGTACTATTAACTCACACTTTCTATATATTTATTTATCTTGGTGGAATTTTCAATCGTTAATAAAGTACATTATAAGGCGCTCCATTGAGCTAAAATTTTATGTACATGATTATTTTGGATGACAATACAATAATTTAATTATGATTAATAAAAATTAATTGATTAAAACTAATTATTTAAAGAATTACAAATACAGCCACGTTGGCATCATTTTTGGCGACTAGCGACCCTTTTGGCGACTTGTGTGTCAAAACTTGAAAAGGTTTTTTTCTCTCGTTTTAAAGCATTCAGTTGAACTGAAATTTTATATACACGATTGTTTTGGATAACAATACGACACTTTAATGATAATTAATAAAAATTAATTACTACTTAATGTTGTGATTGTGTCATATGTATATACATATTTATATTAATTGTGACTATTTAATAAAAAGTAGCTAGAACAAATTTTTTCTTTGTTGATGTAAGTAGGAATTGACTTAAAATTTTTTTTAATATCACTTATTTTATTGAAATTTTTTATTAACTCCACGCTTTGAAACTGCACGAGGACTATTGGCGACTGACCTTGTAATTTTAATCCTCGATCAAGTGACGAGGACAATTCCTGAACTGACATACTGCTAACTTCCACACTACGACACATGAAAATTTTGAGTCCCGATAGAGATAGCGTGCATCAGCTTCTCAATATGGGAAGACTTCAAAGCTCATGTGACGTCATAGTCGCATGCTTATTACAGTCCTGTGTTTCCAGCCAATCATTTCACGCGCTTCGCTGCTGCCAACATTTACTTTTTATAGAAACTTCTTTCAAAAAGTATATATTTGTTAACAACAATAACTCACATAAATAAACAAAATGTATTGATATTTTTTTTTAATTTTGAAAATTTATAGATTCTTAATATTTGAATATTTTTACCAAATTATCAAATTAGAAATTTTACCTTACTTTTACAAGTCTGATGTCAATTTTTAATTTAATAAACAATAAGCGGTTGCATTTATTATATGACCGACATGAATTTTAACCTTTAAACAAATGAGTTTTAAGACTGTATAGCAGATATGAAAATAATATATTTCTGTGTTTCAAAAAATAGCAAGTACTTTTGTGTTTGTGTGCAAAACAAGTACTTATTTCATTAAGATTCTTGAACAAGAGAATCTTGAATCTTTATTTTAGAAATGCAGATGATTAAAGAGAAATTTCAATAGTTTTTATGACGGATCTATTCGTGATTTTTCCACTAATCCTCTTGGGAAATCTTTGGGCTATCCGCGTTATTCACAACCAAACCTTCGGAAGAAGAAAATCGTGATATGCAAATTAAATTTACTATATATAGTCAAAGTTTTCTAACTAGTAAGAGAGTAGGAGAGGAGATAAACCAGAAATCACACACACGCACAGGTGAGATTGTTTCTGACAGGTATCATTATTGAATTATTATGAATAAACACTGTTCAGCTACACGAGGGCTTTTGGCGACGGACCACGTAATTTTGAGCCATGGTCAAGGGACGTGGACGACACCTGAGCTGGCACCCCCTCTCCTAACTACCACACCACACCAACGGGAAGACGTTTCAGCTCTCGACAGATTTAACGTGCATCGCTTCCCTACACGGCGGGTCTTTAGTGGTACTGGGCTCGAACTCATGACATGCCTGCCATGATCTGATACCTTGACCACTGGGCTACCGCAGTTCCATTTGTTGCGCGAAAAAGTTAATTGTTTTGAAATATCACTTTCTCGTTTGTTGTGATGCGAAGTTTTTAAAGATGCATTATATCTGCAACCCAGGTTCGTATTAATTACCTCCGCATTAAGGAGAATTAAAAGTAAGTTTATTAGTGCAATGAGTTAAGCAATGAGATAAGACTCCACGTTATGAAAAATTAAAATTAAGTTTATTTAGATACCATTATGAAATTACAAAAAAAACCCTGAAAGAGAGAGCGAGAGAGAGGGAGTGGGCTCCAAACGAACGGGAATTGAAATTAAATCATGTCTGCGGGACTCTTTGTGTGCCATAGTTCTGCCGTGACTTTCTTGTGCAGCTTCTTTTAAAGTCAACCGCATCACACCAATATCATACCGCCAGACTCTTTTCTGCCAGTCCCAAAAGTTCACCGATTGGTTGGAAGTTTTTTTTTTTTTTTTTTGTGCAATGATACAATTAAATACTCTATGAGTGCTACTAACTCAGAGTGCACGATCGCTCCTCTACTTAAAGAATTTCAAATACTTTCTGTCAACTAAGTGTTGAACTAAAAATTACAAACTATCTGGGGCCATATATTGCGCATTGAGCTTCCTTTCAGTTGTTTGAATACAGTCATACCCCGAACTTACACGATAGGTAGGACTAAGCGATAATCACATAAGTCGGGATATAATTTCGCATATAAATACGTATAAATTATTTTTAACTGTAGCCGGAAACGAATGAAAATAATAATTTAGAAAAAAGAAATTGGATAACACACATACAAAATTAGAAACCGAAATTATTCTGATGTGGAAAGTTTCATAAAATCTAACGTAGTAGCTTTCCGGCGCAATGATTTTTTTTTTCATCCGCAAAATTTCCTCGCAACATGCTACTGATTTTGTTTTACTCTTTGTTTTCTTGAAAAAATACGCATTTTGTTGGAGTCTATATTTTCTAAAATTTTTAACCCTTTTCTTACGACTTTCAAACAGGGCTTCGAACGGAAATTTTTTTCGTTCCGGTTTAACTAAAAAATATAACGGTGCAGTTCCGGTTTTTGTTCTGCCAAAAATAAAGGTTTTCGGTTCATTTTCGAATGAGTAACTTTATTTTAAGTATATTCTTATTTGCACTAAAAATATAATTCTATCATAAACAAAAAATTTAATTATATGGTTGACATGAAATGATGATAACTATGTGGTTGACGTTAAATTAGAAAACATTGATAAGTTAGTTGCTGTAACAAAATGACTGAAGATGTATTGAACCGAAATAAACCAATATTTTTTTTCCGGTTCAGTTCCAGTTTTTGTTCCGACCAAAATAAAGGTTTTTTCGGTTCAATTGCGGCTCTAAGTCCTGTTTTTAAATTGGTTGAACCAACCGTTACCAGCTTTAAACTCTCCCCCCATCTTTAGTCACGTCTCTCCAACATCTACTTTCAATCTTTTAAAAATCAGCTAAGTTTGAGAGTATACAGTGCTCTAATCAACAGGACAGTTTTTTATTCTTACTAGATTATCACATCATAATATCAACATAGGTTTCATTTCAGAGGTAATACCGTAACATTTACGAACGATAGTTAAATTCAAAAATTGGTCATTTTTCACAGCGTCGAGAATTCTTTTTTTTTTTAGTTTTTATAACTGTTCTAATCGTCGATTCCGTTAGATTAAACTTCTTTGCACAATCCCAAATTTTTATTTTTGTACCGAAATCTTTAGTAATGTTAAATTTACATACCAAAGATACAGTTTTTCGTTTCTTCTTTGGTGCAGAAGAGTCAGTTCTAATTCGTTTGGATGGTATAGTTGTCTTTCAAATCTGCGTGGATATAATACATACACTGCTGGACAATTGCTAAGGACGGATAACACTATCATCCATAGCAACCACAAAATGAAAGGAAGCAAAATGTGGAAAATTAGAATAAGTGCGGGATATTAGTAAGAAGTATGATTATGCAAATTTTTTTTCCACGTCTGTTCATCACGTGATAGCGTTCATAAGAGCTTTAAAGGTTTTGACGCGTGTGGACAGTTGTTGTTTCAAGTCAAAGTTTTACAGGAAAGATTTAATAGACGAACTTAAAATTTTTGGCATGTCTTCCCAACATCACATAGATGATTTTATGCGTGGCCGAATTATTGGAAATATCGAAGAAGGGCGAAAAATAACAGATGTTGCCAGGGAGTTCGACATCGCTTACAGCGTTGTTTCACGGCTGTGGAAGTCATTTAAATTTACTGGAATGTGTAGTAGATGGCACGGGGGAGGTCGTGTTAGAAGTACGACGCCTGCAGAAGAAAGATATATCGTCCTATCAGCAAAAAGGAACAGGCGTACCACAGCTCAGCAGGTGGCAAATCAGTTTCTTGCTGCCTCAGGAAAGCAGATCTCCCGAAAAATTGTTGCCAGACGTTTGAGGGGAGGAGGACTATACGCACGTAGACCTGTTGTGTGTGTCCCATTGACCAGACAGCACCGTACTGCCCGTTTGCAATGGTATCGTGAGCATCACAATTGGACTGAACAGGACTGGGCATGCGTACTCTTCTCAGATGAGAGTAGGTTCAGTCTGTCATCGGATTGTAGACGCCAACTGATCTGGCGCGAGAGTGGTACTGCTTATCGTCCAGAAAGTATCCAGGAAAGGACCGATATCCGACATGCAGTATCAGGGTGTGGGCCGGCATCATGATCAATGGCCGCACGCGCCTACATGGGGTTGCGAATGGGACTATGACGGGCCAACGATATATTGATGAAGTTCTACTTCCTCATGTTCGTCTTTTCCGTGGTGCTGTCGGTGATAAATTTGTTTTTATGGACGACAACGCAACATGTCATCGAACACTCGCTGTTCAGGATTGTCTAGACAGCGAGGGTATTCAACGTCTCGTAGGGCCAGCGCGTTCTCCAGATCTAAACCCCATTGAAAATGTGTGGGATGCTTTGGGGAGGCAAGTTGCTGGTCGAAACTATCCTCCGACAAACAAGAACACCCTCATCCGTGCACTCACAGAGGAATGGGATAAATTGCCTCAACAGCTGCTGGATAATGTTGTGCAAAGTATGGTACGGCGTGTGGAATGTGCATCACACTCCACGGTGGACATATCCCGTACTGATACCTTTCTTTAAGGTGCCTGCTGACTTTTAGATGCATTGTTCCATTTCTGCGTACGCAGATCAAATGAACATTTTTTTTCTTTCAGATGTTTCACAGCTTTTGTACTTTCCAGAACAATAAATATTCTTTATTCTAATGTCTGAACAGTGTGGCAACTCTATTTTATCCTACTAGGCCTCATGTCTCGCTTAATGTTATGCTACATAGCAATTTGTGATCCGTCCTTAGCAATTGTCCAGCAGTGATATAACAAACATGATATAACAATTATAACATGCAATAACATAGACGCACTCCGTAGATAAGAAATAAATAACACAAAATAAATTACTATGGCTAAGCGTCGACTCCGCGCGGTATTTCGAACATGTAGATTAATTAAACAAGAAGCGGGGAGTACCTTAACATCCGGCGAATAACGCGTACTTTTAACACAAAAAATAAGATCGAAATTTACGGGTGCGCGGTATACCCCGGGTATAAAAATGATAGCTTTAAAAATAAAAGGAGATGAAAACAAAAAAATTTTTTAACTTCTAGTAACGAAGTATTGTTTATTTTTTTAAAAAAAATGACATATCTTATGAACTTAAGGCATTGCAGTGCTAAAAGTGTACAATTTTTCAAAAGCCGGGGATAATACCTCGAAAAAATTACTTCAAAACATATTAGCATTGCATATATACATTTCAAGTTTCTTCGTAAAAAAAAAAGGGGGGGGGGCGTTTTACAGTGCATATGTTTAAAAATTTTTAAAAATACAACTTTTGAAAGTGTAAGAGCGCGTTGTATACCGGTGAGCGTTTTCCGTCACATTTTACTGTAAGTAATCAAGTTGTGTAGCGCTCAAACAAAAGACGAATCGATGAGATTTGAAAATCGCGCAACTCCGGGTTCGCGTAAGTCGAGGTATTACTGTATTCAATAGGCTTAATTCCTAATGGTCACATGATAAATGCAATTACGTGTTCTCTGTTGAATTCAACACTAACATTAGACTTGTACTTGCTCTATTTGTAAAATTTAAGTACAATTTAAAATTTAATATTGGTTAAATATGTTCAAATATCAAGATCCTTGAAAAAAAATTTTGAATTAAAAAAAATTTCTATGTTTTATATGTGAACTTTTAACTCAAGTGCATTTTGTATACGTAAGTGCGTTATTATTGTTAGTAACTAAGAATGTCTTTTACGAAAAAATACTGCAAAATGCAAAAGTTGGCAACAGCGAAGCTCGTGAACTGATTAACTGGAAACACATCATTGTATCAAGCATGTATTTACGGCATAACATGAATTTATCAACTAATTAGCTAGAAACATATGATTGCAGTTATCATGTGACTATGAGTTTAAACCATTATCGAGCAACTTTAATCTTGGTCTTGGCACTGGCGCAGCTAATTCTGAGTGGGCCCTGTATCAAAATTCCTTCATGGTCCTTTTTTATATATGAGAACCCTTTTAGTGGGATTGTATTTACATATGTTGGGACCTTGTAGCTTGGGAGCCCGTATCATTGATACGGTGGTAACTACGCCCCTGGGTCTTGATGAAAATGATAAAATCTAGTTGATGGCTAAGGCCTTATCCTAATCGGTTGAAATACTGAATGTTTGATATATTTGCTTTAAAATTAAAGTAACTGGTCGTAGTGCATGAAGAATAAACAATTTATAATTCGGAGATATTTTACTGAGAAATAAAGGAGTATAGATATAATATTTATAAATTTTAAAGATATTTTTCTCAAGCAAAAATAGCAGTGGAAACTAGAATTATTACGAATAATTAGGTGTTCATTCACATAGGGATGTAACATTTAATTAAATCAATCCAACGTGTAAGATTAATTTTAATTATTGCCTTAAGAATAATGGTTATGTACAATGTAATGTTAAATAAAAAAATTATTGGTACTTACGCTAATACCGTCGATCAATTTCATCATATCAAAAGATATCGCCAAATACCGGGATATGCAGCCAATAGGGGAAATTTTTCTCGTGCATCGTCGAACACAAAACAATAACGATGACAGCATTTGACGACATTTTTTGAATTGCGACGTCTTCTGATTTTGCTAAACTGTTCGACGGTAAAATACATGCCAACTAACTTAAATATTGTTCTAAATTAATCGATTTTTATGACTTAGTTATCAAAACCATCAAATTCTTTGGTCGACATGTGATTGAGCAACTAACTGACTACTTGACAGTTAAAACCTAGTGCACATGTGCATATTTTTTAATAATTCTGATCACATATTCTAAGCTCTAAAGTGTTTCGTACATTTTTACCTAAATGTACGAAGGTTATACAATGTACCTACCGTACATTGTATAACCTTGACACGTTGTCATTAACTGTTTTTTAAACGAGAGCAATCATGATGGGAAAACTAAGTTCATTTGGTAAACAATATTCACTTTTAACAATGATCGATACGCTAAGTGCAATTTAGCCTTTGTAGTCCCGCCTTCTTCCTTCAAATTCGCGTGATCTTTTAACTTTATCTACTCCTTTTCAGCAAAAGAATAGATGAGCTCATTTCCCCCAAACGGCCGTTATAAGCAACTTCCTATTGATCCGCATTCAAAGCATATTGTTAGTAATTATTCTGTTTTTTTTTAAAGTGTGTGTCTTTTGACATAAAAGGCTACTCAATAACTAAATATAAACTTCTTTTTTCTTGTAAACATATCTCCCATTTATTTGAGTGAAATACTTCATTCGCTGATGTCAGCGGGAACATAATGAGCTATGTACAACGGCAGATAAAGTACATACCATTTTTTTGGAATACTCTTTTTTTTATCAGTTTTTATAATAGAAAAAAGTGTTGCTCGAAACTTTTGACAACTACTAAGAACGAAATAAGTTCTTAACCTCGATCTTGTTTACATTTATTAGAATGAATTTATTATAAACGAGTAACTCGGAATATATTACTCGGTGATAGTGTCCAACTTCTGTTAAAAGTGATTTTGAATATACAGGTAAATGGAACGGATATTTTCAATCTGAGATTTCTTTCTGTTACGTAAGTATATTTATATATATTCGGGGCCTATGAGTAGCTAATAATCCATTCATCACAACGCTTGTGAATAAGTGGAATTCAAATACTACTATTAGACAGATCTGCGCATGCTCGAATATAACACCAGCGCTTTTAAATTTTATGCTGCTAGGTATAAATGAATCTGTATTATTCAGATTTGTTCTATAACTTCTGCATTAACTTTGCTAAGATAATTATTAGCAGATATTTTTGTACACGCATTGATATCTTTCTATTCCCAGAAAGTAGTAAAGACTTGCTTCTAAATTTTAAACTTAATTTGAAGACATCGAAATCAGTTTGATTTTAGAAAAGAACGAAGTAATATTCAACTTTCTTAATTGAGTTAAATTTTTGCCTTTTTTTGGTAAAAATATAAAAAATTGGAATTAAATTTTACTTTCGCACATTCAATTTTATATTCGACATTTCACTATTCATTTTTGCTCCCCAAATTTCTCTTTAAGAGTTTTAATTGTCAAGAGTTAACCATTTTAACTGTTCTGGTTTGAGTTTATTAAGCCCACATGAAAAAAAAATATATATTTGTTGTAGTTTGTGTTACAATAGCCCAATATGTTAGAAAGTCTTTTTTTTTTTTTTTGCAAATAATTATTTTAAATGTATTGCTTTATTTTTGACAGACGATGCAGGAGTATAATATTGAAAACTTGGCTGAAACTGATACAAATTCGGATTACATTAAAGCGCGTATTAGAAGAAGACCGTTAAGAAAATCTTCAAGATCAACACTTCGTTCAGCATCAACTTATGTAAGTTCAATTTACAATTATTTTCTTTTTAAAACGCATGCATTGTACTAAAGATTAGTCAGAATTTTGATTTCTTAAAAAAAAGTGTCTAGCATCTGCCTTTCCACATATTAATCAAAAAATATATTACATTATAAAATATAAATATCTAATGAAATTATTCAAAATAATTAGAGGGTGGGAGATTTTGGAAAGTATGAAAGTTTTAGAAGTACATGAGAGTTTTTAGAGAGTTCGAAAGTTTTTAGAGATTTTTTTTTCTATAGACAGAGTTCTGTAACCTAATAATGATTTTTTTGTTCTAATTAAAAATATGTGTTTTTTTAATGTACATGTTATGTTCTGCGAATTGTGTCTCTGAGGCATAAATATTTATAGAACATAAGATAAGTTGTAATTAAATATCAGAATTATTATTTCTCTGATTGTAGTTGCCTTTGGAAAAAATGTCTTACTTTCTCTCTCAATTATTTCATTTTTTTCTAGGTTCAATTTTACTCTATTTTATATAGATACTTTATTTTTCATATCGAAATCACTTACGTTTCTCGAAGTATTTATTATGGCAATAGCCAAAGAGTTGAACGGGACTTACTTTTTAGTTCAGTATATAACAAACATTCTTTACCCAGAGTATTCGGTGAGAAAGATTGATATTGATATATATTTTTTCGTAAAAAATGTCGTTTGTCTTGCTGACATTTATACTTTGTTAAGAAATCGACGTTTTAGATTTTGGACAATTTCTAGATTCACGATTTATTCTATTTGCGACTTGTATAATCTTATCATTTTCTGTTAAGTTGCTATGTTTCTGTTAACCATAAGCTCTGACATTTATTCTTGCTTTTCCCCTCTCAAAGCAAAAACGGACGAAGTCACATGAACAATTATAAACAAACTCATTTGTTCTTATTACGTGTTGTGAGAATCTGGCTTTCGAAGAGTTATGTAATTCTACGTTATACACCAATAAATCCTATCTTTGTCCAGACTGCAAGGAAAAGTCTTACAAGTTTCAGATGAAATAATGAAAAGACTTTTAACAAATTGTTCACTAACATTTTTAAGAAATTCCATCAGGAAAAGGTTATTAGTCTTGAATTTTTGAATCATAGATCATAATGAAGTACTTTAAAAAAAATTTAATTCCTTAAACGGTAAGACAGTTAAAATAACATTCCAGTACAACATGATGCGAGTGATAGTACAACAAGCTTCCATTTTAGTCTTAGTGGCCATGTGAAATATAGAAGACTGCTTACATTTTTACTTAGTAAAATTTCATTATTACCAAGCAATTAAAAACACGAAATCATTTTTTACTATTATTTCGGCCCTGGGCTAATCATTATTTACCTGGACTAGGAGGCCTGGGACCTTGAAGGAGGGGCTCGTATCATTCTCGTCTCATCCTCAATAAAATCATGATCTGAATAATTTTAATCGTTAAATGCTGTTCATGGGCATATTCTCCAAAAAACTGGGAATTTCATACATACCAACTGGCAACAGCGGCAAGACTGCATCATTATGTCATGTCTATCGTACATGTCTACGCCTACCACCATATATTATCATTACTCATTTAGTCGAAATGCGATATTGATCGAGTCTGTTTGTGAGATAGTGCGTCCTTCACATTTATTTGTTACTAGCTGGTATACCCGTCCTTCGCACGGATGAATTTAAAAATTAAAAAATACAGACTGAAGGATAAAGAAGTTTTCAATGAGTTCATTTTACGCGAATTGTATAAATTAAACAAAAAAAGCTTTTTACATAACTCAGCTGAACGAAAAAACCATGTTTGCTAAATTTTAAGTCTTTAGATATAATTGCTGATTTTTTTTATTATTGTTATTATTATTTATGACGCCCCGTAACTTTCTTGTGGGTCGATTTTTGAAAACACCTACCTGCTCAGCAAAAGTAACACATTGTTACAAATTTTGTGTAATAAACGCTAAAATTAGTATAAATAATTTGTATCTGGATGTGTAATACGTTAATATTACTTTCTGATGCATTTATTTTATGTTAAATAGTTGTTACCCGCGACTTCATCCACGTGGAATTTAACAAAAAAGTTTTTATTCACTTCGCAAAGTTTACGAAAACTTTTCTTCTACTTTGTGAATCTATGTTTCTTTTTGTGTTATTTCTTTTTCTATCATTTTTGTTGAGCAAGGGATGAAAGGGACGCATGGCCTTTGACGCTGTCCATGGGGTGAGGACTAAACTCTTTAAGATTAAAATAGGTCTAAGTAGCAAGTAGGGTGAAACGCGAACACAAACGAAGCCGCAAGGAAGGGGACGAAAGGACGAAAGGGACATTGTCAAAGGACGAATGACCTTTGACAATGCAGCTAAGGACTGTAAAATCATTAAGATCAAGACATGAACGGGAAATGTCGCGAATGGCAGCAACCTAATCAAAGAAAAAAGTTGGATGGCTCGCGAAATAAAATAACTCTATTAAATAAAAATAATCCCTATTGAATAAAAATAGTTCCTTTTGAAATAAATAATCCCTATTTGAATCGGATATTGCTCACTATTTCATTTGGTTTTAATTTTATATATTTTCTCGGAATCCTAATATTTTTTAAAAGTAAAAGTAGCCTAAGTTATTTCTTATAACATTAGCTATCTGCCAGGGAAAGTTTCGTCAAAATTGGTCCAGCCATTTCAGAGATTAGCCGGAACAAACAGACAGACAGAAAGGCAGATAGATAGACAGACAGACATACAAAAATTTTAAAAATTGATTTTTTCATGTAAGTACCGTATATACTTTTAAATGTATTTAGTAAAAAGCTGTTAATTTCAAATTACAAACAAAAGTAGAGTCCCCAATTATTATCCCAATAGCACAAGAGTTTCATCTCTTGTGCTATTGGGATTCTTCGAATGTCTGAAAGTGACCTCAATTTATTCAACGTTTTCTTTTGCGAGAGATGCACTTCTCCTTTCGTTCTTTACAGTGGTGCGTATTGCTTTAGAGCGATCCACTGACGTATCTCTTCATTGAATCAATGCTTAACTCGTTTTTAGAAACCATATTGCGCTGTCCTTAAAACGCAGTCGAAATGTCTCCATTTTAGTTAGGGAGAAATCCACCGTAACAGTTTTAAAATTAAGGTATCGAAAATAAAAAAAAATTTAAAAAATTCTACAGTATTGTGTAGTAACATGATGTCATGGTTTATAGATGCTCAGTAAGCTTCTCACATATACAAGTCATCCTTAAGCTCTATGAAAATTTGAGTTTCAAAGAACTTAACAGAATTTTAAGATATCTCTTGCTAGGAATTTCACTTTGATTGGAAATCAGCATGAAAAATATTTAAAAAGAAAACTAAGACCAAATAAGTTAATTTATTTATCACGTGTTCATTCCCGTTCTTTTCTTTCATAAAAAAAAAATAAGAAAAAATGACTGTGTTCTTGAATACACATGCTAATGCTCAAAAAGTAGTGGATATCCCATTTTCAAGGGAAAAATACAAATGGTCACATTAACCATACTGGGCTAACAACAGCAAATTGAAAATCCCACCGATCCCAAAAAGTGCACTAAAACACATATTTTCTTAATGGTGACACTTAGGGCCAGAGAGGTTGCATTCAGTCTTCGACTGTCTTCAGTCTTCCTGGGCGATTCCTTCCGTTCTTCGGTCCAATCTTCCATCGGGTGGACCTCTTCAGACACACTCTCAGGTATGCTCTCTCTTCTGCTCTATGTTCGACACCTCACTTGTGACCTGTCATAGTCCAACTGCCAAACGCCACTCGGACTTGGACTTTTTTTTATCCAAGACATACTGGAACTGGGCCTTGCTCGGCCCCCTCCCTCCTTCCGAGTCAGCTCTCGGCTCTGCTCCCAACTCAGAGCCCTCATCACTCACTCCTTCTCTCATCTCTCTTTGATTCTGCACGTTTCGATGTATTATAATATTCAGTGGCGTGATTAGTTTGTTTTTTATGCGCTTAAAAAAATAAAAAACTAGTTTTCTAATCGGTTATTTTAGAATAACTTTCTTCCTATTCTACTCACGATCCTACTCTTTGCACGGAAATGAAGATATTTGAAAACCGAACAGTTTGGTACCCGTTTCGATGAAATCCGATGGTAACCTTCACTTTGGAAATCAACATGAAAAATATTTAAAAAGAAAACTAAGACCAAATAAGTTAATTTATTTATCACGTGTTCATTCCCGTTCTTTTCTTTCATAAAAAAAAAATAAGAAAAAATGACTGTGTTCTTGAATACACATGCTAATGCTCAAAAAGTAGTGGATGTCCCATCTTCAAGGGGGAAAAAATACAAATGGTCACATTAACCATACTGGGCTAACAACAGCAAATTGAAAATCCCACCGATCCCAAAAAGTGCACTAAAACACATATTTTCTTAAAGGTGACACTTAGGAAATAGGCGTGACTTGTTTGCTCCGCGACACTTTACTTAATTTCTTCTCTAGGTCATTTCGATTATACACGTGGGAACGTCAGACACACCCAGTCGTAGAAGAATTTTTTTTTTTGGTACAAAAACATAAAATTGTCCTTACATTTTATTTTCATTTTGATCTATATGTATTGACAGGGGAAAAAATTGTAGATGCTCCCAAAGAAAAATTATATTTCAAATCGATATAGTGCATCTATCTAATCGAAGTTGCATTCAAATGTGAGTGATGTATGTTGATTTAAAAAACTGTAAATAAGTTAAGGACGATTATATACAATAATAAAAATATATAAATTAATTTCCTTTCATACCTTGTAAAAAAAATATTTTTTTTTGGTGAAGATTCTATCATTTTTATTTTATTTCTCTTTATTGATACATGTATTTTTATTGAAATAATTTTATTAATCGATTTTAATTTATTTGTGTGATATATTTATATGATGAAAGAAGTTTTGCTATTTGAAATACAGTCGAACCTCTAATTAACAAAGTCGCTAAATCCCCCCCCAAAGTTCGTTTTGTAGAAAATTCGTTAAATAGATATTCATTTTTCAATATACTATATAAACCACTTAAAACAAATTTTAAATTCATAAACATTATTATTATTAAATAAAGTAATTATTCCCACCTTTTTTGTAAATTAATAACTATTTATTTTATGTATCTTATACATCAGAAAGAAATTTGCAAGGATAACAACCAGAAAAAAATTCTTTCGAGAAACGTATTTTCAACTTAAAAAAGTTATGTTATATTAAAATCAAGGAATTTTAATGACATTTTTTATAACCAGTAATTTTAAGCACGTGTTATATGCATCCTTATATTTAATTATGTTTTCTCTCATAATGCGACTAGTATCTTTGCAATGTTCCCAAACCCCCTCAGGCGTATTTTCTCCACAATGTAATCCACTTCAAATTATTGCACATGATTGTATCATTTCACCGTATCAGAAGGTCCAGAAATATTTTCAAAATAAGAAGAAAAGAAATCGGATCACTAGAGAAAAAATTTGTTAAATAAAAAATGCACTTTGCTATTTGGAAATTATTTTACAAAAAATAATAATAATAAATAAATAAATCGCAAAATGTTCTTAGTTCCAGAAAAAAGTTTGCAAAATAGAGAAATTAGTAGAATAGAGGTTTGTAAAATGGAGGTCCGATTGTACTTCTCCTATTTCGATTGAAGAATAATTCAAAACATTCACCGAAAGCGGATCTATAGATATTCTCTGTAAGCAATGTATTCATTTTGAGATAACTAATTGAAAATATAGTAGTTCAAATAACAGTGGCGAACAGAAAAAATGTAAAACATGTATTTTAATTCTTTTTTTGGCCATATGATTTAATATTATGCATGTATCATATATATGAGACTCCTAAACCCGCTTTTTAAATTTCTACTTCATAATTCAGTGAAACTAAAAAGGTTTTCAAATAAAGTTTTTATTGAAGATTTTGTGACTTTTGCAAAAGAAAAGATAATTTCTTGGTTGATTCTTTAAAAAATGTTCCCAAAAATTTGTAATGGTTCTAGTCCCAGTCATTATCCTCCCAACATTATGCTATCCTCATCTAACACCCCTGAGACCCCGGGGTCTCAGGGGTGTTAACTTTCTTTAGAGGGCTGAAAATATAAACAATATTCAAATATATATAACTCTTTGAAATTTAAACTAAATAATTCAAATCTTTTACACATTATATTTATAAAGGAATTGGACTTCAGAAAAGTGTAAAATGTTTAAAATATAATCATAATTTTAAAAATTATAAGCATATGAAAATAAGAAACATTTCTATAATAAATATTAATTAGATTTTACGTTGCACATGCGAATTTCTAAAAAAATAGCTTTAACTACTAGCAATAAGTTGATCTCTAAAGTTGAATGTATTCTTATTACACTTTAGTATTTTTTATAAATAAAATAATAAATTATATTTCTTAAAAAATAAAAAAAATTACATTTTCAAATTTTTTTAAAAAATTTCGATATTTTTCAAATATTTTGACATACAAAAAATATATTATTCTTAAATTAAATAGGGTTTAAAGAGTATGATAAGTTTTATAATTCTATGAGGTTTTATAGATCAAAGTTTACTATTTTAGAAAATAGCGTGCGCAATGCAAAAATTACTTAATATTTATTGCAAAATTATTTCTTATTTTCATGTGCCTATAATTTTAAAAATTATGATTATATTTCAAACATTTTGTACTTTTTTGAAACCATAAGCTTTGTAAATAATATGTAAAAGATTCGAATTATGTAATTTAAATTTAAAAGAATTATACCTGTTTGAAAGTTGTTAATATTTCCCTCCACCCCTCGAGACAAAATTAACACCCTGAGAACTTAGGTATCCGACTACTTGCGGCAATTTTTTTTTAAAAAGTGGAGATTTGGAAATTTTTTGTAGTTTTTAGATTTATTTAGTGCATTTTAAGAAAAATATGCTAAAATTAAGAAGAGAAAGAAATTATTATTACTAAAAAGGGATAAAATAGATAAAAATTTACAAAAAATGACATAAACGGGACACATTCTGTACAAAAAAAAAAAGTTCAGGAACAAATTTAAAAAATTTCAATTTTTATGTGTTGCTTTTCTATTCATTTTTAAATGACCTTCAGGATAAGAGATATTTTAATTTTTACAAAAAATAGAGCGCTTTATCTTTGTTATTAAATTAAATTGCTTAAAAAACAGTGATTATATTCACACTAACTGCATGACCCGGCGTTGCACGGGCTATCTCTACTTTTATAAATTTTCTCTTTCCTTCACAAAATCAGCACTTCTAATACTCTTTCTCAAAATGACTTCCACCCCCCACCCCTCTCCTCCGCTTAGCCCGGCGCTGTTCGGCCTTTTACCGAGTGTATAACTTAAAATTCCCTGTTTCGAAATTTTTTCGCTTCTTCTGTTTGTCAGACAGGTTTATTTTTTTCCGGCGTTGCACGAACATTTTTAAATCATTACATATTGTCACGGAAATTCTCCTTCCCCTCTCGCTAACAGCCGTTCCTGGTATGTGTGTGTGATTTCTATATTAACGTCATTACAAAATTCACGTGGTAATTTCCCATAATTTATTATTACTGCCCTTTTAAAATTTTGGCTACCGCTGAAGAACTGCTGATGAATCTGTCGAGAGTTTAAACATCCTAGCGTTGTGTAGTTTGGTAGTTAAGAGAGATGGGTGCCAGCTCAAGTCACATCCTCGTCACTTGACAATGATTCAAAATTTTGAGGTGCGTCGCCAAAATCTCTCGAGTAAGTGAACAGTGGGACTTTAATATTCACTCACTCACTTTGCAACTTTTTAGGCGCCGGAAACGAAAATGTACCTTTTGAAAAATAGTTATATGCTGAAGAAAGTAGTAATTTTTATAATTACAAAATATCACAACTATATTAAATGTTGAATTAAAATTGTGAGCATTTTTTGAAATGTTCGATACACGGGAAAAAAGTTTCATGCAATTATTTTTATAAATGAAGAAGTTATAAAAAATTTGAATTTGATAAGTAATTATTATAAATATTTAAAATTTGAGTATTTTTTTAAAAATTCGTAAAAAAAAGTTGTCGGCATTTTATTTTTTACATCACTAACTTTAAAAGATCAAAGTAAGAGTTTTTTTAAAAATCATTTTCATATAAACACATCGATATTGATTCATTTTTGAAAAAATCATAAAATATGTAAAGTATCGTAGTTAGGTTAAAAAAAACCACTGTATTGTGACGAAATAAATTATCTTTCCCCTTACAAAATTGCTGCGAAGTTATTAAATGCGCGAATAAAATTTTGAGTATTTTTTAAAAAATCATAAAAACTGAGCAATGATGTTGTTTCGAACCCGGGTACAAACGCTAGTAATCCAGCGCTCTAACCGATCGCTCCACGAAATCTTCGGGAAGAAGAAATAAAAGACCTTAAAATAATAAAAGAAAGAGATATTCAATTTCGCCAAATCTGGTGATTTTCAATATTTATAAACGCATTTTCTTCTCTAGTGCAACCTTTCATCAAACGTGACGAGCACAGAGGAAAAGTTACTCCTTTGGCGCCAAACAGGTTTTCGCCGCCAGCACTTGGTTATTGTAAAATTGCGTTACTTGCTAAAGTTTTAATTTTTTTTCGGGCTTCATTTTTAAGTTAATGCCTTCAAACTTCATATATCGATTGCAAACAATGGTAATTTTTAAACAAAAAATGTAACAAAAATAATGCTTAAATATTTCTCGCAAAAAAGAAAAAAGAAGGTGAAACACAATTTTTTTTAAAAAAACCATAATTTTTACAACCGTTTTTTTTAATCTTTGTACAAATTACGGATAATATCGTTCTACACACGGAAAAAAAGTTTCGTGAGATTGTTTTTATAAATAAAGAAGTTATAAAGTATTTTTTGAAAAATCATAAAAAAAAAGTTTTTGACATTTTATTTTTTAAATGACTGATTCTCTAAAAGAGAAAAGCATGAACTTTTTAGTGTATATCATTTCATTAACGCGAAAGAAAATGCAAACGGAATGATTTAGAAATCATTTTCATAAAAACGTACCGATTTTGACTCATTTTAGAAAAAAAGCGTAAAAAATAGAAAATATCATTGTTTTGTAAAATAAATTGCTCCGTGTCGTGGTGAAGTAAATTATCTTTCCGATTCTATAATTATTTTTTTGTCTGAGTCTCATAAAAAAATTAGATCGTGTTTTAAAAACAACGCGGATAAAAAAAAAAAAGGCGAAAAAATGGAACTTCGCCTCTCGGCGGTAAAAAATGCCCACAGGGGTAAGATAATTATGCGTTTTAAGGTTTTTAATTAATATCTTTTTAACTAATTGGATTATCAGAATATAAATGGTCGAAACGGATTTCTTGGATTATTCCCGACTTTTGGTACTTTTGGCGAGTTTCTGCGTCGTGCTTGTTCGTGAGAAGATAGATACACTAGTCGCATGCATAGATACGTTTGTTTACTTTCGAATTTTAATAGAGTAGATAAGGGACCGTTATAAATTCCGTTATTTAAACTTGTGAATATCAATGTTTCAAAATTTTGATCAAAAATCACAGCCATTTAAAAACCATAGCCTCAAAGACATAATAAAATAAGCATTTATCTGAAAAAATCCCAAGATAACTATAAAAAATGCAACTAAGAGAATGGGATCAAGATGAAATTACTTTTAACTGAAGTCTTAATTAAAATACAGATTCAGAGTAGCATTATGTAAATGTCTGCGGTCTTATACAACTGCATTGCACTGTATCCTACATATCACCTTGTCTTAAAAATTCTCCTGTTTCTTCTTTCCGCATTAATTAAGAGAGATGGTTTATAAAGGGGAAAAAAACCATAGTTTGCGGAAATCCACTTTCAAAATCCATATTGGCTTTCTTTATCATAACTGAACGTTAAGAAGTTGCAAATCTGATAGAAGATAGAAAAACTGTTGAGATAAAGTAGTTAATACCAGAGACCATTTTTTTTTCTTCTTTTTTGTTATTACACTCATGTCCATAAATTAAGGATAATGAAATTCACGCAAAGAAAGAGACAGAAGCAAAACAAATTTGACTTATTTGTAAAGTCTATTTATTAAACAAGCGGTAAAGGGCAAAAAAGATGCTATATGTTTGACATAATTAATAAAAATTGCGATTTTTACTCCCTGGAGCAAATTTCAAAAAAGAACCTATTTACAAAAAACAGTATAATATGGTTAGTATGATGGTTATAATACGGAGTATGTCTCCCGGACGGTGCAATATAGGCCTTACAACGCCTAGGCATGCTGAGTATCAAATTATCAATCTGATCTTGGGGAATATTACACCACTCATCAAGCAATGCCCTCCGAAGATCCGGTAGACTGGTGGGAAGGTTTGATAGGCAGCAACATGCAGGTCAGTTCTGGAACCAAGAATAATTCCTCCCCAAATAAGCTATCCTGCGCCACCATAACGGTGTCGTACAATGGTGTTCTCTTGGTGGTAACGGATATCTGGTGTTCTCCATATTAAAGTCCGACGGGAATCAGATTGCAAACTAAACCTGGACTTGTCGGAAAATATTACACAAGACCACTGTTGTGATGTCCACAATGCATGCTCTCTACTCCAGGTTAATCGCAGGCGACAGTGAGTTGTGGTAAGTGGAACACATCTCACAGGCCTACGAGCATATAGACCAATGTGCCCTAAGCGTCTATACACGATCTGCCTTGAAACTGTCGTACCGGTAGCTGAAGAGAGCTGACGAGACAGGTCTGATGCTGTGCTGCGTGTGTTTCTTTTGGCAGTAACTGCCGAATATACCGGTCCACATTCGGCGTTGTAACTCGGGGGTGACCTGTGCTGTAACATCTACTCACATTACCATCATCTTGGAATCGTTGCCAAAGCCTGGAGATGACACTCTGGACGATTCCAAGTTCCTCGGATACTTCCAGCTGGGTACGTCCACATTCCAGTCGTCCAATAATTCTACCACGTAAAAAATCATCTAAATGCTTCCTTTGTGCCATAACTATGCGGTTATTGCACTGAAAGGCTTTTAAAGCGCTTGTGAACAATTTAACTTCTTTGCCACCATTCCTTATATACCCCTCTCTTACACTCTCGTCATTGTGACGTACTATCCGCGCCATCTGGTGGTTTCCTGTAATTTGCATACTCTTCTTCAAGATGTGTGTGATAATTCTACAGGTGAAATTTTTATTTTGGAGTTCAATTTCTGTGTGATTCTGAATTATCCTTAATTTATGGACATGAGTGTAGTTAGATGTAGCACTTTTACCCAATCTCTGAAGACGAAGAAAAATATTATTTATTGTTTTTCATAAACTAAAACTCAGTGGCGCAAAAGCCCATGGGGGCCAAGGCCTGCTGTGCCCATCTCAGTTTTCGTGACCTTGGGCCCTGAAGTGCATGAGCAGATGTTCCGGTTCAGTGGTCAATCTAACACGAAACCCCAATGTTAGTTCCCAAGCAAACTTGGTAATCATTTATCGACCCACTGAAGGGATGAAAGGCTGAGTCGATCTTTCCCAGCCCGGAGTTCGAACCTGGACCGGAGGCGTGGAAGCTCGATACGCTGCCACTCAGCCACTGTGGGCTATAGTTTCTCATAAGTTACTCTAATTTTGCTCCTCTATAAATACCAGTACTAATCCTTATAGGCAAGAATGAATAAATCACTCAGAAATAATCATCATCTCTGAAAGAATTAATCTTTAATTTATATTATTGCTTAGTATGTTTGTTGAAGATTAATATTGTTTTGAAATTTTATTCAATCCAAATTTTTGACCATTTTGATCGATTTTTCAAAGCATTACCTTTTATATTTTACAAAGATTTCAAGCACTTACCTGAAATAGGAGTAAAGTATATTTATTTTTGAGATCACTGTTTCTTTCGTTTCGTGCCGATTGTCAGTTTGATTTTTTTTGGCAGAATTTGAGGATAAAAATCACCAGAGTTTTGATATTTATATGAATTTGTACTATTTTGTATTCATTATTGAACAAGTAAACACCTTAACGGTAAAAACCTTTCTATCTAATTTAGAAATTTTTTTAAAAAAAAATCATTTTTGCATTATTTTTAAGAGATCTGTAAAGCAACAGAAAATGCTGCGCGCCTTGGCGAAGGAGTTTATTGCCTACAAAGTGTCTGCAGCAGGGGTACCATACATAGTTAACGCGAAGTCGAGAACAAGGCGCTGGTTGTGGTTCATTGCTGTAATATCTGCGTCCGCCTTCATGGGCTATATGACGATAAACGTAATATTGGAGTACCTAGGATACCCTAAAAGTCTCATCAGAGAGGTAAGGAGCTAAAGACATTTATTTATAATAATTTTAAGCCATTCTTGTTCAATGTAGAACACATTCATACTTTCTTATTTTTATTTTATAGCAGCTACTATAATAAGTCCTAATGCTATATTTGTGTATTAAGGTACCCAACTACGCAATCAATCATCTGAATAAGACATTTTTCCTTAACAACGTTGCTTATCAAATATGTTCCTTAATGGTAATAATTTATCTAATAGAACGAGTAATGGGTGTTTTATTTAGAATTCTGAATTTTGCTATTTTTTTCAAACTTAAAAAAATAAATATAATCTTTTTAATTGTTTCGTGTATAGACAATGATATGAAAAATTCGTGTATATGAAAGATTCATATTGAATTCATTGCAATTCATTCCTAGGGAAAAATTGAAACAAAACTGACATTTCCTGCAGTCACATTTTGCAGCTTAAATCCTATTTTGAATCAAAATATAGAAGAAACGTCAGTGGCAGGACTTCTAAAAGTGAAAAGAGTGCTGAGAAATGCTACAAACGTTCAGTAAGATTTTATTTCGCCTAATATTTCTATCTCTTTTTTGTCCTTTCTTTTACTTTTTCTTAAACTCCCAGAAAATTGAAGGAGAGAGCATTTTCGAGTTTCATTTATTTCTTCCGAAGTACATTAAAGCAACAGTTTTAAATTTTTTGCAAGTTACTATAAATATTCTGCAAGGGAGGAAAACCTTTTTAGTTCATAAATGAAAAGTCGACAACAATATAAAAACTTTGTTTTATAGTTGTAATTATTTTTATACACAGTAGACGTTCGATCATCTAGAATAAATGAAAAATCCCGGATAGCAAGACACTCGGTTAAGCTTCAGCGACCCATTCTTCCGTAAGTCGCAAGCAACAAATGATATGAGTAAAAGGGCTTAATGGACCTAGCTAGGGATTCCTTTTAGTCTTAATCGCTTAAGGCATGCAATATGTGGTTTCTTGATCGGTAGGTAGTCAATTCAAATCACCCAGGCCAATAGCAGCAACCAAAATCATCATCGATGACTCGTTGTCAACAACTGGTTGCTGAAAGCTCTTATATATATATATATATGTGGGAGACAACAAGGGGTCCAAGACGTTTGTCTTTCTTCTATTTTATTTTAAAACTTAACAAAAATTAATTAAAAAGGTAGATAAGTTTGACAATGATATGCAGAAGGTAACGCCTGCTCGCGCACCTCTCGCGTTCTCTCTTCTCCTCTCTTTTTAAAGTTTCAGTTCTACTTTCACTAGTTCAAAAGTTTCCACAGTTTCAGTTTGTGTTTCACTTAGTTGCGCCTGCGCGCGAAGACTGTGTTTTGCTTTTGGCTGCATGCCACAACGGCCATTCTGACTGTACGCTGTCCGCAGCGGTACGTCCTCCTTTTTCATCGAGACCAGGGGAGAATCTGAAATATACAAAAAAGACGGAACAGACAAGGACTATACGACAAATACATAGAGATTTAACATATCATAATTTTGCTGAGCTGAACAGTTTCTCCATCATGTGAAGGCACCTCTTCGACATCCGGAAGGTTCCACAGGAAAACATTGTGTTTCACAGGCATAAGAACGTCTTTTGTAACAAGTTGATCTTTGGTTGAACGCATCGATATTTTCCTCTCTAGAGTTCTGGACGTCTGTTCAAAACGATTTCTCTTTTTCCTTCGTTTCCACTGCCAGGGCTGGAAGATTTTCCGGAGCAACGCAAACCGTCTATATTTACTCTTCATAGGTGAAGGGTTATCAGAACAAGATAAACGTCTGGTTCTCTGACACACAGGAATATCATTTTTCAATTTAATACACCTTTGAACTTAGTACTCTTAATGTTATTGCATTTATAATTCTTAACTAGAGAACTCAAATCATTTCTAGTATTAAAGTTTTTAACATATGGCAAATCATAACTAGAGTTTTTTATCACACTTGAAACAGGAACATTTGAAACATAAACAACACCTAAAGAGGATTCACTTTCATTCAATAAAACATCGCTCTTTGCGTGGCTTAGTTTCTTTATTTCAGAATATACACTGGGATGTATAATAATTTCTTCGGTCAAGGTCGGTGATATTGCCGTTCGAACACTTAGACCGGGAGAGAGTTGATTAAGAGAAAGATTTATCGGTTTAACTTCTACCATACGCTGTTCGCCAAAACATGAACTTAATGTTATTATTTCTTCGGAAGGTGTTTGCACTCTAATTAGTGAGGAATTTAAAACTGGGATCTGGCAACCTGAATCGATCAAGGCTGTTACGGGCTGATTTTCCACAAAAATGTTTACGTATTGAAGATTTGCGAATTCATCGCTATTTTGTTTTTCGCTCTCGATTTTCAAAGTATTCACGTTTATTCTATTATGGATGTGGTCATTAGATTCTTTAAACTTAAAACGCTTCTCACAGTCTCTTGCGTAATGAGATGAATCACCGCATATATAGCAATTTTTATTTTCTCTTTCAAGATATTGGGGATAGTTCTCTTTAATCTTTGGTTTAAAGTTTTGTAATCTATTTTTAAAGGGGTCTTGGGTATATCCATAAGTAATAGGAATTTCTTTACGTGATCCGTTTTTAGATGAAATATAAATATCACACTCTTTAGCTAAATCAATAGGCCTGGACCAATCTTCTGCTTCTCGAATGCCAATATGAGTTGCGGTTTCCTTATTTAAAGTTTCAAATAATTTATCAGAAATTATAAGATCACATAGAGATTCAAAGGAATTAACTTTTCTTAACGAACAATAATCTTGGAAGTTTGCCGTCAATCTTGCAGCAAATTGGATGTATGTCTCGCCTGATGATTTTACAGCATTTTTAAATGAGTTTAAACACTCGCGAGGGGTTAATTGGAATTCTCTGAGTACTATAGATTTTAGTTTTTCATAGTCATTTAATTCCTCCTTTTTAATATACAATAAGACATTATGAGCTCTTTCGCCCAGAAGATTTATTAAAATTTCAGATTTATATTCATTTATTTTCTTGGTTAAAAATGCGCGTTCTAATGATTGGAAGAACAAATTAAAATTTTCAGATCTGGTGGGAACAGGAAGAGATAAAGTTTTAATGCTTTTGATCATATTTTCTATGTTAGTTTCGAATTGTTTATCTTCGACTTTAGCTGCAGGATTTAAACTTAATGCTTTATTTTTAGCCCTTTGAAGTTCGACTTCTTTTTCTAACTGTGCTAACTGTAGTTTCGCGAGCTCAATTTTCTGTTTTTCTAAAGTTACCTCTCTTTCGTTTCGCGATACTCTCTCATCTATACAGTTTTGAATTAAAGTTTTAACGAAATCTGGATCACTTTCAAATGTACTACTGTTCTCAATTTTAATCTTTAGTTTAGCTATGGTGTCCGTACTCTCCACAGTACCGTCTAGATCCTCAACAACTCTTATGAGATCCTCTTTAAGAGCGTTTTTATACATTTTAGAAAAATATGGAAAGATCCTACCTTTTTTTTTTTTTTTTTTTTTTTCTGGCTTCCTTGTTGCTCGCACGTACGATGTATCCAATGAAGAAAAACGTTGTGAATCCACTGTGATTTCACCTCTTCGCAGGTAATATAGTTGAAATTGTTCGAATTGACACCTCTTCGCAGGTGTTTGTGAAATTGTAGTTCCGGCCTCTACACAGGCGGAATTTTCGACGATGGGTTCCAACCTCTATACAGGCGGAATATTTAGGGTTCGATGAAAAATATACCTCTACACAGGTTATTTTATTCAACAGTTCCAACCTCTACACAGGCGGGATTTTCAAGCTGGATTCAAATGAAGAATGCAACCTCTACACAGGTTGAACGAAGTTTCCAAATCCCGGCCTCTACACAGGCGGAGTATTCATGCTGAGTTCAAACCTCTACACAGGTTGAACGAAGTTTCCGAAAAATGGCGGAGCGTCTCCTTCACGGACGCTTTTGTTCATTGTCCAGACTTTGGTTCAAAATCGAAATTTTATCGATCCCGGCCGAGCCCCCATAATTTGTGGGAGACAACAAGGGGTCCAAGACGTTTGTCTTTCTTCTATTTTATTTTAAAACTTAACAAAAATTAATTAAAAAGGTAGATAAGTTTGACAATGATATGCAGAAGGTAACGCCTGCTCGCGCACCTCTCGCGTTCTCTCTTCTCTTTTCTTTTTTTAAAGTTTCAGTTCTACTTTCACTAGTTCAAAAGTTTCCACAGTTTCAGTTTGTGTTTCACTTAGCTGCGCCTGCGCGCGAAGACTGTATTTTGCTTTTGGCTGCATGCCACACACACACACACACACATATATATATAAAAGAAATAATAGATAATGAACATAACAAGAAATAAAGTAATAAAAATATAAAAGCTAAACATGAAGATCGAATTTATAAAAAAATACAAAAAGGACCCAACGAGTCAGAAAGCAATTTCGGACTTAGGACCGAATAAGTGGGGTTAAACTAGTTTGAAGGCGCCAACCTTCTCCCTTTGCAACTCGGTAGGAAAAATCAAATAAAATAAACAACAATTCAAAGTATGTAAAAACTCACAGAGAGCATGATAAAACCTCTGACCACTACTCTGCAACAAACTCTCCCATACTCTTAATGCAGAAAAATCCCAAAATAATTACGTAATAAAAATAGAAAAATAGAAAAGTACTAAAACAATTACGTAAGAAAAAAGTATTTTCAAAAAATAATTTAACAAAATTTTTTTACTCACAGAGCTTTTTCCAAGAGAATCAAGCGTCTTGAAATTAAGGAAAATCAATTATTCACCAAGTTAAAAAATTCGAATATACAAAAACGCATCCTTTGAACTAAGTTTTAAACTAACTATTAAACCAGCCAGCAAAGACAAATACCAAAAGATATAACAATCAGATATGGTAGGCTTTGAATTGGTTGATTGACAAAAATGTAAATTTGCTGGGCTCTAATTTGGTTGGTTGTCAAAAATTTAAATTTGCTGGGCTCTAATTTGGTTGGTTGTCAAAAATGTGTAAGATGTTCAGGATGTGTGTGGAAAAGATGTAAACTGTGATATGAGTGTTATGATATAATCTTCACAGCAAGACCACTAACATGCTGACTTTGAAATCCTATTGTTGTGTGGTGGATTTGGAATTAGAAGTAGCAAGATGGTTAATGTATTTGTGATGAATATAAACTCTTAAGAAATTAAAAGGGTATTCATGATCTAAACAACATTGAAATTTTTTTTATATTATTGAATTTATCTATTTTGTGGGTAGTTAAGTTATCATTTCTAAATAAATATATATATATATATATACAGTCGAACCTGTTTTTGTGCGGTGTTTTTTTATGCGATATTTTTTTATGTGGTGTGTGAATTTCAATGGCTTTGGCGCCACTGTAATGTTTTCTATCTATTTACTAGTGGCGTAACGGATAATGTAGGATCCCCCCTTTTCCCTTGAAAGTCAGGTTTCGCCTTTAATATTTTATAAATTGGGTAAATACGTATTTAGCGTACGTCAGGCCTTGGACCCCTAGAATTCTGCCCCTCCCCGTGATGCGAGGGTGTACGCTACGCCATTGAAATGTAGACACTTCAAGATGCTCTGTTAATTTGTTATAAACAGTCTCCCGACAATGCGCATTCAGTTGCTTTCTCTCAACGCTCCAGCAGCCCGCGCTTGATTGAAGACGAAACTTTCAACGACAGTGACATAATCAATAATTTGATAAATTATGAAGACGGACAAGAAGATAGATTCTTTGAGAGCGAATAAAAATATGCAGGGATGCAGCTTTACAACAAATTAGAAAAGCATTTTCTTAAAATAGATACCAGTTAAGAAGGAGTATAAAATGCCAAAAAGAGCTTCAATCATGTATAGCTGGTTATCGTGACATTTACAAGCAACTGACCACCCGTCCTTCGTCACAAAAACTTATCTCTTACTTTATGTTGACAAAAAATAAATCAACTGAAATTGCACCTTCAAGTGACGAAAGCGATTTTAAACTCATTCATCACATGACTTTGGATTACGATGAGTAGCGATGAATTATGTATGTGCATTTTAAAGACTTATCCGTATATGCAATGAGAAACTATATGTTTTTAAAATGTTTTCATGTGTAATATTTAATTATTTATTTTGTTGTGGAAGTACTCTTACATAAATTTCGTAAATAATGAGCATATTTTATAAATGCGATTTTTTTCATGCGGTCCCTTTCCTGCGCATAAAAAAAGTTTTTGTACTATTTCCACGTATTAGTTTGTTATATGTAAGAATTTATGAAATTTTTGAATTTTTTTTTTTGTGCTTTTATTTTTATGCGGTCCCTATCTATCGCACAAAAACAGGTCCAACTGTATATATATATATATATATATATATATAGTATAATTAAATATAAAAGTGAAGAAGTACTAGAACCTACAGTGCTAAAGAAAAAAGAAATTGGAATTCAGCAGACACAACAAATGTAGATACAAAAAAGTCTTTGGACTAAACTTGAGACCTATTATGATTTCTAAAGCTGTCTCTGAATTAGGCCAGCGAATTAGGGTTAGCAATGCTTTGTGGATCCAACCTTCTCCATATATATATGAAATTTTAAAAGAGTACTAATTAAAATTTTAACGTTTGCACAATTTATTACTGTTTGAAATAAAAGTCTTCTGCGTTGTCTTTCAATAGCCTTTCGATCAATACTAACTGCATAGATATCTCAGGATTAATTTGTCCTCGCAGTTAAGGTGATCGTTGTAGCCGAGTGGTCGTGGTCACGAATTGTGGCTGATATATCATGAGTTCAAGCCCTAGTGCCATGGAAGACCCGACATGTAGAGTGTTTGATGTATGTTAAATCTATCGAGACTCTCAAGTCCTTCCGTATGCTTGGTGTGAAAGTTCTGAGAAAAGAGTACCAGCTCAAGTGTCGTTCTCGTCACTTGAACGAAATTCAACATTAAGAAGCTCGTCGCAATAGCCCTAGTGTTACTTTGTAGTGAGACGCTAATATAAAACCTTACTCACTGCAGCTAATCCACTCCTGGATAATCATCTATTATCTACATAAAAACCTTTAAACTTGAGTAACTCTCTATGTTGAACCATTCCGTAAAATGATAATTTTTTAATAAACTCTACACGCACTACATTATAAGTAAAGGAAAACCTTAGAAAGATAACTATCCCCGTTAGTTGTATATTAACTACGTGAAGGGAGTGGCACAAAATACATTTTTTGTTGCATCTCAATTTAGAGGATTTAACCTCTGTAACTTGATCAGTTATGTAAACAGACAGAGGTTAAAGGTACAAGTTGTTGCTTTGTACTCCTAATTCTAGTGCTAAATTCTTTTATCATAAATTATTTTCGAAATTTTATATTTAGTATTGTTTTTTAATTGTTTGCAATGTAAGAATTCTATGTTAACGTAATTTATACACGTAAAGGTCCATTGCTTATTATTCATATACCTTTCAGAACAGACAAAGAATATCGAGACAAATGCTACGGGGATCCCCTTTGCCAGTGGTCGTGGTTTAGTGAATCCTGTACTTGTGTGGAGAGTCCCTGCTTGACTGAGTTCTGTTTGATGCACAACTCCACTCACTGTACGTGCTCCTTCAATTTTTGCAAAAATCAAAGGTTCAGAACTTGCAAGGCGGGTCGATATATTCCTCGGAAGAAGCGACCATGCTTGTGTTCCAATGAAAGAATCTACAAGAGCATGGCTGTGGATACAGATCTGAATTTCTATGGTATTTTATGTTGGCTTTTTTTCTCTGATTATTTATCTTTGAGGAACAGATAGAAAATGAATAATTGAGAATTCAAGAGACCCAATTGGGACCTCGGAACATTTAAACATCTCGGTAATCTAAATAAAAAATTTCGTGTTTTTTTTTTCTTCTTTTTTTGGAGCAGCGATATAGTATACGTTTTTTGAATTTTATTACTTTTTAAGAGCTGAAGCGGTGCTAGAAAAATCGCATTCTATGTTTTTGATGCCATCACATTACAAAAAAATTCAAGGTGACTAACTATGTCTGGAACCGTGATTTTGCAAGTGTATCAATGATTTTTTTCTTTTTGATATTTAGTGTAAGTTGAATTAGAATGCACATCTAAAATTGTTTTTAGAATAATATTACAATAAAAAATTATTTAAATGCAATTTTTTGGCAAATAAATGAAGAAAAAAAATGACATATTTTCAAAACATTCACCTTTTTTGAAAAATACTGCTGTAAAAACAATATTTTACCCATACATATTTAAGACTCTTTACAGAACCTGAATTAGAATTTTTGATGTATATAATTTATTAGACATTTCTTCTCAAACAAAATGTACGTGTCATATGTCTTCCAGGAAAAATTAATAAGAAATACATTAACGTTTTGTTTCTGCATGTTTTTTTTCAGCAAACAATAATTAATATCGATTAAAAATAAGAGAGTGGTAGAATCGATGATTTCTGTGTCAAATACTCCTGGATGCACTTGTTAAAAAGACAAAAACTGAATATTATTTTGCATGAGAACGTTAAAGTCCATTTGGGGAAACATTAACCATGACATGTGTGTGACTTTTTAAATCAGTTTGAAACGAATCCGCAATTTTTACATTTATCATCAGTAAACGGCACAAAATCTCTACACGCGACACAAAATAGACATGAAACGGATTTATATTCTGAATGAAAAAAGAGCACTTGAGATCAAAAGACATGAACTAAATTGCTTTAAATCAATTTCGCTGTCAACAGCATGGCAGAAATGGTATTAGTTTACTCATGGCATTGTATTTCTCATTAGATTTTTAAGATTGTTATTATATATTTTATTTATCTAGCACGTTTATTCAATTCCATATACTTTGAGCTTATTGTTTTTCGGTGCTTAGATTTCTTAGTGTCATCATAAAAGAAAATATATTCTATGAAAGATCTTTGAGACGAGAAAAGTTGTATAATATCAAGTGGCGTAACGAAAAATATTAGGGCCTCCCTGCAAACTCAGATTTGGGTCCCCCAAGCCGTACTTGGCGTCAGACAGGCTTTGGACATCCTAGAATTCTGCCTTCCCGCGATGCAGGAGTGTACGTTACACCACTGATAGTATCGTCTTAAATCCGGGGTAGGCATTAAATCGATCGCGATCGACCGGTGGACCGCCAATACATTTTGAGGTGACCGCCTTCACATAAAACGTTAGACGCGGATACTAAAAGAAACACAGGTGATTATCAAAATAACAGAAACACCCGTGAATAAAAGAGAATCCGTGAATAAAACTGCAACCCAAATTTGAGAGAAGCTTTCAAGAATTTACTAGACTAGAATCAAAAGTTTTATCCATTGTTTACCCATTTGGCAGTGTTGATGTGAAAAATATAACTAAAAATATGTTACATGTTCTTGTGGAAAACGAAGCTTTTTTTCTCCTTCAAAAGGACGTAATTTGCAAAGAATAATTTTTGGAATTTAATAGACGAAGTAAAGTGTCCCAATTTTAAAAAAGCTACAATTCATTTAACATCGTTCTTTCGCTCTACCTATCTGTGTGAATCTACATTTTGAACGAAGAATATAATTAAGACTACATATATCATTTCCGTTTCACAGACGACCACTTAGAATCCAGCTTAAGATTAGCTGTTAGTAATTATATATCGAGGTATTCAAGATTGGGGGTAGATAATATGAAGTCTAAGTCCTCTATGAGACTATAGCTACGAGAACTAATTTTAAGTGAAAATTATTTATTTTTCGATGTATTGTGAATTGTTTGAAAATGCATTATTTGATATTATTAGATTTATGGGTATAGTTATTATGTTTGTATTTTGCGTTTTACTTAAAACGTAGTTTTAAAAGAGTAAGGTTTTTTACTATAGTTATGTAGGTAAGTACACATATTCTGTATTTATTATTGTTAAAATCCAAATATTGTTGAGCTTTTTTTTGCCCATCACACCTACGTCACAAGGCGGACCACAACGCCTTGAAAAAAATTAAAAGTAGACCGTGCCATGTAAAAGTCTGCCCACCCCTGTCTTAAATAATAACAAACATTAAATATAGAATTAGATCGAAGTTATTTATCAAAATCATTTAAGAAATTGATTGTTTATTAACTGCATTTTAATTTTATTTTAATTTTCGTTACACTGTGAGGTAACACGAGAACTATTGGTGGTGCTCCTTATAGTTTTGATTTACGGTCAAATGACGCTAACGACACTTGAGCTGGCATCTTCATCCCAAAATTCTACATATCACTAAAGGAAGGACTTTTAGCCTCGGCATATTTAACAAGCATCGGCCCCTCTACACCAGTAGTCTCCAAACATTTTAATCTCATAAGCTTAAACGAAAGTATAAGAAGCATGTTATATATATATATATGTACAATCCATAATAATATAATGTATACAAATAGTTATAAACCTAAGTTTTAACTAGTCAGAACAGCAAGAAATATTAGCCACAGTAATATAATAGCAAACTCTTGGCCTTAGGAACCAATAATGCAGGTTTAAACAATGTTTTTTTGGACACCTAACCATCACCTATAATTTGCCAATACTACTGTACCATAGGAAAAAGAAGAAACATTATATAAATATGTAATTATTACAAAATAATAAAACACGCTTAATGATAATTTAATAAAATATAACTAGAAAATACAAAGTACTTGATGTTTTGTACAAGAGTTAAAAATCTTGTTCAAAATACTGCTAAGATAATAAAACTTACCACGTCACCGATAACCATGTTAATATTTCGCGCCAAAATAAAAGGAAGAAAGAGAAGTATCGGATAAAAGTAAAAATTATTAAATAAGATCAAATAAAAGTATATATATATATATATATATATATATATATATATATATATATATAAAGGGTGTTTTTTTAGAGGTATAGAACTTTAAATTGCAATAAAACAACGATGTATTATTCGATTGACATTAATTTTTTTTATTCGAAAGATAATCTTGTGGCATAACATTTTAAGATGATTTCTGGCATCGGATTGCCACGGCTGGCTCGGATGTAGTCCAATCTGGACGTCCAATTTTCGATGACTTTTTCCAACATTTGTGGCCGTATATCGGCAATAACACGGCGAATGTTGTCTTTCAAATGGTCAAGCGTTTGTGGCTTATCCGCATAGACCAATGACTTTACATAGCCCACAAAAAATAGTCTAGCGGTGTTAAATCATAAGATCTTGGAGGCCAATTCACAGGTCCAAAACGTGAAATTAGGCGGTCACCAATCGTGTCTTTCAATAAATCGATTGTGGCAGGAGCTGTGTGACATGTTGCGCCGTCTTGTTGGAACCACAGCTCCTGGACATCATGATTGTTCAATTCAGGAATGAAAAAGTTAGTAATCATGGCTCTATACCGATCACCATTGACTGTAACGTTGTGGCCTTCATCGTTTTTGAAGAAAGATTCCACCAGCCCATAAAGCGCACCAAACAGTCAGTTTTTCTGGATGTAACGGTGTTTCGACATACACTTGTGGATTAGCTTCACTCCAAATGTGGCAGTTTTGTGTGTTGACGTAGCCATTCAACTAAAAGTGCGCATCATCGCTAAACAAAATTCGCTTATGAAAATCGACCACTATTTTCGAAATAAAATTGCACAATTTGAAAGCGTTGTTCAGGCGTGAGTCTATTCATGATGAATTGCCAAACCAAACTGAGAATAAATCACTTGACAGCTGTTAAATCGGTCGCCATCTTGGAAAGTAATGCCAACTTAAACTTCTATACCTGGAAAAAAGCACTCTGTATATATATATATATATATATATATATATATATATATATATATATATATATATATATATATATATATAAGAGTCTATATATATACTTAAAACCTAAAAAATTGATAAGAAATTCATTAGAATTGACTCCTAATCATACACAGTAATTCTAATAAAAATAAAATATATTTAATTTTTTAAACGTGTAAGGCCATCTTGTGAAATAATTGAGTATCTGTATAATTAAAGTTAATGAGAGGTAAAAACAATATTAGAGATGAGGGCAAAATAACTAATGCAAATATTATTCCAACTTGTCATTTAACTTAAAACCATCAGAAATGTAACTTTAAGAAAATTAACAGGCTTCCATTTTTCAATACAAATGTTTAATAAAGCTGTTAAAATTTAAATTGATGTTAGATTTATCACTAATTAATACATATTACGATTAAAAAAATATAGTTTTTTTTATTTCTAATGGGTTGCGGATTGGAGTTTTTCCATTGCAGACCTAGTATATTCCCCGGTAGCTGGTATATCTTTTTAGTGAGGCACCATATAGGTGGATACCAATCGCCGCAGGTAATTTTGGCACCCAGTTTCCTTCCTAAAGGGAGGCCCGTGAACCTGTTCTAGGATTTAATTTTGCCGAGAGCCCCCAAGCCAAACAGGCATTCTAAGGATATTTTAGATGCGGTATAATCATACGACGTGGCCGCTGTTGATTTTCTGCATCATGAAAATCCACCGACTTTTACCGGAGTCGAACAGATGACAAGCGATAAGCCAACCACGCCACCCAGCTGGTCTATTAATATTGTTTCTGTATAGAAATACTATAATACTTCTATATACATAACTTAATATCTTCTCATTCCAATATGGCATTTTAAAAATATTGAAATCAAAAACATCTCTTTTATCACAAATATTACTATTTAGTTTATTATCCATAATATCCAATGCAGTTTTTAAGGATTATTGTTAATTTTAACTAGATTTAAGTAATCAAGGCAAAAACTAATATTTGTATTAAAATGATTATTTTTACCAGGAATAATTAAATCATCTATATATCTAAAAGTGTAATAGTCATTGTTAATAATATATTTATTTTCATAATAATGTAAATATAAATTAGCTAAACTATTGCTGGCAGGTCCACCTTGAGACAAACCTTTAATTTGTCCATAAAGAGTACCACCAAAATTAATATAATTTTTCTTAAAAACTAAATCTAAAAAAAATTTTAATTTGGGAAAATTAATTCTAAGATCATAATTACTGTGATTTTTCTAAAATTACCTTAATAATATCATTGATATCAATGGAATTGAAAAGATCTTCAAGATCAAAATTATTAACTGAATGAATATTTTTATTTAAAAAAATGTGTGTGTGTGTATAATATATCTTTAATTATGGCTTTGTTATTTTGCCTATTGATGAAATTTTGAGTAGAATGTTATGCAGCATTTTACCTGCAGTAGTGACATGTTTTAAAACTAGAAATATATATATAATATGAACCTTCAATGGCGTACCCCAAATATCACTCTGTGAACCCCACACGGTGGATCTACATAGGTATTAGGTGTTCAACAGGTGAATCGACATTGCCAGCCACGAGTTCGCGACGATGACCACTCTGCTACTGCAGCCACTTATTAACGTCACACTTTAAAACTACAAGAGGGCTGTTGATAATAGAACTTGTAAGTTCAAATCATGTTCAGGTGACGAGAAGAAATAAATATTTATTTGGAATGATCACACAAATACAAAACATTGAAAAAAAGCTATTTGTCATTTTATGATTGGTAGAAAATAAATTGACTCGGAAAAGAAGCTTGATTAATTGCAACAGAAATTTTTCGAAAAGTCTGTGCTTTGTGGCTCAAGTAATTCAGCGGTAATTTTAAATCAAAGAAAAAACAAAACGTCTCATTTGTTAGTCATGTTCAGTTGCATGCGTAAGGGCAAAAATATTCCACGCATTTCACTGAAGGCATTTACAATGAAAATTGGACATTAGATAATTGATTGATTGATTGATTGATTGACAACGCATTTCGAAGCAACATGAGGCTATTGGCATCGGTACTTGCAATTTTAGGATATTTGGGGAAAATAGTTCTTAAAAGTTATTTTACACATTGTTATCGATTATTCTAAGCAATTACTACAAAAAATTACTCCTCAAGCGATACAGAATGATATTTTAGTTTAAAAAAGTTATTACAAACACACATTTTCGGGGAAAAAATATTTTTAAATCCATTCAAGGATAACGTTTATCAATTCAAGATACTTATATATTTCCAAAATAACTCCTTGTTGCCAACGACTTAATCCATCATCTTGGCCAAAATCATTACAGTTATGTTGCTTCTGAAGCTATGATTAAAATATAAAGTTTTAATTCTTTAATTAATTTCTTTTATAATTAAATAAATTCTTTCCTTCTTTTATAGATCTGTTGTACGTACTAAATGACCCGGACGTTCGGCAGGTGGTAGAGCTGGTACGAAACGCTTCCACTTACGACCTGGCAGACATTGAGGAGGCAATGTTACCAACACCAGAAGATCTGGTCGACTACGGAGTCAACTTCGACAGTCTGGTTATAGCTTGCAGCTTTGAAGGATCTCGCTGTTTCAGAGAGTAATTTTTTTATTTCCGTTTTTTTCCTCGTCACATTTAAATTTCCATTTCCCTTATGAACCTGTCTTTTTATACCCTAATTCTGTATTTTGTAGAAATTTCACGGTGCTGTATCATCCCAAATACGGAAGATGTTACATGTTCAATTTCATTGGAGAATCAACTTTACAGACGGAGGAACCGTTAGAAATTTACAATTACGGAAGCAGTAGTGGTAAGATTCGTTAAATCATCATCGCTGTTAATGTAAGTCTCATGCTGGGGTTAAATCCTAGTTATAGAAATGCTTCGATTCAAGAATTATTAGCGCATACACGAGAGTGTTCGAAAGAATCCTCTGCTCTTATTTAGAAGAAACACTCGTATTCAGATACAACAATCTTATTCTTATCAACTTCAAAGCACTCTTCTTGGACTGTTGTACTCGTCTCCCAACGATTTTGGCACTGTCAGAAGTAGCGATGGAATGCTTCTTCAGGATGGCGTAAGCCGTTCGTCAAGTCTTCTAATGCTTTGAATCTTCTGGCGATTCGTTTAATTATGGTACCATTACAAAGTAATGCTCCCTGATATTCAAACATCTTTGTAGCTTGAACACTTTGCTGTTCCATCACAGATGAAATTCTCCTTCTCAGGAAACAATGGTTGCTAGCATCTAACCTACACTTAGCATATACCACGTCCATCTGTTGATTGAGGTTATCGTACTCTGATCACCATTTTCGATATGTTCGAAAATTCTACTTCAAATCTGTAAGATTCTTACCATGGAGTCTTAATTATTTTCCTGTGCTCTATGGAACCTTTGCAATCTCCCAAAACTCTTTTTTTTTCACTCGACGGAATAGCTGTTCTTTTTACTCTCAAAAAGCAATCCGAGCGCAGTTGGCAACGGACTTCATTATTGTTGTTTTTAATTATTTTTAATATTTTTTATTTTTGTCACTAACACTAAATTAGAAACATTTATGAAACACTCCTTCACAATTTCTGCATCAGTAAACGATTTCATATGATTACCAATAATATAACAAACTTCATAGGATGTCTTTGACACCGCTGTGATATTACCAATGACAAAACTTTTGCTGTTGCAAAGATTATTCAAGAAAGCCTATTTATCACCTGTTTAAAGAGACCGTCAAGGAAAAGTGTCATTGAATGATTCCTGTTTATTGGTATTTTTTAAGTACAGCACTTTCGTGACAAATCAAACAATTACTGATCCATGTTTGTTTTGCACTGCAAAATAGTCAACCTCCCAATCGTCTTGAAACTATGTATTTTATTCGAATATTTTTCACTTGCAAGATATGAAAGGTAGTTAAAAATTAGTTCCCTCTTCCCCATAAAATTGTCGCTACTCCACTATTGTCTGTTACCACTAACCGTAACCGTTCCAAATAGAAAAAGAATATCAATTCGTACCCGTACGATAACGACAGCAAAAAGCAAAATTGATACATTTTATTTCTTGACAAAGAATTTTCCACCAATTTTTATTACAATATTCTTAAGAAATTAAATTTCTCAAAGCAATGGGCCATGACCGGGCCAAATAAAAAGGCTCGGTGGATCGCAGTTTGAGTATCGCTGAACTACAACGTATCGCTGCAATAGAATATTCAACAACAAAAAGACCGTTATAAAATATTTAGGAAGGTACGCAAGTTAAAACAAAACTTTGCAACATTTCTGTTGCATTACACGAAATAAAAATGTTTCTTCGTCTTCTGTTTGACTTATATATAAATTCAACAGCCGTAGATTTTTATATCTTGAACTATGATGCTCTTCATTATTTTCCACTCGTATTTTACATCCGCTGTTTGAAAGCTAATTGAATTAAGAGCTTTCAGTTTTGCTTTCTTTTATACAGAATTACTCTTCCATAAATTTCTAACACAATTCCCAAATCGATTTATTAATTGATCTTTTCCCGAAATATGACAAAAAAGATCGAAAACACGAGAGAAAGCAATACAAAGATCACTGACATCTATTCAGAAATTCAACACGTAGGTTATCGTTCTTATAATGATTGTATTCCCTTATTTTCCGTCAATTTCAAATTTCAAATTATAAATCATTGATTTCATAAATGGCACATTCATTCTTAAAATAAATATTCTAACTTTACAACTACCTAGAAAATTTCTACAGATATTAATATTTTATTGAGTTTTTTTATCCTTTTATTTTATTTTAATATGTCAAGTTACATATTCAATGCCAATAATTCTTCAATATCAAAATGGGGTTTAGGTATTGATGCTCTCTCTCTCTATATTCCCACTTTACTCATTTTCTCATAGAATTAACCCAAAATTATTCTGTTTTTTATTTGTGTAATTCATATAACGATTAATTATACTACTATATAGATAGAAATAAAAAATCATTTGAATATTTTATTTTATTTAATGAAAAAGAGCTTGCAATTTTTTTTTTATCAAATGTACAATGGAAATTTTCAGACATTCTTTGCATTATCATTTTCCTCTAAGTTTATTTAATTGATAATTTTAACAATTCCTTATCAGAGAACAGATTATTAATAAAGAATAATTTAACATTACTAATTCATTTTAGAAAATATGAACTTAAGTTTCCTAGTTTGGAATGATTGCATAAAGCATACTAGACTTTCGCTTGAAATTACAAAACTATTTCTAAGAAAACTTTCGTATTCTCTTTAATATATCGAAGTTTTATTTTTTAATATCTTCTTTCCATCTTATTATATACTACAGGAAGATTTAAATTGATTAATCGTTGTAATTTAAAACTCTATTAGTAGATTTTTCAACATTCATTAAATTAAGCAATATGAATTTCTAATGAATCATTACAAATGTGTCCAAATTATTTTTCAATTTATAATAAAACAATGCTTGTCATTTACTTGATTCTTTCCGTTAAAACAATTTCATACCGTTCGCAAATAATCTCAAGCGGAATCCAATTGGGAATGTAAATCAAACTTAACAAATTTTATAGGAAATTTTTTTCCCTTCTAGTAGGACTGCGAATTGGCAATTACCATTGCAGACCTAGTACATTACTAGGGAGTTGGTATCACTTTTTAGTGTGGCACCATTTTGGTGGATATCAATTGCCCCAATGTAATTTTAACGCCCAGTACTATAAGGTGATTTTCTTCCATTTATTGGATTTGGCCTTGTGAAATTCCTACCATTTTGTACTTAAATAAGGAGATTCACGATCACCTAAGCAATTTAGAATAGAACTGATTGAAAAACTAATAATGTCAGAAAATCATCGTGACGAGTTTTTTTACCACATCATAAAGATCCAACATTAGTCCTTCACCAGTCAGGTTAACCTCAAGACCTTTTCCAGATGCTACTGAAAAAAAAATAAAATTCAACTAGACACTGTACTTTGTGCTCCCGTAAAAGAGATTTCAGAGGTAAGTCAGTAAGAAAAGAGACCAAATACTAGTGTACAGGATGGCGGGTATCACTTTGTGTAGTCCTTTGTTTAAAAAAAAGTGCGTGTGCTTATGACCACACGATAGAAGTGATAACTTCAAATTTTGTAATGTTATTTCAGGAATTAGGTGAATAAAAAACAAGGGGATACTAGTATTGTCATATAAAATTATTTATTCATATGTCTGTATTCATAAAGTAATATTTTTTGCGAAATATACAATCATATTTGTGAATTAATTGTATTCTAAGAAGTAAACAATAGGGGTTTATGGTAGCTGAAAGAGGTTATAAATACTTTAGATTCAAAATTATTTAAATATCTAAAAAGAAAAAAAACTCCGTCAAGTGTTGTTCCGTACTTTGCCGTGCTTGCATTTGGATCATTTGACATAGTTAAATTGAATTTTGATTTTAAAAAATCTGCTTAAGATTTTAATTTGTCTTATGAAAAATCTACATTAAAATCCCCACTTAAAATAATAGGCAATTTGTTGAGAAGAGTTGATCCGGCGCTTCAGTGTACGCAACTAAATTTTTGTGAATGAATTCGATAATTTTCTCTACGCTTTGATTTGGTGAAATATAAATAGTAACCGTTAGAATTATTTGTCCATTTGTGCTCTACATTTCGTTGCATAAATTTCTCCGATACATGACTCACTAAACCCAAATGATTCAGTAGTATTGTTACGAGTAGTATTGTTACCATTCAGTAGTATTATTACCATAGTTACGAGCGTTACAAACCCGAGCGTAACAATGCTTGGCTTTTTAAAACGCATCATTTAAGTTCACTCTCCAGCAAAATGCGCCTAAAGAAGTTATCACTTCAAAAAAGTCATAAAAAGACTAATATTTAACTTTTTTCCATTTGCCTGACATAACTCGGGAAAGTAAACTAATTTTTCAATTAAATGCTTTTACACCTGTAAAAAAAATTAAAAATTCAACTTGAAACCTACATATATTTGGTTTCTTTTCATTGTATTTAATAATAAAATAAAAAAAATGTGATGATTTTTTGAAAAAAAATCTGTAAGGAGAGTGGTTAATATTAGAAAATTACATCGAAAAGATATAGAACAATTAAAAAAAGAATTTTTTTCTTTATTTATCGTTTGACTCAAATCCATTTTAAAAGTACCTAACATTGTAACAGGTCTCCAACTAATACTCCATGTCACACACGAGCAAGCAGTGGACCTTCTTAATCACGAGATAGGGGTCCGTGTGGTGGTACACGACCCTCATGATCTACCATTCGTAGCGGAATATGGGATTAACCTTCGACCCAGGGACATGTCAGCAGTGGAAGTGACCCTTTCGACCATCGAGAGGTTGGGTCCACCTTGGGGGTCATGCATTGGAAAAAGAAAGTACACAAACTATGAAGAACTACCAGGACCTTATTCTATTCTCGTGAGTAAATCCTTTTTGTTATAGCTCATTTATGTAGGATTGTAAATTAAAGGCGCAAATGGCAATATTAGAATGTATAATAGAAGTCACGTGATCTGATAGCTTTTAGGAGGTAGGGTTGATAATGTAAGAGAATATTTCAGGGACGAAAGTTTAACTAAAAGCTATAGTAGTTAAATGTGATAAAAAAAATGTGTTTTTTCATGCTTGTGAATTATTTAAAACATAAGTAATGAAAGATATAGTTATGAAGTAATGAAATATATAGTGATGAAAATGTTGATTAAGAAACTTTTGAATGCGCAAAAAAATGTATCACTCCCTAATAAATATGCATAAAATATTAAAATATACTTTCCGTAAAATCCTGCATATAAGGTGCTCCTATACTTTCAAGCGGCAATTTTTTAGTTTTTAGGTGTATTCGCCGTATAATGCGCACTTCATTTTTTATAAAGGAACCAGAAATGTACGTGTACAATGTTCTTATGTTCTGAAGTCACTTTTATTCGAGGTATTATTCCAAACTTAAGAAAAAATAGTATGTTTCTAGAATTACCACCCTTTAATTTCATAAGGAATGTCATTTCTTATAAAGAAACAGTACTTCGATATTTGTAGAAGACTAATTTTTTCTATGCTCATCCTTGTTTCTTTTTAAAGTTGTCATTTTTATACTCGGCATATAACACGCACCCATAAATTTGGAACTTATTTTTTGTGTTGAAAGTGCGCATTATACGCCGGATTTTACGGTATTTGTTTTAAATTAAAATTTTAAAAGATTGAAAAAATAAAAAGACAAAAAAGAAGTACAGCTACAACTTCATTCATTGAATTAGTACCGAAAAATTTTCAGTCTGTAATTTTTCGAATTTTTATTGCACTAAATAATAAATCATACTAGTCCTCCAAAAGTTTTCCCTATTTCTCTTGACCCTCTCTTTAAAAAGTTAGCTTATCATTAACTATCAAATGATTTGTAACCTTTCAAATGATCTACAATACGTAACTTATGAATTAACATCTGTACGCCTGCAGATTCATGAAAATTTTTTAATTTGCTTCCAATAATATGTGTATTCAAGATTTTAGAGGGTTTTTGTTCGAGCAGTATGTTAGAGGGAAGTTCTGTAACGAAGCTATATATATATATATATATATATATATATATATATATATATATATATATATATATATATATATATATATATATATATATATATATATATGTGTGTGTGTGTGTGTGTGTTAAGTATTGTAGTAGCGTTGGCCGGTGTTGGTTTGTTGTCATATCTTATTTATTGAAGGCATCTTCAGAATAAATTTTCCTCCTTTATTATGAAGCACACATCAATAGATTAAAACACAATTGCGGTACATTTTAACATTGAATAGGCAGCGGCATGTTGAAGGACACAAAGACAAAGAGCTGCAGTTATTTACATTCGTACATGATAAAGGCAAGCAGACAGAGAGAGCGATTACACAAGATTTTTGCTTTTATACCGGCAGTGGTTATTACGTAATAGTAGTAGTTCTGATTGGATAGAATGGTCGGGACAGGGTTTTCGGACTAGCCGATTACGATTAAGATAACAGTGTTATTTTTAAACTAAAGAATTAAATTTTGTTTAAATATCAATAGAAAGAGTTAACAAAAAGGATACTAGAGGGAATTATTACATTTTCCCCCTCCGTAAGACGCGTGTGTGCACCAGGACCCTTGACACAGACCCGTATCTTACTGAGATATTAAATTTAAAATTTTGAATAAAATTATTATTAATCGTTTAAATATTAATACAAAGAGTTAACAAAAAGGATACTAAAGGGAATTATTACACACACACGCATATATATATATATATTATAAGTACTGCATTTTTAAAATAAATATATCTTGCTTCCTAATTTAGAAGAATATTTTTTTCATTTATTAAACCTTTCTCCCAGCTGTGTACGTAGATAAACAAAGTTTTATGACTTGGTAAATAGTCATCTAACTCTTAGTTCGAGTGGTTCTAGCCCTTTCTTTCATGCATAAGTTCGAGAATAAACGCTGATTGAAGTAAATACCCATTTCATCGATTTTCATGTATTTAATGTACGAGTAAATTGAATTTAAAAATGATTGCTTCGAAAAGGTCCGATTATATGTTTAAAATGAACTCACTTCCTAAGATTACCTAGACCAGTGATTCTCAAAGTTGTCCCTACAGACCCCCAGGAATCCTCGACATTGTTCTGTGGGTCCGTGGAAAATTAAAATTAATTTTGAGGTCCCTGAACAACGTAAAGGGGGTCCACGCATGGTTTAGTATAAAATAAAAAAATTTTGATCCAATTTTATTTTTATGGAAATTTAAATAAATAACAATAATTCAATTGGATATTCCCGACTGGGTGTTGAACCCTTTTGCGCGTGAACAAACTCAGATCCCAAACACAAATTAATGTTTTTATGATGAACGAATGTTTGAACAAGGATACCACAAATTCTGGTTACAAAAACAGATCTCTATTTGAAATTCTGCATTAATGGTTAATGTGCAGAAATGTTTGAATACTTTACCGTCTTACTATTTGATAGAACGGGAATTCCATGTCGTTATAAACCTCACCATAAATAAGTAATATGTAAAAAAATTAATTCCTACTTAGATAAACAAAGAAAAAATTTATGTTAGTTACTTTTTATTTAATAGTTGCAATTAATATAAATATGTATATATATATATGACAGAATCACAACATTAAGTGGTATTTAATTTTTATTAATTATCATTAAAGTATCGTATTGTCATCCAAAACAATCGTGTATATAAAATTTAAGTTCAACTGAATGTTTTAAAACATGAGAAAAAAATCTTTTTAAGTTTTGACCCAAGTCGGTAAAAATGAAACCAACGTGGTTGTATCTGTAATTCTTTAAATAATTAGGTTCAGTTAATCAATTTTAGTTAATTATAATTAAATTATCGTATTTTTACTCAAAACAATAGTGTATATAAAATTGCAACTCAAACGAGTGCTTTAAAATGTGAGAAGAAAACCTTTCCCTGTTTTGACACAAGTCGCCAAAAATGCCAACGTGGGTGTATATGTAATTCTTTGAATAATTAGTTTTAATCAATTAATTTTTATTAATTATAATTAAAAATTACCGTATTGTCATCCAAAATAATCATGTATATGAAATTTCAGCTCAATTGAGTGCTTTCAAATGTATTTTATTAACGATTGAAAATTCCACGAAGATAAATAAATAAATATATAGAGATTGTGAGCTAATAGTAGGAATTGAAAAAAAGGAGAATAAGAAACCTCCCAACTAGAAATTAGTGCTCGTAGGGATTTGTGATTGCTACTCAGAAACATTGAGCCGAACATAAATACACTCATAACATCTCATCAAGTTCATCCAAGTCATTAATTTTTTTAGTTTTATTTCAGACAAAAGTTATAATTGTAATAAATAATTCTTCAATAAAATGTTGTTTTTAAATTCGCAATTTTTTACTTTACATTTTTTTTTCATTTTGGGTCCTAGAGAATATTTTGACTACAAAAAGGGGTCCATGGGTTAAAAAGGTTTGGGAACCACTGACCTAGATGAAAGCTAAGGCTGGTTACACATGAGGCAACTTTGTGACAGTCAACTCGTTTTTTGTCATCACTCTTTTAGTGTGAAGAGAGAAGAGGATTCCTTTCACACTCGGACACAAAGTTGGCTAAAAATGGAGTACCAGATACATCGCAGCCGAGAGTTCCAGTTGACCACGAGTGAAGGGACCAGGCAATTTCTATTCAAAACTAGTTCCCGACTGTCTATTATGGGTGGCACAGATTGATTCGTCTGAAAAGACCCTTTTCAAACAAAAAAGCAAAAATGGAAAGAAATTGTGAAATTCTCTTTTTTTTCAACGCATCAACACACACGATACTATTCTGGAATTTATTTAATGTGAATCAGAGATTATATCTAGATTTCTTATACTTTTCTGCCGCATAGTAATTGTAAAAAGTTTTAAAAATTATTATTGTTTCTTCTTTCTTAGGGTTGTGAAAAAGCTTGCCGCCATTATTATCTGATGCAAAAATGCAAATGTACAAAAAGACAATTCATGAGAGGATCTATCTTCCTTGAAACATCTTCTAAAACCATCTTTTGTAACATTTCCCTTCCGGACGAATGTAAGCGCATTGTTTTAAGTTTCTATTATTACAAACTATTGACGAAAAAATGAAATTTAGATGCATTTTATTTTACTTAAAATGAAGCTCGATCTGTTCAAAAGCGATATACAAAATTATGAAAATGATTTCGAATATTTATAAGGCAGTCTAAAAACATGTGTTCATAATCCATATATCATAATTATAATTAAATTGGATTTGATTGTTTTAAAACATCATAGAGGATTAATGGATTCATATATTTTTAGAATACAAGCCTTATATCTTTGGAAGATTTTCATGAATTGTTTATAAATTTTCGAAGTTATTACACAATAGATTTATAAGTTTTAAAAGTCAAAAAAGCCTGGCATAACTGAATTGCCAAAGTATTAAATATATGTATTATCTTTATAAGTATTTAAGAATATTTGAATGCTTAAGAAAGGTTTCATGACACTTTCCAAATTCCTGGGTGGATTATCGAAAAAGGGGGAGGGGGGGAAATCTCGCAAATTCGAAACACTGTCAAATGGCGAGGACAACACCTCGGGTGTGAACCCCTCTTCACGCAAACATGAGAGCTTTTAGCCACGAACTTGATAGTAGATGCCACAAATACGCGACCATGATCACTTGACAACAGCAGTCACATAAAATTGTAGACTTCTTACAAATTCCCTTTCATTAATATCTGAGTGTCCAGGTTCGGAAACAGACCACAAGAAATCAAATTAAGAATTTAGTCACCTTTTCTATCATCAACCATATTTACAGCTCTAAGCTGGAAAGGAAGTGAATATCTACTTGAAATGAATCGAAAATTATTAAAATAATTTTTTTAAAAAATAAGGGGTAAAAATAAAAAATTATTATATTATAAAACAAGTAATATAAAAAAATATATATATAAGTCAATTCCTACTTAGATCAACAAAGAAAAATTTTATTTTAGCTACTTTTTATTAAATAGTTACAATTAATATAAATATGCATATACATATGACAGAATCACAACATTAAGTGGTAATTAATTTTTATTAATTATCATTAAAGTATCGTATTGTCATCCAAAACAATCGTGTATATCAAATTTCCTTTCAACTGAATTCTTTAAAACGTGAGAAAAAAAACCTTTACAAGTTTTGATACAAGTCGCCAAAAGTGATGCCAACGTGGCTGTATTTATAATTCTTTAAATAATTAGTTTTAATCAATTAATTTTTATTAATTATAATTAAAAATTATTGTATCGTCATCCAAAATGAATCATGTATATAAAATTTCAGCTCAATTGAGCGCTTTAAAATATATTTTATTAATGATTGAATGTTCCACCAAGATAAATAAACAAATATATGTAGAGAGGGCGTGAGCTAATAGTAGGAATTGAATAACACATTATTATATATTATTGAAAGAATTGTTAATAAATAAGGGAAAGGAAAATGCACGCACACACAAGTTACTAACCTACTACAATATATAACTAGACTCGACTAATTGACTAACAAACGTAATAGCAATACTTCATGCACGTGACCTTTACTCCAGAGCACAAATCTCTGTTTTCGACTACTCAAACAGGAAGCTTTTAGTGCCCACATGATCATTACTCGTGATCTGGTCAAACAAGGCAAGCGGATCTCTAAATCTAGAAATTCTAAAAAAGGAAGTTCATTTGCATTCCTACTTACTTGAATAAACAAGCCTCGCAAATTGAACAAAAAATAAAAATCCCTCAATGTGAATGAAAACATCTATCTCTTAAAAGCAGGAGATGAAAATAAGTTTGAAATAATTATTGTTTAACTTCAATATTATTTGTATTGTACACAGTATGTGAAGAATACAAATTCTATAAGGGTAACAATCAACTATTTAAAAAGCCTATAAAATTCAATATCAGTAGGAAATATTTTTCTGAAAATTAAAAATTTTACAAGTACTGATCATTCATCGAGTTTTCATAAGTTTTGTAGTAATTAACTTGCCATGCAATAGAACACATTAAGTAATTGTTTTAAAAAAAAGTACTTTAGATCAATGAAATTCAATTGTCTTTCAAAGACTTGAAACATTATGAAAATTATTAATTTTGGTCCAGAAGAAAAATCGGTATGTCAAATAATATTTTTTTTTTAGATGATTGCATGGAAAAAGTCATAGACGATATAGAAAAGGGAAAAATTTGCAAATGTCCCCCTCCTTGCAAGTAAGATTTCTTTTATTTTAAGTTATGTACATTTGGTGTAGTTCAAAAAACAATAATGTTCTAAAAACGACAGAAACAGGGCGCTGTTCCGCAATATGCAACAGTGAATAGTTTTAACATTCGAAGTTGTATAACAGTAAAAATTCTTTTACTATTTCTTTTAAATTGTACTGCTTTAAACACGGTATTTGTTTTTTGACTGTTAAAATTTATTTGTATTCTACATATATATAGTTCATAAAGATTTTTCAAGTATTTTGTAAGATGGTTCTCTGACTTTAAGGTCCTACGTTCTCCTTCCATAACTATATACAAACATAGTCAATTAAAAATTTACAACAGTGCCATATTAACTTTTGGTGGACCTGAAATTTTGAAAAGAAGCCAGCCTCTCATATCTGTTTAGAATGAAGAAGTGGAATCTGATATTTATCGAAAGAAATTTAATCTGAACAGCCTTGAGATTAAAATGGCTCCGGCCGCCGGTACGATACACAAGTCTAATTCAGGCAGCTTGATATGATTTGAATTTTCATTAACGTTACACTTTGAAACTGCAAATGGGATTTTGAAGTTCGTTATTTCGAACTGGTCAAAAGACGAAGATAACGTGCATCAGCATTTCTACAAAGGTTCTTCAGTGGCACCAGAGCTCGATTAATTACTGCTCCGCGACTTCACGATACTGGCAACATGACCATTCGGCTTATTTATATAAACGAAATATATAGCACTATATCCAACAGTATTTTTCCATTAGTTATAGATATACATTTTTAAAAATGAAACATCTGTGCAATTTCGTTGAAATATTAAGCTGGGGAAAAAGAAATCCATTATTTTTTCGGTAGATGGCTGTAGTGTCGATATCTCGTGTTCGATCTCTCGATCAAACATTTTCAAACTTATGCTAGTTGTCAAGGTGACATTTCACACTAAAAAAAGCATTTTGCTGTTTTTTGTTTGATCCATTCATTTGTGAGTTGCAGGGTGTTAAAAATGAAAGTCAACAAAGAGAAAATTCGGTACACTTAACAGTTTTTCTTTGATAAAACGGAAATGCAAGCCATATGGCTGACATTGTGAATGGTGTTTATGGTGCCGATACTGCAACAGCTAATTACGTGCAATTTTGGTTTCGTCGATTCCGTTCAGGCATTTTTGATGTTAAAGATGCACCTCGCACAGGCAGGGCCGTCGTCGAAAATGTCGATAAAACCACAGAAATAATCGAAGTTCAGCGGCCTGTTAGTAGTCGTAGCATCTCCCAGGTGATAAAGATAGACCATAAAACAGTTTTAAACCATTTGCGCAAAGTTGGATTCAAGAAAAAGCTCGATGTTTGGGTGCAACACCAATTAACACCAAAAAACATGATGGATCGAATTTCCATCTGCGAAGCCTTGCCCAAACGGAATGAAATCGACCAATTAAGCGGATTGTGACTGGAGATGAAAATTGGGTCACAAATGACAATATTGTGTGAAAACGATCGTGGTCAAAGCGAGGTGAAGCAGTTTAAACGGTTTCCAAACCAGAACTAACGGCCAGGAAGGTTCTACTGTGTATTTGGGGGGGGGATGGAAAGGAATAATTTATTATGAGTTGCGTATTGCCAAACACTAAATTCAAATTTCTATTGTCAACAACTGGACCATTTAAAGCTAGCAATTGACCAGAAACGGCCAGAATTCGCCAACAGCAGAGGTGTTGCATTCCATCAGGACAACGCCAGGCCACACACGTCTGTAGTGACTCGCCAGAAACTCCGGGAGCTTCGTTGAGAAGTTTTAATGCATCCATCATACAGTCCAAACCTGGCACCAAGAGATTACCACCTTTTTCTCGCATTGCAAAACTTCCTGAGTGATAACAAATTGGGATCAAGAGAAGATTGTTAAAATCGATTACTAGAGTTTTTTGCCAATGAGGACCAATACTTCTATGAGAGAGGCATTATGAAGCTACCTTAAAAATGGCAGCAAAATATTCAACAAAACGGTGCATATTTGACCCAAATCGGACAATCTGAAACGTATTAAATAAAGACTTGAATTTCATTCAAAAATAATGAATTTCTTTTCCCCCAACCTAATATAACAGAAAAGCTTATATAATTCATTGATGTAATTGAGTCCATATCTCGAAATTCGGAGTAAAGATGTGATGACCCTCCCCCCTGGGTCACACCTTGAACACCAAGATTAATTTGAGGCAAAGAACCACCAAGGGCAATTTTGAATAATAGTATTATTTATTTTTGTTATAATTTCCTCAAAAATCTCTGATAACATATAATACAATAATATTACGTCGTTTAAAGGGATTTGCCTTTATATTAAATTAAATTACTATGAATACAATTAATTAATAATTTAGCCCAACTCAAGTAAGGTTTACCGAAATAGGAGATCCAAGAAACACACCTATTCGAATTCTTAACTGTCATTAACTTTAACTAAGTAGCTCAAACTGACACTAACTTTAAGCGTACGTGAATTATATTTACCGCTGGCTTATATCAGCTTTCTGGTACGTCTAGCAGTACAACGTCTTCACGAATCTAATCTCTTTGAATCTTCTAGCTATGCGTTTAACGTTACTGGCTGAATAGTCTACCATCATCTCTCTTGCTATCTCGCAACCCTCGACTTAAATACCTTATCTAATTTAAATATCCCATACTTCTTTTTGGAACTGATTGGAAATAAACGCGAATTTATATTCCCCAGAAAGACGCCTAAGAAGATTAGTGGAAAGGTTCCGTACAGATTCGTCACAAAGACCAACGTGCAACCGGGGCTTAAATTTGACGTGGCTCAAAATCCTCGCGTTGATATTGCATAGATGTGAAGAGTGGGATATCAGCTTAAGTATCAATGCCTTTTGTGTCTGAATTTCACAAAATAATTTTATACTTGTTAGTACAATCTTTTTCTAAGCTAATTAGTTTTCTAATGAAAAATGCCTGTTTTTAATTTGTGGAAAATAAAACCATCTGTAATGAAGGACTGGGAACAACTTACTGACATATCAAGAGATCCGACGTTAAAATCTTAACTTAAGTTGGAATAATTATTAAATTTTAGATTGCGAATTCATACAGAATAAACAAGATTTCTCACATAGCAATAAACATTTTAATGCTACTCAGAATAATGTATTTAAATAAATAATATTTCTCAACGTGTGTGTAGTAATAAAAAAGAGTATAAAAACAAATTAAACACAGAATATATACGCAATGCGACTGCGAATAATTTCAACAGACCTAGATTTGGACAGTTTGTGGGGAAAAAATGCCAGCAATATCCCAGTTACTAAATATAATGCATAGGTAGTGACATCTGGAGCACAAAAAAATATTATTAGTGAATATATTTTATATAGATTGCATATATTAATTTTTTATAAATAATAAATACAATACTTTTTTCTTTAATTGTCTTCATATAAAGTACCTATAGCATGTTGATATACTTTAAATACACGCTATAATAGAAAAAATAAAAAATGGTGCTTGGCACGCCCCGCGATAGAAGTGAAACTTCTTTGGAACATTAATTATTTGCTCTAATATTCCAAACTGACAGTGTACATGTCTCAATTGCCTAATCTGCATGAAAAGTATTCGTGGCGAATTGAGTCTTTCTGATACCAAATCCAAAGTAGGAAAATATGCTGGAATTTTTGGGTATACAAAACTATTATATTTTGATAAATTTGATATACTTTTCCTTCTTAAACTTTGTCGGCAATTGTAACATTCTTTAATGTCTTCTAAATTTATTTCCAGTAAAATATTTTTCTGCTCAGCAACAGGCGTTCTCAAATCATCTCTAAACCATAATCTATCACAAATCGAACACCCGTGACCGAAAGGATTATCAACGAATAGCTTTTGAAACTCTTTGTGAGCGTTTTTATTGATGTGTGAATATTAACGGTGCACTGTTCAGCTACACGAGGGCTTTTGGTGACGGACTTCGCAATTTTGAACCATGGTCAAGTGACGAGGACGTCACCTGAGCTGGCACTCCCCCCTCTCCTAACTACCACACCACATCACACCACACCAACCGGAGGACATTTGAGCTCTCGACAGATTTAACGTGCATCGCTCCCCTACACGGCGGGTCTTAAGTGGTACTCGGCTCGTACTCATGACACGCCAGCCACGATCTGATATTTGACCACTATTTGACTTTTATGGAAATCATGGTCTTTGTAACGTAAAATAGAATTTATTATAGATTCGCATGCATCAGTTCCAACACGCACTAGACTTGTGGAGGATTCTGCATTTGATGGAACAGGATGGTTCACAAAGTCCTTATTAATCTATGCTGCCATAAGAAGAGTCTCAATATCATTCCCATCCCTTAAACTCGGCATTAAGAGAGTATTTTGCAATGTTTTTTTTCCATGCTCGATATTCTCTCATGTGTACTCTGATGGAGATTTGGCAGTAGCACTGGATGAATTTGCACTACTTTTCTGTTTGTCATTAAACTCGGCATTAAGAGAGTATTTTGCAATGTTTTTTTTTTATGCTTGATATTCTTTTCATGTACTCTGATCGAGATTTGGCTGTAGCACTTGATGAATTTGCATTATTTTTCTGTTTTTTTTGTCACTTTTTTGACTGAACTTGCTGCTAGTTTTTCTTCTTTTTTTTTCCTTTCACGAAACTCTTTTCCTCTTTGAACATTTGATTTAGGCATTCTGACTAGAATTAATAATAATTCAGCGTAAATGAAAATTAAAGAAATAAATCAGGCACCGAACACATCGCCATGTAGCCAGCAATCTAAAGAAAATTTCAAAAAGGCACGCATTTGCTGCGAGATCTATTTTGTCTACTCCGTAATGCTCACACTGCAACTGATACGACCGTTGATAATGTTCCCGGGTCTGGGGAAAAGGACCCCTAATCGGAAGGTGGATAAGTTGATCAGTCGGAGACGTGGGCAATCATCCAACTTTTTCACGGTTATGACGAGAGTCACGTGGTGTATCCCCGCTCCCCCCTTTTCCTCCTCTGGCTCTTTCCTTACCATGGCGGCGATTCGGGGGGGGATGGGGACTACTTCCGTTCGCTTTTCCACTGTTACGCAAAACTGGGCAATTTTCTCATTCACTTTCGAGCCCAAAAAAGTTTCACTTCAAAAACGACGCACCAAGAAGAGTTTCCCGATTCTAATGAAATTTCGTATGCAAGGACATTTGTACCGGACATGCAGATGATTAAAATTTGTTGTGCAATGAATGAATAGCGGGAGCTACAGTGCATCGGAACTGCGCACTCAGCAGGTGTCTATAAGAAGCGATTCTCGGTCTGATGGTCAAAATTTTCGCACTTGAGCATTCCTCCATTTTATGCGGAGATTACAACGCTCACCACAAACACTGGGGTTGCAATGACAACAACCCCAGGGGGCAACTGATTAAAAATTTAATAGATAACACGGACACCGATATCGTTGCTCCCAACACACCAACACGATTTGGCTATAACTCCGCCTCTACAATCGACTTCGCTTTGACGAGAAATTTATATTGGGTCTCCGATATTGTTTCTTCGCCGGAGCTTAGCTAAGACCACAATCCAATCATTTTAAACTTGCAAACATCTATACAATTTAATTTTCCCACAAGAAACGTTTCCACTAACTGGGAACGATTTCGCTTTCATCTAGCCGACACACCCACTTTTCAACCAATCACAGCACACTCGGGAGAGGAAATAGACGAGCAGGTCTCCACTCTCACAAATCAAATTCTCACAGCTTACGACAACTCATCTAAGCAAATACACTCTAATAATAACTACTACATTGATAACGACTTAAGAACACTCTTTAAAGCTAGAAACAGAGCACGTAAAATTTATCAATACTCAAGAAACCCCGCTGACAAAACAACACTTAATAGAATTCAAAACAAGATCAAAAGGAAAATTCAAGCAGTCACTCAGAAACAATGGGAGGACAAACTCGCTTCTTTAGACACGGTCGATGGTTCAGTGTGGAGCATGACCAAAGGCTTTAAGAAGAAGAGATCCCCCATCTCAGCCCTTAAAGGCAACACCGGGATCGCCTACACAGACGAGGAAAAAGCTGAAACACTAGCGAACTCGCTAGAAAGCCAATTTCAGCTTAACAACATCTCAAATCCAATTCAAGACAACAACCACATAAGGCTGGTTACTAGGTTCTTCAACAACGAAAATAACTTCGACGATTCACCTTCTTTTACTAAACCCTCGGAAATAGTTCATATAATTAATAATTTTAAAATTAAAAAAGCCCCAGGCCGAGAGGGCATTACTAACAAAATGTGCAAACATTTCACTAGATCGGTCGTCTTCCAATTGACTAATATTATAAATAATATTCTAACAGTGGGATACTTCCCAAAAATTTGGAAAACAGCCTCGGTTATTCCGATCCTAAAACCTGGGAAAGACCCTACTCTCCCAGATAGTTTCCGCCCCATTTCATTATTACCTGTTCTCAGTAAAATCACTGAGAAAATTATTCAAAAACGACTTTGTCAACATCTCAACGATAACGACATATTAATTCCCCAACAACACGGCTTCCGAGCCGGACTCTCCACATCACACCAGCTTCTGCGGGTGGTGGAGTATGTTAAGACAGGATTTCGCGACCGGAAATCAACCGGAGCTGTTTTCCTAGATATTCAGAAAGCGTTTGATAGAGTATGGCATGTGGGGCTACTCTACAAATTAATCAAAATTAACACCCCTCCCCACTTAATTAAATTAATTTCTTCCTTCCTTACTAACAGATCCTTCGCGGTCAAAGTAAATAATATTCATTCGACTAATAGGAAAATTAACGCTGGAACGCCCCAGGGCAGTTCCATCTCGCCAATATTATTTAATATATATGTAAATGACATCCCTAGAACCAGCCAATCCACGATTTGCATGTTTGCCGACGACACGGCGATCCTGGCACAAAGTAACGAATTACAACTCGTTACTCACTTCTTACACAAACATATAGCTAAACTAGAAGACTGGTTCTCTACTTGGAAAATTGCTTTAAATGTAGCAAAAACAGAGGCCGTCTTCTTCTCACACCACATTAAAAAAGAACCACCGAAATTATACTTACACAACACGCACGTACCCTGGTCCAAAAGCACCAAATACCTAGGGGTAATCCTAGATAAAAGACTCACTTTTAAACAACACATTATACAAATACGTAGAAATTTCAATATTTCCGTCGCTAAAGTTTTCCCCTTAATTGCACGGAAATCATGCTTATCTTTAAGAAATAAAATGCTTATTTATAAACTCGTTCTCAGACCAATCCTACAATATGCAAGTCCAATCTGGGGCCACGCAGCCTATTCTAACATCAAGATGCTGGAATCAGCTCAAAATAAAATTATTAAAATTATCACGGATTCTCCGTGGTATGTTAGGAATGAAGATATCAGATTCGCAATCAAACTTAAAACTTTAAAATGTTTCTTCAAAAAAATAGCTACTAAATTTTTCAATAACATAGATAATCATACAAACCGAGCAATTGCTCGAATAGAAAAATATGTAATTAATCCTTCATTTAACAGACCGCGCAATATTTTAATTTAATCGCTTAAATCCTTAAAATTCTTCTGAAAAAACTTAAAATTATACTAGACTTACTCTCGACCAATAGGAACAGAGCAAGCCGGCCAATAGCGAAGCGAGCTCTGGGATCGCCTCGGCACCCAAACTCAATTCCTATTGACACACCCACTCCCTAAGAGTCACCATAGGCTGTCCCCTGATTGGACCACACATCCTCAAGCTAAGTCACTCAAATACCCGCTCTTTTTGGGCGAAATTCAGTAAATGCAATGATTTTATTCCATTTCCATCGAATATTTTTCCTAAGACCTTTACTTCATTCTAACTTCTCGTCACCATTCAACCATTGGCTGTTCTCCCTGTCTGATCTGGACCACCACAGCCTCAACACCAAGCCAAGTCCAGATAGAGGATGGAGGGAAATACCCGCTCTTTTTGGGCGAAATTCAGACGAGGCGGTCCTTCCGACGGTGCGGGTAACCCTGTGCCGAAAGTTTTTCCGACCTCCATTTTCTTAAAGTCCGCTCTAGCGGACATGGCTTTAATTTAATTAATCATTCACACTTAACAATCAACACAAATGCATTTACCCAATCACAACACACTTAAATTCTCATTTATATTTACACAAAAGTAAATTATTAATTCCTCATGTTAACACTTTAAATTACTCACACAATATTTTATAATAAAGCAGCAAAGGGCTAAGTGAAAGCTGAACTCATGCAACTCATCCAGTTAATCCTGATTGGAGATTGAGCTTCCCTGCGGGAAGCAGGTTCTCCTATTAATCCATCAACTATATTTATGGTCAAAATTTCGGTTGCATTGCAATTTAGGATACCTTTCAATGACTGAAAAAATGCCTCGCCGAGGGATTCGAGCTCATTACGAGCAGCTATCAGAGTTTGAAAGAGGTCGTATCATTGAACTGAAAGAGGGAGGTTGGGCAAATCGGAGAATCGCTCGTCAAATGGCTCGAAGCGATGCGGCCATTAGAAGATGCTGGCAAGAATGGGTGGAAAATAATAGATTTCAGCGTCATGATGGTAGCGGTCGACCTAGAGCCACAGCAGATCGAGAGGACAGATTAATCGTCAGATCAGCTGACACAGCGCCTGATTCATCGTTATCAACCATCAGACGTACGACTCGCACATGAGTGTCCACCACAAACATTCACAGACGGCTGATAGAGCGAAATTTACGCTTGTTCCGACCACTACGCCACTTACCACTGACGCCTGTACACTGTTGAGCTAGATTATAGTGGTGCTTGGCTAGATCAGGTTGGAATGACGCTGACGGGATGTATGGCGTTAAGTGATTAATCCCATTTCCAACCTTGCCCTGACGATCATCGAAGACGTGTCTGGAGACACCCAGGGAAGCATGCCGGTCCTGCTTTCAATATTGCATGTCACGCAGGCTCTCAACCAGGAGTTATTGTCTGGGGCGCCATTTCTTTTGACAACCGGACTTCTTTGGTCTCCATTAGAGCACACATACAGCTCAGCAGTACGTCGATGACATTCTGAGAACTGTTTTGCTACCATTCCTTTAGCAGCTCCCTGGCCTCAATTTTCAGCAAGATAACGCCAGACTACATACGGTACGTGTTGCTATGAAATGTCTTACGGCTTGTCAAACACTTTCTTTGTCAGCCATATCACCAGATCTCTCTCCAATAGAGCATGTCTAGGATATGATGGCAAGGCGATTGCATCTGACAGGGAATGTTCATGACCCGGCCCAACAATTCGAGAACATTTGTCAAGAAATACCACAGGAGACCACTAAGGTGCTTTATCACTATATTGCACGGCGTGTGACAGCTTGCATCCAGGCTAGAGGTGGGTCAACACCTTATTGAGCTCGTTACTTTGTAACTGTGCAACTCTGAAATAAACCGTTGAATTTTTCTGAAATTTTAATCATTTTCTATTATGTGCAAATTCTTTCTATCCACCAATTTTTGTGTCAATCGGAAGACTCGTTCTTGGTGCGTCATTTTTTTTTTGTTCTTATAGAGTGTATTATTTTAAGATATTATTTTCTAAAAATATGTGTGGAATGGGGTTCCCCGAAAACACCTTATAGTTCTAAGGGTTCCATGAGTCAAAAAAGTTTGAAGACCCCTGTTTATGTAAACATTCAAAAATTACAGACATATGCAAATATTCTTAATATACATACAGTGGACCACAAAAGTGTTCGCACATTTGCAATTTCCAATAAAATTTAATGTTTTCGACTAATAAAAATTAATATATCGGAATTGCAATTTTTTAATAAAATCTGCAACTTATTTTTAATGGAATGACATAATTAATTTTTTTTAAAATAGTATGACTATTATTTTTAAAAATTAACAATCAAAACGCTACTAAAAAAATACGCCTCGAAAGTCTTCGTACACTTAACAAAAATTTCAACATAGCTTTAAATATTGTATTTCTTTCTTAATTTGGTACTTAGTCGAATATCTTTAAGTATCCACAACTCTTAAACGTCTTGGTATAGATTTAATCAGTTTTTTTTGTAAATTCTGCATGGAATTTCCTCTATGCTTCTGTGATTATTGTTTTTACTTCTAATTATGTGTTTATATGTCATGTTTTCTTTTTTCTAATATCAAATTCTCACCAAATATATTCTACTAGGCTAAATAAAGTGATTGAGACGTGTTTTCAGATTTGGGGGATAGTTGTAGAGGCACCAGTGGCGTACATTGAGATCAGTGCGCTTGCTCCTTTTAAAAAATGAAGTCGTCTCGAAGACGCGACTTAGGGCGGATAATTTAAAATTTCGCTTAAAATATTGAAATAGAGCTCATGCTTTATAATACCATCAAAAAATAACAAATTATCTAATTCTGAAGCCGATTTACACCCCGACTCAGGAACACTTCCACCTCCATGATTCATTAATCCAACTAGATTCTTGGAATTAAGTTTCAGAAAATTCAAAATTGACAGCAAATTGATTGGGATGATAGAAAATTCAACATTTTTTGGTTCCTATGAGCGTATAATAGTTTGTAAATGATTAAATGAGGAATTTTACCCCAAGAATTTATGTGGAACAAGAACTCCTCCATCTCCATGCTGTAGTATGGAAGTGGAGGTGGGAAGTTGCGTGGGGTTGTAAATCGGCTTCAGGATTAGGTAATTTGGTATTTTTTGATGATGTTGAGAATCATGAGCTCTATTTAACTATTTCAAAACGAAATTTTAAATTATCCGCCCAAAATTTAGATATTGGAGACTTCATTTTTTAACAGAATAATGACGCCAAGTGCACTGCTCTCAATGTACGTCGCTGGTGCCTCTATAACTATTCTCAAAATCTGGAAACACCTCACAATCACTTTATTTAGGCCAGTAGAGTATATTTGGTGAGAATTTGATTTAAAAGAAAAAGAAATCATGAAATATAAACACAAAATGTGAAGTAAGAACAATAATCACAGAAGAATAGAGGAAAATCGATGCAGAAATTACAAAAAACTGATTAAATCTATACCAAGACGTTAAAAGTTGTTATGGCCACTAAAAAATCCTATTAAGTACCAAATTAAGAAAGAAATACAATATTTAAAGCTATGTTGAGATTTTTGTTAAGTGTACGAAGACTTTTGTGCGGTAATTTTTAGTAGGCTTTTTGATTCATAATTTTTGAAAATAATAGTTATACCATTTTTTTAAAAAATTAATTATATCATTCCATTAAAAATAAGTTGCAGATATCATAAACGAAATTACAATTCCGATATAATAATTTTTTATTATTCGAAAACTTTAAATTTTATTGTTGTTGTTCTCGTGTCCATGAATAAATGCAGTTGATATCACTAAATTCCGTCGAAAGTCTTGATCACTGCCTCTGCTATTCTGGGAGCATCAGGGCTGTACAGGAGTTCCCGCAAAGAGTCCCTCAGAGGGACCATTCTCATTTTTAGTAAATTTGTTGCGACGGTTGAGCATTCCAAGATGTGATTGGGCGTGAGTTGAAGATCTAGGCAGTGTTTACATTGAACATATGATCTTGTCTTGTCTGGGTGAATCTTCATGCCCTTAAGGTGTTCAGTTCTCAATCTGGCAATTGTGGATGTTATAAATCTGGGACAGTCAAATTCCGTAACTAGGGGTTTTTTAAAAGTGTGATTTATAATTCTATGTTTGGCTGCTGCGTTAGCATCATCAAGTGTGATGGTGGTGCACTTATGTTCGATGTCTCTAGCTTCTTTGGCGAGGCTATATATATATATATATATATATATATATATATATATATATATATATATATATATATATATATATATATATATATATATATATCTGCACATTCATTACCCTCAATGTTGACATGTGTGGGTATCCATTGCAGGATACAGGATTTTTTGTTGTTGTGCAGCTGTTCTAGAAGGGTAATAATATCACAGGAGATGTTGGTCTCTCCGTTTCTTATGGCTTCTATAGCTGATTTAGAATATGAGAAGATTACTATAATCCTTCTGTAGAATCAATAACATGTGGGTCTTGTTGGTATAATATAAGTCCTCTCTAATTACCATGAGTTCACTTGTGAAGTTTGAGGCGATTATGCCTGTGTTAATTTTGTGTTCGTACTTATTACCATCTGGGAGGAGGAGGAGGATTCCGGCACCTCCATTGCTGAGGGACCTGTCTGAGGAACCATCGGTGTAGGTGATTGCAAAGTTATCTTGAGAGAGTATTGCTATCGTTTCAAGTCCTTTTTGTCTTAGAGTTACAGGGTCTTCTTTTTTGGAACATGGCTGCAACAATTCCAATTCGAAACAGGTGTTCTTTGGAGGTTTTTTGGAATGAGGGACTCCTGAAGGAACTCCAAGGAGGAATGTTCCAAATTGAGTTCTTTTCTGATTTCACTATCAAGTTGGAGAGTCGAAGATCTTTTGAGCCTTGTAGAATACTTCCATTTATCAAAAACTCTTCTAGAGATATGGTCTAAACAATATGAGCGTAGTTTATTAGTGAACTTGATAGTGGCAAGGTTGCGCCTGCTTTCTAGCGGAGGCAGGCCACATTCTTGTTCGGCCTTTTCATTATTGGTTGATGACACTGCTCCAATAATAATTTTGGCAGCTCTGTGTTGTACAGAATCAAGTTTCCGCTTAACAGAAATAGAGGTCGGAGTCCAAATTGGGGTCGCATATTCTAAAACCGGTCTGATAACAGTGCAGAAAGTGCTTTTTAGGATTTGAGGTCTTGAGCCCCAAGAAGTTCCGCTTAGTTTTCGAAGAATATTCAGTTTTCCAAGAGTTTTGTTGGCAGTTTGTTCGATGTGCTTTGAAAAGCGGAGTTCGGGATCTAAGGTTACTCCAAGATAGGTAGGAAGGTCGACTTTTTTTATTTGAGAGTTCTGTATTTTGATAATAGCATTAAAACTGCTTCTGTGTCGCCTATCGGTAGAGAAAATGCAATAGTTTGTTTTGTCTGCGTTGATGGTTAAATTAAATTTTATTAGAAATTACAAGTGTACGAACACTTTTGTAGTCCACTGTAACAAATTTTTGAGGAACACAGCGTTTTAAAATTCTGAGTTTTAGATCCACAAATATCCTTATTCATCCTGCATCTTTTTATTTTTTTTCTAATATTTTAAATCCAAAGTTTTTATATTTTGTTCCTTTTTGTTAAAATGAGAATAATATTTAAAATATTATTTTTTAAGCAAACAATAATAGTTGAAAATTATATTCAAATGTATAATTATGTGTGCATGTTTTAAATGATAATAAAAATAAATATCATTTTTGCATAAAATTTCTTTTGGTAGAATGGCAACAAATTAGAATTCCTTTGGTTTGGGATATTATGTCTATTTAAATCCTGTTTTATTTTTATAAAATTGAACTTAATAAATGAGAAAGAATGCTTGAATATTCTGAAGTTATTTGTTTTTTAAATTTGTATATGAAATAAAAATCATGTATCATAAAATAAAAAAGATACTGCCTAGGATTTTTTAATTTTAGTTAATTCCATTTTAATTTCTCCAACCGCCCTATAACAGGCAAATGTAAATATTTTTGTTATTATTTCAACTTTGTGATTAATATACATACTACATTTTAAATTAATTGTATGCTCGAATAGGGTATTCTTTTTAATCTGATTACATTTTTATGTTCTGTATTTTTTAAAAATTAATAGTTACTAATAATTTATTTATTTATGATAAATATTAAAATAAATTATAATATTTATGTAATCAATAATTGGTAATCGTTAAGTTGAAATTAGAGTTAAAAAGCAACCGAATTTATTTCATTTTCTTCTTAATTTAACTTTATTGAAAGTTTCTTGACTGTGTGGCAACACTTATTAGTTGCTTAGTGAATAAAAAGTAAAATGCTTATGAAATATTTTCATAAGAACTCTGCACAAAAATCATGTAAATAAAAAGTTCCATTTATTTTGTGATACAGACGTTAGGATAATTTATACAATTCATAATAGATTTATACTGCAGACGATAAACATTAAAATTGAATACATTTTATTACTTTTCATTTTTTTTATGGTGTGGCAGCAAAAATGTTTAATGTTGGCGTCAGTCTGTCGATGAAGATGTTGAATTAAGCAGCTGGATTTTTTGAAAGTGCATCATTGAAAATGAAGTCAGATTAATTTATTATTCCTGTTGAGAACGACAGAATTTTATTTTCTGATAATTTCGCCTGACCATAAATTATCATTCGCATAACCTTTTATTGATCATAAAATTACATTTTTATTTTTGAGAACTGAAATTTCGAAAGGACTAGGAAAGGAATGAGAGTATGACTAATTCTATACTTCATTAGATCAATATTCCGAAATTTTAATCGGAAAGTTCGTGAAATTGTTTTCCTTAAAAAGAAGGCTTAAAAAGTTACCTGGAATTTAAAAAGGTTTTTCTACGTGTTTCCGTGCGAATTATTTACTACAATTAATTACACTTATATTTACAACTGTTAAGTTTAAAAGGAATATTTTACTATGCACGATAAAATGTCTCTTTGATGAGAACGTCTTATACAGTGGGCCACAAAAGTGTTCATACACTTACAATTTCTTATAAAATTAAATGTTTTCGACTAATTAAAATTAATATATTGTAATTGTATTTTTTTATGATATCTGCAACTTTTTCTTAATGGAATGACATAATTAACTTTTTAAAAATAGTATAACTATTTTTTAAAAAATCAAATAATCAAAAAGCCACTAAAAATTGCGCCACTAAAGTCTTCGACACTTAACAAAAATCTCAACTTAGCTTTAAATATTGTATTTCTTTCTTAATTTAGTACTTAGTAGGATATCTTTTAGTGTCCGCAATAACTTTTAAGCGTCTTGGTATAGATTTAATCAGTTTTTTTAATTTCTGCATAGATTTCCCCCTTTTCTTCTGTGATTATTGTTTTACTTCACATTTTGAGTTTATTTGTCATGTTTTCTTTTTTTACATCAAAATCTCACTAAATATATTTTACTGGGCTAAATAAAGTGATTGAAGAGGTGTTTTCATAATTTGGGAACAGTTATAGAAAACCAGGGGCGTACATTGAGAGCAGTGCGCTTGGCGTCATTACCATGTTAAAAAATGAAGTCGTTTCCAATATCCAAATTTTGGGCGGATAATTTAAAATTTCTCTTTAAGATAATTAAATAGAGCTCATGATTTATAATATCAACAAAAAATACCAAATTAAGTTATTCTGTAGCCGATTTACGCCCCCACGCAAGAACACTTCCACTTCCATGTTTTATTGATCCTAGATTCTTGGGATTAAGTTACAGAAAATTCAAAATTGGCAGCAAATCGATTGAGATGACAGATAATTCAACATTTTTGGTTCATTTGGGCTTATAATAGCTTGTAAATGAAAAACAAGGAGTTTAATCCCATGAATTTATGTGAAACAAAAACTCCTCCGCCTCCTTGCTTCATCATGGAATTGAAGGTGTTCTGGCTTGAGGGTGTAAATTGTCCTCAGAATTAGGTGATTTGATATTTTTGATGGTATTGTGAATCATGAGCTCTATTTAAATATTTTAAAAAGAAATTTTAAATTATTCGCCCGAAATTTGGATATTGGTGAAAACCTAATTTTTTAACAGGGTAATGACGCCAAGCGCACTGCTCTCAATGTACGCCACTGGTGTCTCTGTAACTGTCCCCAAATTATGAAAACATCTCCTCAATCACTTTATTTAGCCCAGTAGAACATATTTGGTGAGAATTTGATGTAAAAAAGAGAAAACATGTCAAATAAACACAAAATGTGAAGCAAAAACAATAATCACAGAAGAATAGAGGACACTAAAGATATCCTACTAAGTACTAAATTAAGAAAGAAATACAATATTTAAAGCTAAGTTGAGATTTTAGTTAAGTGTACGAAGACTTTTGTGGCGTATTTTTTTTTTGTAGCTTTTGATTATTTGAATTTTTAAAAAAAATAGTCATACTATTTTTAGAAAATTATGTCATTCCGTTAAGAATATGTTGCAGATATCATAAAAAAAATTACAATATACTAATTTTTATTAGTCAAAAACATTAAATTGTATAAGAAATTGTAAGTGTATGAACACTTTTGTGGCCCACTGTATTAATTTTTATTAGTCAAAAACATGAACCCTCTAAGCCTCTAAGTCTTAACCTTATTCTCCGTCTGAGTACATCTGCCAAACAGGAAATAGCTGGCGGGTGCAGTTAAAAAAAGTATAACAATTATTATTATTTCTTTATTTTATTGCATCCATAAGCATCCTAAACTAGAAAGGTAACAAAATATTCAAAATAGTTATATTTAATGCGATTTTTGGCATTGCATATTATCCACTATTTTTTCAAAGTCAGGCATATAAGATGATATTAAATCTACGGAACTTTCTCATTATTAAACTGATTTATTCCTAAAACTGGGCAATGGTAGAACTCGTCAAAGGCATCTCAAAATTACCTGATAGGAGGTTAGAGGCCGACAGGCCTAGGCACTCCATCCAGTTCATCAACGATACTATGATATTCCCAACCTTATAGCATCTTCGAGATTGCTATCATTAAGTCGATATCTGATGGTTGATTTAATTGTTTTCATTGTTGAAAACAACGATTCATATAAATATGTAAAACCGAAACAGGATTTTGAGTTGTAAATTCTTTTTTTCAGAAAGGGATATTTTTATCTTTGGGTATACTCCAAATATTTTCCTTAAGGCCGTTCGATTTTAATACAATATTACTCTGAATATTTAAAATCTCATATTCAATTGAAGATGCTTCTTCATTATCCGTATGGAGTTTGCAACTTCAAAAATATTAATTTGATGATTGAATGGGCTTATATATACAAAAAATGAAGCCACTGGCTCAATAATAAAAAAAAGTGCTTGAACCTATTTTCAAATTGTTCCAAAAGCTTCTGAAGAGGACCAATAAACGAATTCGGGTCAAACTAATTTTCACCGATGACTTTTTTCATTCGTGAAAATGATCGAGTACTTATTGATAAATTTTCTTTGCAGAGTTAATTGTAAGTTTCATTTATGTATAAAACTGTTAAAAGAAAAGCACCAGCATGTATAAAAAATAGATTATATAATCACTTTTGGTTTTATATTAATTTGAAGGTTTAAGAGTCCTTAACTTACTTAGTGTCCCTAGTTTTGTATTGTTAAGATACCGAATTTTTTATATTTGAATTTTAAATGCTTGAACTTTTTTTCAGTTTATTTCAAAGATCAATGTGAATGAGGGTTTCCTCCAAATTCATATTTTTAAACTTGAATCTTTGAACAAATAGTAATTAAAAGTATCTGGACAAATTTACAGTTGACATTTACGCATACCAATAAATATAAAGATAAATTTTAAATTCAAGCTTAAAAAATATCAATTTTTGCGAAAGTCCTCAACATTTATCTTCTTTTAAAGGCTAATTCTAGAATTAGTTGTAATTAAAATCCGGATATTTTTTGTAATCCATACAAAACTAGGAGTTTTATATTGGAGATTTCATTTGAAATTTCGAAAAAAAAATTTATACGCATTTAAAAATTATTTACTATAAGTCCTAACAATTTTTTGAATATAATATTGAATTCAAATTTTAATATATTGCATCTTTAGCATTTTTAATATGTTTCGTAAATTTCATACAATTCGTTTAAAAACTGCATGTTATGAGCAAAAAACATGCTGAAAAATTTGATAAATATACAATAAATTTTTACATTGAAGCAAAGCTAAAGAACTAAAACGTTGGAATGCAAAAAGTATGAGGATATCCATAATAGTTGTTGAAATATTTATTTTAAAATTCAGAAAATTTGCGCGTTATTATTCTTAATATTAATTAAATTGTCAACATGATAAAGCAATAGTTTTATGACACATTCATATACTATTAAAAATATAAATGGCATTGTGGCTAGTGAGAATTTTATAAATTCAATTCAGACTTTAACAGATTAACGTGGAAGACATAAAACGAGCATCTAAAATACATGAAAATTGCAGTATTCAATTCCATGGTCTTGACGAACAGAAGACGAGCATTTTCACTTGCTAGGGCAGAGCGGCTTAGTCTGGAGAGAGCTGGGCAAACAGTGAGGGGCCCATGGTTTTGGCGAGAGCCGTTCTCGCAATTACAGTTTCCAGGAAAAGATATAAAAATTACAAATTCAAATATAAATTCTGTATTTTTACATGCATTTTTACAACAATGAATTGTGGAATTGGCTTCCAATAGATTGCTACGTTTGAAGGTATCTAAAGTAACCAACATATATTCCTTTAGATAGATTTATACTCATTTATTATAAATAGCGCACGTACTCCTTTTAAAACTTGTGCAGCGAAAATACACCTTTTGCATTCTAAAAAATTATATAAACTATACTGGTTAGTTTTAATTCAAGCAACTTTTTTAATATTCCTTTTCAGCCATTCCCGTAAAAACAGTTTACACAATAGAAAGAAAAAAAATTCGGACTCGACTATCCAGTAGGGGATTGTGTAAGATAACAACAATAAGTATTATTTTTCACCAAACAGGATTGCATCATTGCGGGTCATCCCTTGATAAACGTTTATTTGCAATTGTTTTTGTAATCTAAACAAATACTTTTCTTTCAATTATGTTTATTTCAGGAGAAACTTTTCCGACTTCCTAACTGTAGAAAAAGAAGCTTAGAGCTTATAGGCTGGTTCTTAGGCGCACAATTTATGCCAGGAGGATAAACTTTGATTAATTTTATTCATGAAATACAAGTTTTAAATAAATTACTTTTTCTTTTCAAATATATTTGCTTAATAATATGTATATTTATGTATTATATTAAAATTTCGAACTATCCAAAATAATATGTGATTTTTTTCTTCTCTAAAAGCTTTTAGGGTTTTATAAATGGTCTTACAATCCATGTACATTTTATAAATTTAAAAATGAAAAAGATATCTTTATAATTGAACTTTTAGACTTCGCTTAAAATATAAATAATTGTTTTTAACTGCAGTTTGTACAATGTACTGAAATAAGAAGAGGAATAGGATTTTTACATATTATGAATATTTTTGACTGCAGTAAGTCATGTATTTACATTTAAGTCTCTTTACAATTTGAATAGAAGTTTTAACATAGAGGTTGATATTGAATTTAAACTCCTTGGCTAGTTACAACTGAAGTGTTTTATTTTGATATCAGAAGACACTAAAATAAGGCGTATTTGCAGTTATATTATCAACTTCGGTGATATTAAATTTTCAAAAATACTCTACATATACGACAACATTCTATCAAAACCATACACAACATCTTATTCTCTGTCTTGGCCACAGCAGGCATTAGTTTTCTACACTCAAAAAATTTAATATAATAACATTTCATTAGCAAGAGCTAGGTAATATATACCAGGTGTCCACAATTAAACAACCCTACATCAAAATTGTCTACAGACGAAACTATTGTTCAGAAAGTTGTAAAATGTTGTGTACGACATAAAGAAGGGATGTGGGAATTTGTTTGAGCGAATAAAAAGAATTAGTTCAAAATTTCACCACTAGAGGGCGCTTTTGAATGAAGGCCATCCACAGGACACGGTAACACAATAACTGATACTCATTAAAAAACACAATCTCTAAAATGAACTGCAAATTTTAATTAAACTTCTACGATGACTAATTTTCAAAGGATTTACACGAAGGAAGACGAAAATATGTTGATTTTTTCGACGTCACGCAGCAACTGTTATAAAAGCAATAAACTTTCATGGAAGATTAGTTTATTTTCAATTTGCCTTGGTATTGCTAATCAGAATGTCATTATGTTTACCAGATCGAGCGTTGTTAGTAAAGTTATTCTATCAAAACGATAATTCCGCAATAGTTGCTCTACGGAAATTTCGGACATTAAAGGGGTTGCGAAAAGGTCCATTGACTGCTAAAAATCTTCGATTGATGGTAACCAAATTTGAAGAAACAGGATCGTTGAATGTTCGTTCTGGAAGATGAAAAAAACCGGTTTCTACGGAAGCAATAGAGAAAGTAGCACTTCTGGTGGAAGGGGACAAATCATCCAACGTGCTGGCTAGTACAAGTGTTCGTCGTGTGTCAGAAGCATTGGATCTGCCTCGTTCAACTGTCCAGAAGATCATGCGAAACATCCTCCGTTACTATCCATACAAGCTTCAATTTGTGCAGGAATTGCTTCCACATGATTTCGAGACTCGACATCTGTTCTCACTGCAGTTTCTTGCTCGTTTGGAAGTTGATCCAGAAGGGCCTTGGAATATCCTCTGGACAGACGAAGCCCACTTTCATTTGGACGGTTCGGTGAATACTCACAACTGCCGAATTTGGGAAACAGACAATCCGCATTCCACCTTGCGAGTTCCGCTACACTCACCAAAAGTAACGGTGTGGTGTGGGTTTTCCGCATCTTTTATTCTTGGCCCGTATTTTTTCGAGGAATTAGGTGCTGGAGGTCCAGCAACATGTTCTATCACTGGACAACGATATGCATCGTTATTACGGAATAAAATTATTCCAGATCTGCACGCACGTCAGTGCCTTTAAAGCATAATTTTTATGCAAGATGGAGCTCCTCCACACATTACACGTTGTGTTAAGGACGTTCTCAAACATCACTTCACAGAAGAACGTGTGATCAGCCGCTAATATCGTCATCTGTGACCTCCCCGATCGCCTGACCTCAATCCATGCGATTTTTGGCTTTGAGGCCATTTAAAACAGCTGGTAAGTTGTGATCAACCAAAAACTTTACTTGATCTCAAATACAGTATTTCACGACATGTTCTTAACATTTCCAAGAACACATTGCGGTCAACGGTGGAACATGCTATCTTAAGATTTCAAATAGTAGCTGAAAACGATGGCCATCATATTGAGTATTTATTGTTGCAACAAAATTTGTAAACTGTCATAAATGTATGCTAAATATGATCTCCATTAAAAACGCCCTCTAGTGGTGAAATTTTAAACTAATTATTTTATTCGCTCAAACAAATTCCCACATCCCTTCTTTATGTCGTACACAACATTTTACAACTTTCTGAACAATAGTTTCGTCTGTAGGCAATTTTGAAGAAGGGTCGTTTAATTGTGGACACCTGGTATATACCACTTTGATATTTAAGAATAAAGTAATAATTTCGTATGGGCCCTAAATGTTAAAAGACTGCATGAATACATTACGTAATTGTCGGGCCAGTTAACTGCACTGAACTATTTTTTTAATGTACTGTTTTGAAAAACAAAATTAATTGGAGAGAAGTTTTTCATTGGTAATGAGTGAATTATGTGAAAGATGTAGTTATAAAGTGTGTTTTTTTAGAGGTATAGTACTTTAAATTGCAATAAAACAACGATGTATTATTCGATTGATATGAATTTTTTTTTATTCGAAAGATAATCTTGTGGCATTACATTTTAAATATGATCAAGCAAGGCGTAGATTCGTCGAATGGGCCCAAAACGAGATTGCCGTTGTTCCCGATTTTCATAAGCGAATTTTGTTTAGCGATGAAACGCACTTCTGGTTGAATGGCTACGTCAACGAACAAAACTGCCGCATTTGGAGTGAAGCTAATCCACAAGTGTATGTCGAAACACCGTTACATCCAGAAAAAATGACTGTTTGGTGCGCTTTATGGGCTGGTGGAATCATTGGTCCGTACTTCTTCAAAAACGATGAAGGCCACAACGTTACAGTCAATGGTGATCGGTATAGAGCCATGATTACTAACTTTTTCATTCCTGAATTGAACAATCATGATGTCCAGGAGCTGTGGTTCCAACAAGACGGCGCAACATGTCACACAGCTTGTGCCACAATCGATTTATTGAAAGACACGTTTGGTGACCGCCTAATTTCACGTTTTCGACCTGTGAATTGGCCTCCAAGATCTTGTGATTTAACACCGCTAGACTATTTTCTGTGGGGCTATGTAAAGTCATTGGTCTATGCGGATAAGCCACAAACGCTTGACCATTTGTAAGACAACATTCGCCGTGTTATTGCCGATATACGGCCACAAATGTTGGAAAAAGTCATCGAAAATTGGACGTCCAGATTGGACTACATCCGAGCCAGCCGCGGCAGTCATATGCCAGAAATCACATTTAAAATGTAATGACACAAGATTATCTTTCGAATAAAAAAAATTCATGTCAATCGAATAATACATCGTTGTTTTATTGCAATTTAAATTTCTATACCTCTAAAAAAAACACCCTTTATATGACAATTTTCGTTTAGCACTAAATTAACAGAAGGCTAAAAAAATTAAACTTGAATAGAAAATGGTTAGAAATACTTCGCTTTTTGAAAAAGAAAATTAAAATTAAAAGTTATATTGATTGGATGTGTGTTATGCTTCGTCACAAATGCCGAAAGTAAAAGATAATTTTGCTTAATACAAGTTTTTCGAATGGGAGAGCACTATGAAAGAAAATTTATATCTTTTCCGAAAAAATGTTATTTTAAATTTAAAATATAACTGAGTAGAGAAAGATTGGCTTTATTTCATAAATGTAGTCATCGTATGTAATGATGCTCCATTTATTCTCTTATTGTGTAAAAGAGACAGAGGACCACCTTTGCTCTTTTTTACCTAATTACTTTTTTTAAAAAACAGGAAAGTGTGCTTACGCTTTCTTAGTCTCATATTCAACAAACACACAAGGGGATTTTTCCTAGTTCAAACCGTAATACCAAAATAAATTTTTTTTTTTTTTTAATTTTTAAAAATGACAGAAAAATCAATTTTGTTTTGTTTGAAGAAAACAAATATTTTTCAACTTTTAACACGCCATTTCTTTCAAGTTTTTTTTATTTTTACTTTTTATTTTCTTGTAATTTTACTGTGATAGAATAAATCGGAAAACAACCAAGCGGACCCTACATCTTTCATACAAGATTCGCAAAAAACAACGCAATAGCTGTGAACGAGTGATCTGGTTCTCAAAGGCCGAATCTACACTATTAAAATCCGAAGGTAAGCAAACGTATCTATGTTGGTAGGAATGACGCTCAATGATCTCAAGAACCACAAGACGCAGAAACTCGCAGAAGGTATCAAAATTTTGGGAATGATCCGAGAAATTCCGTTTTGACCATTTATATTCCGATATTCCAATTAGTTAAAAAGATATTAATTAAAAACCTTAAAACGCACTTATTATGCACGTGGCGCCATCTGCAGAGAATCAGAAAGATCATTTATTTTCAGGGGGAAATTCGGAACTTCTTTTTTTTTCAGAGGTTTTTAAAAATATTTAAAAATTAATATAATATATTGTCTGTCTTTATCAAATGAAGTCCTAAAAAATTTTTATTTTAAAGGTATTAATCACGTTCTGAAATTTGAAGTTTTATCTACAAGTTGCTTATAAAAATATTGCAGATAAAACAAACGAAATATTTTTTTAAAAAATACTTATTCTATTATTTCATTGCGAAATTAATTCTTTTTTAATTAAAAAGTGCATAGTCTATTTAAGAAAATAAGTGAAATGGAACAAATTTCAAAAAGGGAAATTTTTTGACATAATTTTAGAAATCACTCACATTGTGCGCGTACAAACACACACACAGAAATGCTGGTGTCACGAGGAAATAATAAAGCCCGAGCAACGCTGGGCTAAGCGGTGGAGGGAGGGGAGATGGAAGTCATTTTGAAAATGAGTATTAGAAGTTCTGATTTTGTGAAAGAAAGGGAAAATTTATATAAAAGTAGAGATAGCCTGTGCAACGCCGGGCCATGCAGCTAGTTAAGTAATAAAATTGTCCTCTGTAGACCTCCCGCTTCTTAAACGGAGGAATGAATGAATTCTGTGGCACTTTCGAAGGAATTTGCGAAAGAGAAGTAAACGCTTTCGAAACGATTTTTCAGGAGAGAGGGAAACGCTCGAAGGGTTAAATTTTAAATTAAATTGCAAGTTTACTGACACTTTTTAGTGCCAAAGCCTAATATAATTTGTTTTTAAAATATTGGTGAAGAAATAAATAGATTATATATCACCAAAATATTTTCCAAAAATTCCTCCAAATAATAGTATTGTTTTCCATTTTGTTTGCTTTTTTTCTTCCTACTTTTACATTATGGGGTTGTTTAAAAATATTCTTTGGTTTACCTTTGCTTGTTTATTTTGAAAGAATATTTTATTAATACAACCTTTGTTGATCTGCAGTTTCATAAATTAAAAGTAATGTTTGTGCAAATGCAAACTCAAATGAATTCCTGACTGGTCAACAACATTTGGGCATGAAAACACTCGTTAACTCGTTACTGGTCAACAATACGTTAATTATCATAAACGAAGCGTAACAGTAAGGAAACAACAAGCGATGCTCAAAAACTTATTACCTTTCATCGTAATGGAAATAAATGAATTGAAAATATTTCTAAATTTGTAATTTTATTCCATAAGAATGTTTAATGTGATATAAAGCACTTTAATGAGTAAAATCGAATCGAAAACAAGGAAAGTGACTGCCCAAAAAAGAATGGATAATGGAGAAAAACTTATATGTATAACTTTTAAAGCTCCATTTAAATTATCAACCCAAATTTGGCTATGAAAAACGATTTCTTTTTTTTTAAATCTTAATAAACAGTTCTAAGCATATAGCTTTGAATGTGCGTCTCTGGTTTCTTTAAAACTCGGTTCTAAAAACACCATTCCTAATCACCAAATTTAAACTCAATTAAATGCTTAGAAAAATGTGGAAGTTTCAGTACAAGCGAATTAAAAACAAGAAAGCGAAAAAAGCGAACTAAAAACAAGGATCACCAAAGAATGAAGAAATATTAATGTAAAAGTGACGAAGCACCTGACGAATTCTTATATCTAGATGTTAAAAAACTGCTGTGTACGTTCAAAGATATCCTACTAAATATTAACTTATCAAAATATTGCAATATGTCCCATTTTATTGCAGTTTTTTAATGTATTCGATCTCTTTTCTAAGGTAACTTTTTGGTTACTGATTGAATTTCGATTTTTCAAAAAATAACTGCTTTGAATTCAAAATACTTTTAACAGTATTTTTTAAGTATATGACTGAATATTATTAAAAAAAATCTCCATCGTGAAATATCCAATTTTATTGAAAATGGATAACTAATTCATTCAAATATGAAAGTGTCCACTCCCTATCGGGGACCACTGTATATTAAAAACAATGTCCAAAAAACTGATGGCAAAAAATTTGTATGAATTACAAAATATTCGAGACTATATAGATTACGAGTAGAATATTTGTATAAAAACATTATTTTAACGTATCTTTTTTTATTATTATTTTCTCAAAGGAAAACCGTATCAAGTTTTTATTTTTGCAGCTGATTTTTATAGCATCCACTTAAAAATTATTGGGGACTTTTTTCCCCTCTTCTTTCATCAACCTTCAGTTCGTTACGATTTTCAAAAAAATTATCACATTTTAAATATTTTCAAATGCTGTATTAAATGTTAACCAGATAAATAAACACTAATGATATTTTTCAAAACAATGTTTAAAAAATATTGTTTTATAAAATATAATAAAAAAATATTGCTAAAATATATTAAAATTTATATTTTTTGGTAAGACGGATGAGTGGCGTAGTTGGTTAGCGCTGGTGTTGTATGCCCAAGTTTGTGTGTTCGGCCCCAGCCTCAGTCGTTAAATTTTCCCGATGAAAAAACCCAACAACATTCGTATCATATGCTTATGCGGCATAAAGATCCCTTGAGTACCAGTTTGGTTTGGGTGCTCTCGGAACAATTAAGGGGACATGTACGATTTACGCAAAAATTTTAAATTTAAGGATTTTAAAATTTTTTTTGGTTGTCTCCTATGTAAGTATACTATGTTAAACAGATTTTGTGTTCAAAATTTCATAAATGTCTAGACATGTAATTTTTTATGGAAAAAAACTTAATGTTTGTGAAGCGATTTCACAAAATGCTACTCCTCCTACAAAAACGTACGTACATGCATGAAATTTGATTTACAAGTATGTCAAACTATGTATAGTAAAAGTTGGTATGGATTTTGCGTTAACGTGATTGGTATTCATACAATACTTCTTTTTATGAATGTTTATTGAAAATTTCTTAAAAAATGTATAAATTCTGAGTTCAACTATTTTTAAAAAAATAAATATTGTTTTGATTCAAAAATGCATACCAACTTTTGTTACATGTACTATTAACAATAGGTAAAAAAAATTCAAAGCAATAGGCGCAATAGAAAAAAAGCCTTAGCATTTTAAATGAAGAAAAACTAGTTATTTTATATTTCTGAGATAAGTCAGAGTAAGGTTTTGATTTTCCATAGAGATGTGAATAAAAACGAACGTAAAAGCTATCATAATTCTGCGTTTTTTACGTTTAGAACTTTCAAATTTTGTGAGGTTATAGAAAAGTATATATAGAAAAATGTAGGCTAAAAAAATTAAATTTGATTTTTTGACCGATTTTGGTCAATTGAATCGTACTGTGTCTCCTAAACCCTTGGTAAAATTTCACATCGTCGTAACTAATGTGCCTCCCTCTGAGAAGGAAACTGGGCATCAAAATAACATTGTGGCAACTGGTATCCACCTATATCTTGCTGCACTAAAAGTAATATCAGCTCCTGGGGAATGTCCTATGTCTGCAAGGGCAATTACCATATATATATCTTTTTAGAAATAATCTTCTGATTTCGTTAAAAGTAAAAATCTTGATTAATCTTGAAAGTGAATTCTTATTTTTCTTTTGCAAGATAAAAGTTTTGTGCTTAATAAAAATAGTAGATAAACATTATTTTTTTAATTTGATGGTAAGATTCATGTCTTAAAAATATATCTGTCATCGCCATCTAATGTCAACGAACCGTTAGCATTTTTTTACCGTGGGAAAAAAGTCATGCCAAACCAACGAATTGCTTTTCAATGCTCATGAAAAAAATTAATTCAAATTGCTCAAAAAAATAGTGCGCAAAAAGCATTTCAAAACATTTTTTTCAACGAATAGAATCTTCCTTTCGTCATAAATTTTAACAACATTTCGAAACAGTAATTTTCTATTGCAGTAAGTAGAATACCGTGGTTTTTTGGGGTTTTTTTGTTAAAATTTGTTAAATTTTCCCATTAAATTTTTAATTGTACTTGTTTCTCTCCCATCGCATCTTAAAGCTAAAAATCGATGGTTGCTACCAAAGTGCAGAGACTGATAAACAGGAAAATGTCCAGTTTTTTTTTTCGGTCGAAAACGTAGCGGGGGGAAAAGCGAAAATGCCCTCAATTGCGTACCAAAATTGTGAGATATAGTCTTAACACACAAAAAAAAGTTCCAATATCAATGTAAGTGATGTAGTTGCAAAGCATATTACTTTCTATTTACGGAAAAAATTCTATAAAATTTAGCACAAATTTATAAAAATATTTACTTTTGGATGTGAAATTTCAGTAGTAGCTGCTGATACTTTGAATTGCTTATTTATGGGTTCGCAGATACTCACTCGAACCAATTGAGTCAGAAATAATTACCTTCTTAATCGTTTAATAGCCGCTATTGTTCTTAACTTTGAATGTTTCGATATTGAGGAGAGAGTACCATCACAAACGTTTTGTAATTACTGGTGCCAGAGCTTCTTGGTAATCTCAGTGAAAGGGAATTTTAAGCAAATCTTCTCTATTCGATTGGGAAATTCAAATTGTTTAAAGCGAAATAATTAATTATTTCGTTTGGGACTATGGGAACGATAATTTTTGTACTGATTTATTTTTAATCAATCGACTACTGTATGTAACGTTATCGTCTGATTTTGTGTTGTTGTTCTAATAGTTGTTTTACATGTTACATGGTTTGGTTTGTTAGTAATGTTATGGAAGAAATTTTTGCAAAATGTGTGTCTGTGTGCTCTCTCTCGGAATTGAACGACAATGACCTCGCGGAATATAAGGAAGTATATTAAGACGTACTCCCAAGAAGAACTGAAGAAAAAGCTTGATTTGTTCCAGGCTGGTTCTATGGACAAATATGTATCCCAAACCCAAGAAGAAAAGGGACTTCCGGAAAGAGATGCAGAAAATGTCTTTCTACCTAGTTTAGAGTTCCGTATCCTACAGATACGGAGTTAAAATTTACTCTCCCCCTTCCCCCATACATATCCTCGAAGACCACTTCAAAAGCCGCCACCGAAAATATATTAAGCGGATGGAAAATAAACTGACAAATTATTTCAACAAAAGTAAATGTCATTTTGAAATTTTCCATTATCTGTTCCAAAATTGTGCAGCGCAAACAATAATAGTCTAGCACAAAGGTCACCAAAAGTGGTGGTCCGCCAGAAAATTTCGCTGTTCCCCAGAAAAATATGGAATATACATACTTACTCTTCACGTTAAGTTATGTTTTACGGGAAAAAGTCAAGTTATTTTTCCAGAGGAACAAAAAAAAAAAAAAACCAGTCCGATATATTGAAAAAATTCTTGTCCAACAATGAACTGCTAACAAAGCATGCATACCTGACAGATATTTTTTCTCTGTTAAATGAATTAAACACATCCTTGAAAGGACAACTTAAGGACGTGTTCCCACTGCGAAGTAAAATGGATACGTTTCAAAAGAAAATATTACGGTGGCAAACGCGGTTGGTTGAAGACGATCTGCAAATGGTTTCTTTGATGAATACATGAAGGAAAAGATGTTAACCAGAAGTAGTAACGCTAGTTAAGAAGCATTGAAACATTTACAGAATATGTTGCTCGTTATTACCCACAAAATGAAGATTCCAGACATGGTAATATGTGGATAAAAGATCCGTTTTCAGCGAAAATTCAGGAAAATAATTTAAGCATGCATCTCTAAAAGAAAGCCTCATCGACCTATCGTCCGACGAAACTTTAAATTTCATTCATCCATTTCAAGATCTCAGTTTTCAATTTCCATAAAAAGTGAATAATCTTTTCTTAGTGAACAGGCAATGAAAATTATGATTTAATTCTCCATAACTTATTCATGTGGAAAGGCCTTTTCATCTGTCACAGCCATCAAAACACGATACCGATCTCAGCTTTGATATACTTAAACCACTTTTTAATTTGTGACGAATCTATACGGCACTTTATCACTAATACTCTTAGGCGTCTTTGGGGATTGTAAATTCACGTATATTTCCAACCAGCTCTAAAAGGAGAAAATGGGATATGCAAATGAATCAAAGTATATAAGGAGAGTGTTCTAGGTGAGCGGAGAAGGCTATTGAGCCAAGTGATACATAGACGGAGCTCTAAGAAGATTCAAGTTGATTGTATGTTTAGTTTCTGGCTGATTATCAGGCAGAGAACCACATTCGGAAAGTAGAGCCGACTGGAAAGGAGTGAAGTAGTAAAAGTCAGGTGATATTTAAACTTCAATTATCGGATAATAAGAGTAAATAAATAATAGATTTAGTGGAAAGTTAATGATTGCTAGTAATTCAAATTGCGTATATCTCTCGGTCCTCTTATTCCGGTAAACCCGTTCGATATTGAGTTTAATAGTTGATTAGTATCATATTTCGTAATTTAATTTAATAGTTAAAGTTTAATCCCATTGACGCAGATATATTGATTCATCTTTGTATTTAGAAGGTTGATAATTGATTGAAGTGAATAAATATTATTTGGTATTGTAAAAATGTCCTATGGTAATTCTTTGCCTCAATTCAATCTTGGTATCCAGGGTGGAACCCAGGGGGGTTCTCACAAATTGTTTTGTTTTTAGAGTTTTTGTTTATTTTATAATGGTTTTTTAATAAAGCTTTCATAATTTGGTTACAATTAATAGTTTCATTTTATTAACTAGGCACATTATATGTGTTGTAGGTCAATTTTCTTTTATAAATATATTTTACACTTAAGAAACCCTTTTTGTGGTCCACGGGATATAAATTCTGAATTTACAGGTCCGTGAGATCAAAATATTTGGCAACCGCTAGTCTAGCAGACGAAGAAAATTAGAAAAAAATAAATGTGGAGTAGCATAAGCAGTTTGTCAAATGGGTATTTCCTTTCTGAAAGATACAACAATACAAACTATTACTCACACAAAAAATAGAAACCATACTAGAACACAAATTCTTATTATCATCTGTCATTTTGAAGTATAGTATAGAAACATTGGAAACTTTTAACTTCTGTAAATATTGGTTCCATTCACGTATACAGAACTTAAAAAGTAATTGGTTTTTGCTGATATTTTCTGAAAGTAATTAAAATGTCATATCTCGCAGCCCTATTATAAAGCCCACTATTTATATATTTCTTCAAGAAAGATTGCGGCATAAAAATGGAGGAAAATGTATTGAAAAAATAATGTCCTTACTCAGTAAATGATACAACTGCGATCGGGAAATTATGCAGTAAAGGATTTACTTCAAGAGCTATCATATACCTAAATATACAAAATTAAGATTAAACATAGTGTTTTTCTTTTTAAAAAAACATACCAAAACTATGTGTTTGCTTAATTTGTCACTTACAACAGAGTTCGATAATGCTTTAAAAGCACAGTTATTGATTCCAAAGAGAAGAGGCCTTATTGCGAAAACAAAATTTTTTTTTCAATTCTTGAAAGCTTTGAAAGATTAATGACCAGTTTATCATTTACTTTCATTTCAAGTAAACTATCAATGATATTTTGACAATAATCTAAATTGTTTATACATGAGTCATTTTTATTTTTATTACTTTTTGTTAGTACATGAACTAGATAATTTACTTTTTTTCTCCGTTCTCTTTTTTTCTCATTTGTTAGAATATGTTTTTTTCACGTTCGAGATCATTTTCTATCGAATAATAAAAAAAAAGCTACAATACCTCATTGCCCTTCCATTTTGTGTGTGCTTTCACCTTCCGAAATAAAAATTCTTTTTTTAAAATAAGGTTATGGAATAAGAAAAAGATCTTTTTAAAAGTTAATAATATTTAAAAAAATTATGAAAGTCACATTATCACAAAGATGAAGAAAATTATAAATGACTGTAAATAAACCAGAAGCCCCTGCGATCACTTTCAAAACAATAATTTCTGTTCTTTTCTCGTATAACGTGTTCTGTTCTGTAGAAGGAAAAATTGACTCGGAAAGTTTGTTCCCTCATGGTTTTCTTTTGCAAAAAAATATCCTCTTTTGATGTTGTAGAGATCTTCATTAACATAATCACATATCTGAATATTATTTTTGATGTTTCAGTATTTATTTTCTTCACAATCCTTCAATCGACTTCCTTGCTGATTTTATAAATCCTTTCAAAAAGTGAAGGCGCTTTGAATAACTCCACCTATAATTCCCCCTTTTTCTACGGAGAACTTTAAACATATTTACAGCATTTACAAAACACTGAAATAATAACTTTAAATAACCTATCCTCTAGAAAGCCGCAAGAGTTTCTTTAACTGTGACTGACGTGCATATATTTGTTTAGAAATACCTGCTATGATAGGAAAAAAATAGTAATAATAAAGAATTACATGTATCTTTTTGACATATGAAGGTCGAAATCCATACTAAGAGGATTTTTATGAGACAACTCTATGCTCAATAAAGTCATCTGCTTACTAAAGTAAAAAAATCCCATTCATTGTTTTGTATCATGGTGCAGGAAATAAAATAAAATTCTGTGAATGAATTTGGGTTCATAACGTAATACATCTCAATAAACGTTTTGTATGTTGAACTAAGTTTACAAAAGGGATAATGATTTCATGAAACAAATTAAAATATATGTGCATAGCAAATTTATGAAGAGAATTATCCGCCTCTATATCAAATAATTCTGTTTTAATTCTATTTCATGGGGAAAAGAGATTTTGAAATATTTCATTAATACATTGAAAAATACACATATCCGAAATTTAAACGAATTTATTTCATTTCATTTTGAGCTGAAAAACATATTCTTTAAGGTATCCGACTACGTTCGGAACCGTGATTTTTCAAAAGCGTATAACTGGATAATATTTATGATATTTAGTGTCACTTAAATCAGAAAATGTAAATAAACTTGTTTTAAGAATAGTATTACAATAAAATTATTTAAGTACAATATTTTGACAAAAAAATGAACATTGAATGACCCATTTTCAAAATATTCTCCTTTTGTGAAAAATGCTTCTATTATAGTAATATTTTTCCTGTATATAGCTCAGACCTCTGTACAGAGGCTCAACTAGAATTTTTGAAATATATAACTTAGAAGTGGGTTTATCCATGCTTTACGACAACAGAGGGGAGAAATTTTAAGAAAAAAACGCCGATAATTATTTCAAATGGTTCTAACTCTGAAAATAATGTGAATTTTTCAAAAATCATAGTTGAGCCTCTATACAGAGGCTTGAGCTATATACAGGCAAAATATCATTATAATAGAAGCATTTTTTATAAAAGGAGAACATTTTGAAAAAAGATTATTCTAAGTTAATTTTTTGCCAAATTATTGTATTTAAATAATTTTTTTTGTCAAAATGTCCTTAAAACAATTTTATACATGTATTCTAATATAAGTGACACTAAATATCATAAAAATTATCCATTTATACGCTTTTTTTTAAATCACGGTTCCGAACACACACGTGTAGTCGGATACCTTAAAAGAAACTTTTATAACATTTCATTTCACTTCGTGCAATATCAACTTTTGTTTGTTCCAATTGCATTTTTATTCCAGAGAAACAAAATACAGCTACACTGTATCCTCCAGTCAACTGAATGAGAATTATTACAGAGCTGTGAAAGCGATTCGAACCTTAGTAAATGACGATGAAGGTAGACTTAATATTACCAACACCACCGGAGAGTGAGTTTTTTTATATACCTATTGTTAATCCATATTTGTTCCCTCTCTTTAAAAAAATTCCTTTGTGACAACTTTAAAATTAAAGTCTTTTACACCTGAATTATAATGTTACAAACCATAATTTCAATATCGAGAAATATCAAATTTTTCAATAATTTTACGAAAATACTTAAGGCCTCAGATTCCTGAAGTAGTCTTAATTTTAGTGCTATGATTAGTAGCATTAAATCATAAGGATTTTAATATTAGAGAGGCAAACTCATACTTTATTAGGGATATTAGTATAAATTATTTAAATAAATTAATTTATTAAAATTTCACTTTTTGAGAAATTTATATAAAGTTCGTTTTATTGTTTATATTGTTTTAGAAAGTCAAAAATATAATTTTTATTGAAAAAAAAATCACACTATTAATAGATTTAAGCAATTTTAAAGATAACTTGAACTAAAACTTCATTTCGATTTGGTTTTTTGTTATAAATACTCTGAATACATTAAAGCTCTTTGTTCAGATCCTTAATTAGAATCATTAGTTCACGTAGATAGAAAAAACATGATTATTTAATTTTCTTTTTGTTGTAAGAATAGAATTTTCAATAAATATGCCAATTTTTCAAGAGTTTTAATTCAAAAATCTCTTTTTAGCGATATTTAAAAATTTTTTTTTTAATGCTCATATATATGTGCATCTAGACACACTTAACGCGCGGTTTTACCATGGCTCTCTTAATTAGCAATTGTTTATGATATCACTAATAACCATTGTGAAATTGTAATTCTTATTTTTCATTATTTTTTAATTAATTTTTTGTTTTTATGACGTCACTATTTTCTTTTAAAAGTAGACGTTTTTATATTTTCTTTTTGTTGTTAAAATAATAAACAATTTTGTTTAAATGCTCTTTTATTAAATTTTTTTCTAATTGTTTTCTTTCATGCAAAATGAGGGGCAAAAAAAATTGACAATTTCTCAATACTTGAATATCTTTACCCAGTTATCAAGTTTTGATTGATTGATTGAATATTAACGTCGCACTGTTCAGCTACACGAGGGCTTTTGGCGAAGGACCACTCAATTTTGAACCATGGTCAAGTGACGTGGATGACACCTGAGCTGACACCCCCTCTCCTAACTACCACACCACACCAACGGGAGGACGTTTCAGCTCTCGACAGATTTAACGTGCATCGCTGCCGTACACGGCGGGTCTTTAGTGGTATTGGGCTCGAACTCGTGACAAGGCAAGTCACGATCCGATACCTATACCACTCGGCTACTGCGGCCACATGACCATCTTGAATTCAGCCCATTGACTTATCTTTCTTGAAAATAACATATTCGGCTGCAAATTTATTTTCCGGATTGACCAGCTACCCAACAAATTTAAAGAAAATATTCTTTTGCTTATTGCTAAAATGTTTTTATTACAATACGATCGATAAACGTTTCTAAATAATTTTTTCATTAATGAAGTTTTAACGCGTGGTTTGATTTTTAAAGCTTTCCGAATAAAGGAAATTTACTTTTCTATGATAAACTGAAATCTCGCAATAAACTCATATCAATCTTGCAGCTGCGAATATCACTCAATTTATATTAATGTTGCAGTCCATGGTTCAGTAACCATGGAGCCCGACTATCGCATGTTAACAAGGTCAAACTGTATGAAGTCTTAAATCAGTTTTAAAAATCTTTTCAAAAATATATAAAAGATCAATCCTTTATTTACATGTGTTTTCAAAAAATTAGTTCCTCGGAATCTTAATCCTTCAAAACTTTGCATGATTGAGACAAGGATTCTGTTAATGACAAAGAAAAAGAATAGTTTTTTCTTCTTCGGTATTCAATCATTATTCTCTGGATTTAGAAAATAACAGGGAATTAAGTAATTCTAGCGAAATATAATCACGCGATTTTATTCTTTTACCATGATTTCAAAACTTATGACTGAAGGCGAATTTCACAAACTGTCGAATCCATAATGATGTAACTTCAGTTACTCATACCTCAAACAATTGTACATAAATGAGGAACAATTTTTTAAATATTTAAGCAATAAGTAGCTGGTTTGTTTTGTATATTGTAAGAATGAAAAAAAAATAGCGTAACTTTCTTTATTTTTATCTTCTACTGTTACATTTGCAAATTGATTTAAATAAACTCTAAAATGTTTTCTTTTTTTCCTAGCAAAAGAATGGTTGGAGTTAAAGTTTACTACAGTACCTTTCAAGTCGACAAAGACAGTGAGGTTGCTTCTTACAGCGTAAGTTAAAAATTTCAAAAGCAGGTTTTTAATCTTTAACATCATCCACTGGGAGTGGGTGGAGAATAATCGGGAAGAATTCGTGTTTTGCACGTAAATTTAACCAATAATTCTCATTAGCGAAGAAATTTAACGTCATTTTATCGTTCTGTGACGTGAAAAGAAATTATGTCTCCTCTTTACGATAAATATTTCAGCTGAGATGAATTTTAATTCAAATGAAATGAACTTATAAATATGAATCTTGAATTTTTGATTAAATATGTATGTAAAAGTATTAATGCATGTAAAAAAAAATACTGAACAATTATAGATACTTAATTGGAAAATGAACACTAAGCAATTGCGAATCTTAGTAAGAAGGATTTGAGACTGTCTAACAGTCCTTCCCTATTGTTTAGGTAGACGTCTCAATGTGGTACAAGTTTTTCTAAGCCTTCCCTGAAAAAAACATGACTCACCTCTTGATTACAAGAGAAGCTTTGATCTTTCATGACCTTCTTTTGGGAACTAACTTCACTGAGATGGAATAAATTAAGAGAACTTGCATATTTTATCGAATTGCATGAAAAGAACTGAACTGAATGAAAAACCACTGCTTCTAGATAAAAATGCAAATCTTGTACGGAAAATACGTAAGCGTACACGTGTGCGTAGGTGGAACCAGCAGAAAAACAGGATTTATAAGCGCGTGTAAGTTAAGACGTATTTCGTTCGCCAGCACACATCGGCGAATTTCTTGGTGTTATTTTGTAGCAATCGGTTCAATTCAAATAGTAACAGTAGAAATGAGTTACCGTCAACGTTCCAGCCTCCCCACATTGGCGAATTGTGGGGAGGCTAGAAGCAGACCAATGTCAAGTCCTGATTTGTAGAGTTCAATTTAATGCCCAACGTTGTGTGTAACATATGGAAAAAGTTCCTGGATACCGAATTCGTCGAGAGAAACCCTGGGTAAGGTCGTCCAAGTGCCACAACGGCCAGAGAAGATCGTCATTTGTCGATAATAGAGAGGCGTAGCAGAGGGGCTACAGCTTTTCTGCTTTCTCGTCACGTGTATGCAGCCACAGGAACTTGTGTATCAAACATGACTGTTTCAAAAAGACTTCATGAGAGAGGGTTGTTTGCGAGAAGACATGTTGTTTGCGTCTCACTCACACCTACGAACAAGAGAGTCCGCGTTTAGTGTGGTGCGAACAGCATAGTGATTCGAGTATGGATCAATGAGTGACCTTTCAGTTCACCAATGAGTCCCGTTTCAGCCTAAATACCCATTATTGCCGTACGTTCATATGGAGAGAACCAGCTACCTACCTTTCAATGCCCGCGAAATCGACAATTATGGTGGAGGTGGTTTAATGGTTTGGGTAGGTATCATGTTGGATGGCCGTACACCTCTCCATGTCTTTGAAAGAGACTCTGTGACTGGTGTGAGGTATAGGGATTGAGGTCTTGAGGTCTATGTTCGCTTTTTCAGGGGTGCAAGTGGCCCCGAGTACATTTTAATGGGTGATAACGAGAGGCCACATAGAGCTCTTCTGGTCGACGAATTTCTAGAGAGTGAGGATATTCGCCGTATGGATTAGCCAGCCAGGTCTGCCCTATAGAGCATGTCTGGGACTCTCTGGGGAGGGCAATTGCAACTCGCAACCCCCACCGAGAACCATCCAGGAATTGAAAACAGCGTTGCTGAACGAGTGGGACCAGTTTCCCCCCAAGAACTGATAAACTGCCTTATTTCAAGTATGACATCACGCTACGAGGCCTGTATAGCTGTAAGAGGGGGTCATACCCCCTATTAACCCATTTCTTTCGTTTATTCTGCAACCACGTTTCATACCTTCCAACTCCAACGAGTATTATTCACGATCTTGCGTGTGTATTGCAATTGTTGAAGGGTTATTTGCTTTGCATTGTATCAATGTATGTAACTTCATTAAAATCGGTCCTGTAGTTCCAGAGATAATCAATAAAGTCTCCAAATTCTCTCAATTTCTTACACCAGTGTATGTGATAATCACAAGGAGATAGATTAGGACAGCAAGGCGGGTAGATCAGACACTTCCCAGTGGCTAGAAAGCTGAATATTCTGTTGCGTTGAAAGTGTAGAGCATTGTATTATCATAATACGATAACGTTTATGACAATTTCTCTGACACTTGACAATAAGTCTCACTTGTTTCAAAACCTTTTCTTTTGTATAAAAAGTGAATAGCGCACGATGTTCTTTCTTGGACCCAGAATTTGTTGCGTTATATATTCCTTTATTATAAAAGGTTGCTGTATGTAGTGAAGAGGTCTCTAGGAATTCACATGCTTTACACAGTTTCAGCATATTGCCATCTTGGCCACGAAATCATCTTGTGACCAAGTAACAAATGTTCCTGGTGTTATAAATGCTGTGTAGGTTTCACTTGAATTATCTTTATGGGTTTAAGATCATTTTACTCCAATCTAATATGGGGGAGGGAGCTGAAAACAATATTTGTAGAAACATTCGAACAAGGTCTACACAGATTTATTTACAAGACTAACAATATATTAAAATCCTATCGGATGCAATAACGTACTTTAATTTGAAGTTGAATCTGATACCAGTCTCCTACTTGTTGCACTTGTAAATTTTTATGCAGTTTTAAAGTTAGCAATTAGGTAATGATCTGATAGCATAAGAGTTGTTCCAATTTTTTTCTTTCAAAACCCAAAAAATTATTTATTTTGTCTATTTTTATATAGCGTAGATACTTTTAAAATCGTGTAGTTTTTAAATTTATCTATTTTGATGTATTAAAAGAAATGTCTATAAAGAGCAAAAACTGGCACAACAATGAGGTCCATGAATTAATAGCTGGAAACACACATTATTGCATTTATCATATGCCACAGACGTCATTCAAATGGAGGCCACTATATTTTTTAAGGTATCCGACTACGTTCGGAACCGTGACTTTGCAAAAGCGTATAAATGGATAATATTAATGATATTTAGTGTCACTTAGATTAGAAAATGTATATAAAATTGTTTTAAGAAAATAGTATTGCAATAAAAAAATTATTTAAATACAATATTTTGACAAAAAATGAACATTGAATGACCCATTTTCAAAATATTCTCCTTTTGTGAAAAATGCTTCTATTATAGTAATATTTTTCCTGTATATAGCTCAGACCTCTGTACAGAGGCTCAACTAGAATTTTTGAAATATATAACTTAGAAGTGGGTTTATCCATGCTTTACGACAACAGAGGGGAGAAATTTTAAGAAAAAAACGCCGATAATTATTTCAAATGGTTCTAACTCTGAAAATAATGTGAATTTTTCAAAAATCATAGTTGAGCCTCTTTAAAGAGGTTTGAGCTATATACAGGAAAAATATTACTATAATAGAAGCATTTTTCACAAAAGGAGAATATTTTGAAAATGGGTCATTCAATGTTCATTTTTTGTCAAAATATTGTACTTAAATATTTTTTTATTGTTATACTATTTTCTTAAAACAATTTTAACATGTATTCTAATCTAAGCGACACTAAATATCATAAAAATTATCCATTTATACGCTTTTTTTAAATCACGGTTCCGAACGTAGTCGGACACCTTAATCTGAATACCTACAACAGCAGCGGTTTTTAAACCCTCAAACACCACGTCCCCCTTTTATGTATCAACCTGACATCGCGGACCCCCAAAATTTTGAACACCCCTCCCTGACTCTCAATAGATGGCTGAGTGCTTTAAAAGTTCCTCAATAATCCTGCCTCTGGTACACAGACACACATATACAGCTTTTTTAAATATATTTTTTTCCTTTAAGAAAACAGTTAACATCTAATTAAAAAAGTAACATAAAAAAATTGTTTTAAGTTAATTCCTACTAAGATCAACAAAGAAAATTTTTTATTTTAGCTACTTTTTATTAAATAGTTACAATTAATATAAATATATATATATATACATATGACAGAATCACAATATTAAGTGGTAATTAATTTTTATTAATTATCATTAAAGTATCGTATGTCATCCAAACAATCGAGTATATAAAATTTCAGTTCAACTAAATTCTTTAAAACGTGAGAAAAAAGCCTTTACAAGTTTTAACGCAAGTCGCCAAAAATGATGCCAACGTGGCTGTTTTTGTAATTCTTTAAATAATTAGTTTTAATCAATTAATTTTTATTAATTATAATTAAATTATTGTATTGTCATCCAAAATAATCATGTATATAAAATTTCAGCTTAATTGAGCGCTTTAAAATTTATTTTATTAAGAATTGAAAATTCCACCAAGATAAATAAATAAATAAATATATAGAGCGAGCTAATAGTAGGAATTGAAAAATTACGTTGTAGTATTGGCTATGTGTGTGTAGTTGCAAACAATAAAAAAACTAGACTAATATTCTGAATTGAAATACATGTTTTGGTAGAGTTTTTTCATTGAGGCAATTTAGTGATCTAGTCTAGGATGGCACATTTTTCAATTTTTCTGCGAGACCTTTCAGTCTATAATAGGGGGAAATCTCGAAATTAAAGGAGAGACCTTCATGAACCCCTAGAAAAGCTCTGCGGACCCCCAGGAGTCCGCGGATCAGAACCACTGTACTACTGTATAGTGCTTTTTTTTTTATTTATTTTTAATGAAAAATTCATCTTTCACTTTTCACTGTGCTGGGTATCAGTCACTGAATTCAATGTAACAGAATTTAAAAGAACTTTAAAAAATTTAAAACTAAAAAAATTACTATAAATTTTTATGCTAATTTATTCGGAAAGGTTTAAAAGTTTTCAGAGTGTTATGAAATACAATGAATGCTCTCAGAGAAGGTTTTAAATTGTATTAATACAAGAATTAAATGTATGTGAAATTAATATTTTTTATTATATTTCTAATAAAGTTTAACGTAAATTTATACTCATCAACTTATAAGCTCAAGTAGATTATTAAAAATAATTATATTAAAGTATATACACTAGTGATAGAAATACATTTTTGTAATTTCACCAGTTCTATTCATAAAATTTACGCGTGTCCTGTATCAACTCATAGAAACCCGTATCCTGTATCAACTCATATACCCATAACTCAAAGAAATATTTACATTCTGAAACTCCTAAGCTCCGCACAACGCTAATTTCATTACTTCTAAGCAGACAGAATATTATGGCACGCATATTTGTACTTATGTGTTAGAATTTTAATTAACCATTACGTTAAATACATCACTCATTTTACACAATTTTTATAATTCATTTTCGATGCTTCCATTTATTATCTTTTTTTTAATTTTGCAGTGGGAGACCCTAGTAGCCAACATAGGTGGCAATCTCGGCTTCTTCATGGGTTTGACGCTGGTAACTTTTGTCGAAGTGATTGAATTTGTATGGGATGTTATCGCCACGATCATAAGAAAGCCCAACGACTCCGATCGCAGGACCAGTAACAAAATATATGCTCACAGAACTGGATGAAAGTGCATCAGTATTTTGATCTATATATACCGTCCTATTTGCAAGAACATGTAAAATAATAATGATAATAATAAATAATCTGTTGAAAGCGAAGGAGTCACTTTGGTTAAGTCAATTGGATGTATAATTCTTTAAATTCTTCATGACTCCGTATTGAATTAAATATTTAAGCCATGTGGTCCTGCATAAGCTAAGAAACAATAAATATGTGAAAGTCGGCGGAATCTGCTAATTTTTCCCAAAAGTATGCCATACTTTTTACAGTAAGAATGCTGTGTAATCTGTTATATATGAATGTAATACTCTGAAAATAAATGCTTTTTGAACGAAATCCTAGGGGAATTCCAAATGAAAATTCAACAGTTAGGTATGTTTTTGATATTTCACAGGTTATAAATAGAAGGAAATTTACATATTACACAAATATTCAAGATAATGTGCTTCCGACCATGACAATTGTTCAACAAAATGATTTATTAAACAGGAAGCAATCGTATTTTAGAATATTTTGAAGAGCATGAAATTAAATAAATAATTAAGATATTGTTGCATAGACCGGGGCTCGTGGATTTTATGCTATCAGTCCCAAAGAACAAAACAGTTCCTTAAAAACAATGAAATTTATTGTCGAAAAACAAGCCTTAAAAATACAGGATACAGCCGTAAGATTTGCACAATAAGTTCCAGAAAGTTCTTCAGCGTTCAGAGACAACTATCAGTGCCTAAAAAAAATATAACAAAAATTACTCGCATATAATGATAAAGAGTATCCGCAAGCAACCTCTCGTCCGCAGCAAGTCAACACTTCAACAACTGAAGTACGGTTGACCCAGTTTTCGCTAGTAACTTCTATTCGTAGTCTGCGTGGCTATCTTCCAGCACTTTCTCGAAAAATCCCCTTAAGATCATGATGTTATAAATTTCTCCAGAAACTTCCAGAAGCATCCATATGGATACCAAGTCACCAACATGGTAGCCAAGTTTCCATTGAAGAGCCCTTATATTGTTCGGGACGGCGTTTCTTGGGAATATTACAGTTTTTATCGTGAAATAAACACAACAAAATATAATATTAACGTATTAAACACCCAGATATAAATTATTCCCACTATTTTAAAATGTAGTTAAGCATTAAATACACAAACTTCTAAACAATATTTAATTCTTGTTTGATTATTGTGCTCAATGATTGTAACATGCGATGTGATATATTGTACTTTAGAATTCTTATTTCTTTTGTACACACAATCATATGTTGAATTTCATGTTAGTATTTTTTTCCTTGAAAGACTTAGAATTTTAAAGTGTTTTTTTTTTTCACCCAGGATATAAAATAAATAGATAAAAAATCACTTGATAAATTATTTGTAAATAAGAACATCTTTACAAACTTCCGTAATTCCAATCAAACGGGACATCATTAGTGTTAATATTAATTCACTAATTTAATTTAAAGTATTAAATTTAATTTAGTGTTAATGAATTAATAAATCATAACTCATCAACTTAAAATTTTTTTTTTTGTCTTTTTTTTTGTATCTAATATCTTATCATTAAATTAGTTAAAATTTCAAATTTCGCAAAACTCTGCTGAAAATTATAAATATTTTTATGAAATGGATCCTCTATGACGTTAAATGAGTATCTAAAATATTAATCAATACAAAATTTACGTATTGTCATCCAAAACAATCGAGTATATAAAATTTCAATTCAACTGAAATGCTTTAAAACGTGAGAAAAAAAATCTTTTTAATTTTTACCTAAGTCACTAAAAAAGAAGCCAACGTGACTGTTGTATCTGTAAGTTTTTAAATATGATTAGTTTCAGTCAATTAATTTTAATTAATTATAATTAAACTATCGTATTTCTATTGAAAACAACAGTGTATAGAAAATTTCAGCTCAAACGAGCGTTTTAAAATGTTAGAAAAAACATTTTCAAGTTTTGACAGAAGTCGCCAAAATGATCGCTAAGTCGCCAAAAATGATGCCAACGTGGCTGTATTTTTAATTCTTTAAATAATTAATTTTAATCAATTAATTTTTATAAATTATAATTAAATTACTGCATTGTTATCAAAAATAATCCTGTATATAAAATTTCAGCTCAATTGAGCGCTTTAAAATGTATTTTAATAACGATTAAAAGTTCCACCTAGATAAATAAATAAATAAATATATAGAGAGTGTGAGCTAAGAGTAGGAATTGAAAAATACACATTGTTAAAAAGTAAGAAATAATTTGAACGAAAAATGACTATATTGCAACGCAACAAAATTTTTACATATATGTCATAAAACCTAATCTAAAAATTCCTACAATGAACTCTAATATTTGAGGAAACATTCATGTTAAATCTCACGACTAGAAAATGCGAAGTATTAAAAAATCATGCATAAATTTCTGTTAAATTTATAGGTTTACTTTTATCACATGGTAGAAAAATCTTATAAATCGCTGTAGTAATCTATCAATGTTTAATGTACTTTTCGCAACTTCCCGAATCAGTTAAAATATGATCTGAATAAAAATTCAAATCATGCGAAATGAATTTTATTTATTTTAAATGCCTTCAAATATTTCATGTGTGTTTCATTTTTATTATTCAATAACCATTTATAATCTTTTTTTTTTTTAAAAAAAAGGCGTGAAAGTATTATACTATACAATTTTAGCTGCGTTTAAAACATCAACGGACACACAGAATATTCGCTTTAAGACTGTTTTTGGCTAATGTTAAAGAATAGGACCCATATTCGGAATATATTTCTAATATAAAAGTACTCAAATATTATTATTATATTCTGTCTACATTAGCTTGAAGTAAATCACTTATTTTATCATACTACTCCTTTTTATACGGGTTGACACATTTTTTCTTTTATAAAATGTGTTTCTCATTTTTCTCCTATACCGTAATGCTGAATAAGCCATCCCTTAACAAATTAAAAGGAAAAACTAATTATTTATGAAATATTTTTAAATTTTAAAAACACTATCCTATATATAAATGTATTAGTTACAATGTTACAATTTTTTATAAACATAGAGGTATTTTTTCTGTCCAAAAATGTGCTCCGCGTTAAGTTCACGCTCTTGGTAACATGGCGAAAACAACCTTAAGATATTCAAAGTATGCTTTATGTATTTTTCGAAAATTTTTCCGTTACCTAGCTCATTGTGCTGGTAACTGCATTTTGACATTAAACTCATAAATAGGGGCTACTGAGTTGTAGTTTCGTAGTAACTTAGTCAGCAAATTCTCTTCTATTGTGTTTCTCTTTATACATTTTTAATGAGAAAAAAAAAGCCCAGTTTTGCGCAGCATTTAATGTATTTGCAGTGTTAAGCCTTACATTCCCAACAAAGTTATAAACACGAAGAGAAAAAGTGACAAACCTTCTTTGCTATCGAGTTTCTACTGAAGATGTACCTCTTGGAGAGATCCATACAATGTGAGGAAATAAGTTGAAAAATTTTGAAACCAAAGTGAATTTTGATATATTGTTCCCCAAATTGGTCCCTTCTGTAACGTTTATAAGTTTTGCGTTTTGTTTTTACTGAAGAAAATTGTGACGTAATTCTTATGCTATTGATCCAAATTCAAAACGTTCGTCTCTGAAAAATGACATCAAATATATATATTTTTTTCCTGTTTCATACACTTCTACAAATAAAAGAATCCTTCATGATTCGAAAAATCATATTTTCCTCCAGATAAGAACATTAATTTCTAGAAAGTTGCATTATTAATGAATGTTAAAGAATATTGAGACCTCCCCACCCAGTATGGTGGTTTTGACACTCGGTTTGTAATCGAGTGAGCTCGGGTTCGAATCCCGAATATGGCAGAAAAGAAGTCGGGCTTTTTTTCCCCACTTCGAATGGAAAGCAGTGCACCCCTTCTGTTCTAAGCTGGGATCATCGTTTGTAATAAAGTCTATATTCTTCAATGATTGTGTGTATTGTATGTTTCTGTTCGTCTTTCGTATGTATCCCAGGATAAAACACACGATAACAGCAAAAAAAAAAGTATTAAACGAATAACTATCTAAGTTATAAAAAAGGGAAAATATATGTTTATAAATATATCTTTGAGAAAAAAGTATTTGTTGAAAATTAAAAGAAAACAAAGAACTGTGTGTATGTGTGTGTGTTTGCATTCTAACTTTGAACTTAAATGAATTGACAATTCCTATGATCAAACAAGAAAAAACGCAGACAATCAAAAGTTGTATTGTTAATTACAATGATAAAAGAACCAGTTTCGATACAATTTGCAACAGCTTCGCATTTTGTAATTGTCCTGGACATTTCACAAGAAAAACCCAAAACATCGAATTTCAATCTCAGTATCTTCATATCAACTGAATAAAGAAATATTTATAAGCTGCGTACAAGAATGAATACATGAGGAACATGCAGTTGCCTCATCAGTTTACTGTGATCACTGTATGGTACGGTAAACCAAAGACGGCATACGTCTTTCCTCATAAAAACTACGTTTAAACTGAAAACCAGTATTAGTTTAAAATTTGGAATAAATCATCAACCTTATAATTGTCATCGATTTAAAATTCTCTATATCTAAATTTGTGAGTGTTAGTTCTATCTTAAGCTGCATGTTTCTATGAAATTACGCAAGCTGATATTTTGCCTTACATGTTCGAGGATCAACCAGTAAACAAGGTTACCACACCGCCAAAGGATTGCGCAGCAGAAGGAACGAAATGCGCACAAACTGGATAGATTATGGGCAAGCACGTTTTAAGCCATGGGCTCGGGTTCAAATCATTATTGGCTTGGACTTAATATGATCATGAACCGAATAATTTTAATCATCAAAGAACTGAAAATTTTGAACTGTATACCAGCTGGAAACAATAGCAAATCTGCATTATTATATCAATCGTTAGTGTCTATACCTAGACTTACCACCATACATCATTACTCCCTTACTTCGAAAGGTGGCTGTCAGTTTTTGCCTGGGTTTGTGAGTCATGTACATTCATTTATTGCAGGTTACCATTTTGTATGAGTATTTTACAAAGTATGCTATATATTGTTTACTTCAAAAGGCCGCAGGCTTGGCTTACTTTTGTATAGGGGCTCATGGCCTCTAGAAGTCTAAAGAGGTATGGTTATCGTAGAGTTGCAACCGTCTATCTGTCGTGCATGGTGACCTTTTGGAGCAAGTGTGGTAACGCATTCTGCAGAATTATTGCTTTAAAGTTAGAAGTCTGACGTTTCTAGTGGAGTTATCTTTTTCCTACAAATAAATACTTATAGACAACAGTTACATACTGAGGTTTTTTCCGGGTGGCAGACTTCTATGGCACTGGACTACAAAAGTTAATTCCATGGGATGACAAGTGTTACAATTCTTGTCGTTATTATGTTGAGAAACATTGAAATAAGGCTATATTTTTTTGCAATAAATTTTTCTGGATAATTACGTTTTGCTTCTCCTTACGGACATGGGGAACTTACTTTCTAGATTAACTTCGTACCAAATAAACAATCCATATTTTTGAAGCATTATTTTTTAAAGAGTGGACACATTCTCCGATACTAAGCGATCCTCAATAGTAAAATAAAAATTATTAGGAATATTAATTATTTGAACTAGCGCGCGCACACACGTTCTTAACTAACTACCACGTACACAATAACAGTGTGGCTGCTGTAATGATCATGAACTCGTGGAGGGTGTATCATGAATTCATACCCTCGTGCCACAGAAGACCCACCATGTAAAAAGACTTATACACGTTAAATCTGTCGAGTAGAGTGGTGTGGTAGTTTGAAGAGAGATGCTCCAGCTCACCTGAACGAGATTTAAAATTATGAGGTGTATCACCAACAACCCTCTAGTTGCTTTGGAATGCAACGTTAATAAACACTAACTCACTTTACAATAATAGTTGAAACTATTGCAATTTATTGTTTTATCGAAAAGGTTAAGAACATGAAATACAATTTTTTAAAAAAATGGTCTTTCTTGAATTAGTTGAGAATTGTTCTTTTCTGCAGCGCGCGCGCAGTTTGTGATCATTCGGGTAATATGTAAATATCATTTTCTTCGTTCTTATCCAAGAAATATATGTCGTGCTCCAGAAGGTCGAGCTTCCTCTCAAGTTCTATTTTTCTTTTCTGTAATACTTTGGTGTCAAGCATTAGCGGCAACATCATATACTTTGTATTCAGTTCTTCCCAGTTGGCTCTTAAACCCTACAAGGAAAAATCAAAGGTGTTATAAATCGAATCTTATAATTCTTGATAAATGCATAAATTACAGTTAATTTTTATGCGTTCTCTGCCTGTATTTATTTTACTAATATATATATATATATATATATATATATATATATATATATATATATATATATATATATATATATATATATATATATATATATATATATAAAATTCATAATTTCTCTGAAATTAACAAACTTTTATCAAATTTAGATTTTTTTAAAAAAAATTATACGGAATAAAAATGTAATTATAATAAAAGAGTTCAGGATACTCTTTTGAATAAAACGCTATTTGATTTAGGGTAGTAAAATTAGAAAACTTGTGATTTTTTTGGTCCAAAAACAAAAGTTTTTTTTTAATCATGAACAAGGATTTGCCCCACACAAGCGTAGATCTTGAATCGGATTAGTAGAAAGCTTGTTGATCATATCCTATAAAATGACTAAACTTTGGGTGTCAAAAATGTGATACAGCAAAAAGAGTTCCTGATTTCACCTCTGAAATCAAAAGTTGCAAGGATTCATATGGTTGAAGTGATGTTCATTTTCTGTGGGATTTAGTATTTAATTAAGGAAATTCTACACAAAATAGTCGAGATAGAAAGGGATTTTTTGAATCAAATTATTTACATAGAACGATTAGCGCGGAGCAATATTATATCTGTTAAACTAATTTGGAGTTAAATAGAACAATTTCAAACTTTCAATTTTTAAAAATAATTTAGTCCTAATTTGAATAATTTTATTTTGGTTTCTTCTGTTTAAATTGATTTCACAAAACTCTACTGACCTTAAAAACTAATACTCCCATTACCTTTAGAGCGAACATTTTTGGGGAATTTATTTGGTGAAATAAAACAACTTTTTAGTTATCAGTACGTATTTTTAGGGTTTGGCGCATCTTCATCTACATTGAGACGGCATAACGGTTTTTTTGAAATTTGCATAAATTTAGATTCCATAAACTTATTTTGTAACTATGCAGTCTCAAGGTATTAACTTGTGATTAATTTCTGATTTAATTTTCGTATGTTTAAATCAGATAAAAATTTACACGAAGATTCATTCCCTTTTTATAAAACGTACAAAATGTAAATACAAATTTTAAGGCTCCTGTGAATGCTGTTTAAAAAAAGATACATACACAACTTGACATTGGAAACTCAACGTCAAGGAGAACAGGAAGTGAAAAAACTCAGACAATTAGAGATAGACAGCAAGGAACAATTAGTGATATTTCTTTTGAAATGATATTTGTAACACAGAGCTAGAACATCGCCAGCCCAGTAAGTCGTACGAATACTGTGGACAGCGGTACATCTAGGTAGAATCAATAAGTGTACAGATGGCGTCCTGAGGGGGGAATGACTCTCCATTCCCTGTTAACCATTTGCAATTGTTCATCTTCCAAATTCAACGGTGACAGGGCATGCATGCTGCACCAATTCACATCTCAGATGTATTCGATTGTTGTGAGATCAGGAGAGAATGGTGGCCAAATATCCATCTGTACATCATACAGAGCATGTTGTTTGATGTGTGCGATCTACTGGGAAGGAGGAGTTATCCTATTGGCAAGTGTATTGGGCGTCCTTGAAGGGAGTATCACAAAGTGCTGCACGCCATACACGTATTGTTCACTCAGCATAGTATCATGAATGCCAACCATAGGTAACTTGCTAACGTGCGTGATGACGTCCGGAAACATGCTACCTCTTTGTCACGTGATGGGACATTCCATAAATGTGATCAGGCAAGACCTGTCACCACATCGGCTCCATACGGGTTCACGATGACTATTATTGGACAAAAAGAAGAGTGATTTTTTTCCCGTCAGAGAACACGATTCTGTGCTATTCCATTTTTAATATTGCTCTAGCCTGGCACCATTGGAAACGGGGTCGTCTCAACTGTGAGGTCAATAGCAGCCTTCTCAATGGAAGTCATAAATGCTGACCACTAACAATCAATCGATGGAAAATGGCTCTGGTCATTCTGGGAACAAAAAGGTGTCTTGCCCATGTACTGCAAAACGGCACTAGATGTGGATTGAAGGACCGCCACCGCATGTAGATGGATACTTTATTTCACATTTACTGAGTCACTCTGACCCCATACCGGTATCCCTCAAACTTGTCATATTTTCTTGTTTCAACAATTTTTGCCACAGCTGGGTCACATGGTCGCAGGGACGTCTTAAGGCATGGATCAGCTAGGCCCTGGCCCAGGGCCACAATGGGCCCTTGTCTCATTCTCGACTTAGCCTTAAAAAGATCATGATTCGAATAATTTTAACGGTCAAATGTTATTTTCGGATTATTCTCCGAAAAACTGGGAATTTAAAATTATATATCAACTGGCAACAGAGGTAAGACTACATTATTATGTGATAACCGTCGTCCATCTTTTTAAACCTAGGCCTATCACTATGCACCATCATCACTCATTCTGTCAAAAGGTGGCAGTCGGTCGAGCTGTTTTATGAGAAGTCATGCACATTTATTTGTTTCGGGTTACTGTTTCTACGAATATTTGACAACGTACATTTATTTTTAAGGGTCAAAGGGGGTCTACATTTGTGTGGGGACCCAGGGCCTACTTTTGTGTAGTGACACAGGGACTCAAGAAGTCTTAATATGTTCCTGAATGGGTACGTTCAAACGTTTATCAACGGATAATCATATGGGCCAATTTGTCTTTCTCAGTCCAGTCACCATGCCCTTCGTAAAATCGAATATCTGCTAGAATTGCTTCCATTGGTGGCAGCTTAATATTCTTTGCTGTTACATGCGTTTTCTGAGACAAGAAAAAAATGTCCACAAGGACTTGAAGAAATAACGACAGGGATACTGCCCATTCTGCAGATTCCTTCCCCTATATTTTACTCAATGTGCACCGAAGAGCTAAGAATTTTACATTATTTTCAGTATTCGGTGTAAGGCGCCTATTCTGAAATTTGCAGGATTTTCTGGCTACCCCTTCTAGGTGTTGAGTTTTCAATGTCCCGTAATGCGTGTTTGCGGTTTTTTTTTTTATCTTTTGTTTCTGTACATCTTTAAGTGCATCATAAAAATATAAACATTTTCAATAAAATCATTTCTACACAAAGAGTATTTATTTACATCAAGCAAATTATTCCTTTCTTCGTCACTCAGCTTAATAAATTTCTTTCCGGGAAAGGACTTCTCGTACATTTCCTGAGAACGATCTAGGTCTTTTCGCCGTTGTACGAGATATTTCGGTGTTTTTCCAAATTCCTAGTGGGGAAAAAATATAATTAAAAAATTATATAAACATAGTAGAAATGATAATCATCCTACAGATGATTCATAGTATTATATAATAAGTGTCTCCTGATTACATATATCTTTATTGGAGTTTTTATCAATAGAAAAAGCATTATAATTGTTTACCAAAAAACATTTTTAAAAAAACTACCTACCTTAATTATAATCATGTCTAAAATAAGTTTTTTACAGGATCAAGCTTTCAAAATAAATCTTTTTTTCTACATCAAGAAACTCTTACCTTCTTCATGCAGAACTTTGGAACCAATCCCGAAAATTCCAGGAAAAATGAATCTCCTTTCTTAGTGTCTACCCATTTCTTAGCAGGTCTTAGCGCTGGCTTCCTGAGAACGTTTAATTTGTTTAATGCAATGAAATTTTTGTTGGAGCCTTCGTGAAAAATGGGAGGAGCCTCATCTCTTTTAGGAATGGGTGGTTTCTTGTGATTTTTATCCAGGCATTCAGTTGGTTTACATTCTGTAAGACAAAATGTAAATGTCTGGTTAGTGAGAGGGTATAGTTTAATGATATATTAGTTATAATATAAAGCAGACAATGAGTAAAAGAGAGTTGTAACGAGTTTCGAAAAAGCAAATGCTTAGAAACATCCAGATTAATCTAAAACAAGGACTTCTAAACTTTTTTTTATTCATACACACACCTTTACCAATAAAGGGAAAGTCCCAGAGGTTCCTATTGTGCTATATAAGGGAAATGTACAGATATAATTGATTAAATTTAAATAAGAAGTAGGCAAATTGAATTTTTTGCGCGATGTCGCGAGTGTGAAACTGGTCAGGAATTAGAGTAACTTTAGAATTTTGGCAATTTCCTGGATCAGTAGTAAAACTTAATAACGTAATTTTTGTCGGGTTGTTGAGACCCTCACATAAATCACGTCTTCGTCACAAGCGGGGGAAGGTAACGAGTCTATCCGCGAGCCTTTACTAATACTCTTGGGGAAATCTATTTCTTTTAAATGTTGTTCTATTGAAAATTTTCTCCCGAAGAAGAAGACACGGTTTATGTAAATGAAGAGTGATCTTTATGCATTAACTTTTAGGTACGCGAAGTTAGTGGCAAGTGGAAAGTAGTTGAGAGCTAGTCGAGAGCTGCTCGAGGATTAATTGCTGAATAATTAAAGATTGCTAATTGACGATTTAGTCAATAAGTGGGAATTGAATATTAACGACACAGAGGTGGAATAGATGAGAACAGAATTATGGTAACTTAGACCCTAGATAACCAAAACGTTCTATAAGTTAATTTAATTATTAACAATTATTAAGTTTTCTTTCTACCGCTCCTATAATTAATAGAAGTGGGAATTTCCTAAAATTAAGTGAAAGAATAATTTATTAGAATTGTTCTGATTATGTGGCTGGTCTTTTTTCTATCCCCCAAACATCAACAAAAGCAACGGCGCGTTTATTACAGTAGTACTGAAAGTAGTATTCAGAAGTGGAATCTGGATCATCATATCAGGATCTCAGTACCTTAATTCTCACAAATGTGTTTATAACATCCTAAAATAAATTTAAATTTTGATTTATATATCACAGTTTCAAAAACTGAGTTTGAAACATTTGTATCATGAAATATATGACATTAAGTGCAATTAAATCCACTAGGTACAATTTTTCTTAACTATTTTGAATGAATACTTTGTTTATTGTCGCATTTAGAAGCAACAGAAGAGCTATTGGTGGTGAAACATGATTGAACCATGGTTAAGTGACAAGAACGACACCTTAACTGGTATTTAAATCCATACTTCCACATCACGCCTAAGCGAGAAATTTGAGTCTCGACAAATTTCACGTGTACTAGCTTCTCGACATAGCAGATCTTTAGTGCTACCAGAACTCGAACCCATGAAACGTCTGCAACAACCCTGGGGACTATGTCTACTTTGCTATCGCGGCCACTCACAGCAGTTTTGTACCCTTTTCGATTTTTTATTCTAAAGTTATTCAAAAGAATATTTTTTAAAAAATATTATCGGGTTTTCAATGACAATGAGGCTATCGGTATTTCGTTTAACATTATTGAAGGTGTGACGGGGCTTTATCGCACCTTCTCACAAACCCTCTTGGGGAATCTTTGGGCCAGAATGGCATTAATTCAATCCAATCCTCTCAAAAAGAAACCGCGATAAGCAGATTAGTGAATAGATATATAAGGGAGCCTTAGCATTCAAGAATTAGTCATGTAGAAGTTAAATAGAAGATGCATAGAAGCCGGATAGTAGAAAAGAAGTCGGATTGTAATAGAATGGAAGAATAATAGTAGAAGAATAGAACACAAGAAGAGACAAGAAAGCCGAGGTGCTGATCGCCGTGAGATATAGGTAAGAGATCAATTATAGAAGAGTAATTATAGAACGGACTTCAGCTTATTAAGGAATCTACAGTAGATAAAGATTCTGAGGTTAATTTCTCATAAAGATAGTGAGTAGGACTTCAGGCGCTATTTACTTAGAATTGATAATTACGTAGTATCACTCCTGATCATATCCCTCTAGTGGGACTTGTGTTGCGTTGATCAATATGTATTTAGACAATAATAAATTATACTTATTATGGAGAATTTGAGTGATCAATCATTTATTCCTACAAATCTAGGTCGCGTAGATGAAGAGATGATATCCCCGGGCCGGGCCGCGCGGGGTATCACAAAGGTAATATCGATTCTTGGTAGTTTTAAGAGTTTTGACTGGCTCTCAAGCGCATTTCCCTTAACTGATTCTTGGGGTTACTTTATGAAGATGTTTGACATGAGAGTCTCACTTTGTGAAAGAATCTTATATCTGTCGAGGCTCAAAATTTTCTCGTTGGCGTGAAATGGAAGTTTGAAAACTGAGTTGCAAGTTCGGGTGTAGTCCTTATCCCTTGACCGAGGCTCAAAATTATGAGGTCTATCGTCAATGGCCCTAGTGTAACTTCTGAGTGCGACGCTAATTAACAATCAATAAATCAATCATTGTGAAGGAAATGAATGTTGCCATTTAAGTGTAAGTTTATTGGGAAAAAGTGAAAGCGAAGGATGGAGGAAAAATAGGAGAAAGGATAGAAGGGGGATTTAGAAGGTATTATAAAAGCGTTACTGAAGTCACAGCCTCCCCAGAAGAAATTTAGTGCGCGTATCTCTAAATAAAGCCTCGTTATTAGAAGTCTACTGTTTAGAGGTCACAAGATAAGTAAATTTCATTATATAATCATTATGTTATAGAAATAGGTTCAGTTAAATCTCTCCACATATGTTTTATTTTCTTATTTTTCAAAAGTACTACATTTAGTACTTATTTTTCAAAATTGAATAAACTAATTGAAAATTAAATCTGGAATATTTATTGAATATTATAATTTCTTACTACTTATAACAAATCGAACCCACCACAAGGTTTCAAACATTTTTGGCTTGTTCTGTACCTTATTGCCAATTTACGGAAGAGAGTTGTCGGCGGAAGAATTTACAGTCGTTTGTAGTGCACGAGTAGTACCTGCATAATATTATTTGTGCACTTGTATTGGAAGTTGATGTATCATTTAACCTAATTAACAAGGTCGATAGCGCAAACTTACAACCAAATAAAACTTTAAATGTAAAATTAATACATTATTTTGTCCTTCAACTGAAGATTTGTGGTAATATATTGGCAATGATCACAAGCTTCTCTTGACAACAGCTGTTCCAGTCGGAGGCTTGTCATGATTTCATTAAAGAACATGCTTTCAAGGCTCATGTATTAATGCTCACATTGATGCGATGTAAATTCGATTTTTTATTAACGTCGCTATTGGCAGAATTCCCCAAAGAAACCTAGCTCACTTAAAGAGTGCTTAGAGCAGGGGTACTCAACCTTTTACTCTACCAGGCCGCATACATATGTTAGCTATTTCACGTGGGTCGCACACATATGATGGCTATTTCATGCGGGCCGCAACATGAGAATTAATGGAGGAGGGGAGGGGGGATTCTTTAAGACCCAAGACAACATGGAAAATTTAAAATGGGGAAATTGATCAAGATATTAAAACTTCTATTTTGCTTTTCTAATTATTATTGTTTTTATATTTTTTATTTTTGTTACTAACACTAAATTGGAAGCATTTAAGAATCATTCTTTCACAGTTTCTGCATCAGTAAACGGTTTCATATGATTACCAATAATACAACAAATTTCATAAATGCCTTTGATACCGCTGTGACATTATCACTGACAAAACACTTTTTTTGCTGTTGTATTCAAGAGAGAAAGCCTATTTATCACCTTTTGAAAGATCTCTTCGGGAAAAAGTGTCACTCAATGATTCTTGTTTATTGTGGTATTTTTTTAAATTCAACACATTTTCGTGACAAATCAAACAAATACTGTGCCACACGCTAGTTTTTCACTACAAAATAGTTAACTTCCCAATCGGCTTGACACAATCTATTTCCTTCGGATATTTTTCGCTTGCAAAATATGAGATAGTTAAAAAGTTAGTTACACTCATAAAATTGTCACTACTACACTGTTGTCTATTATCACTAATCAGGGGGTATTAATTCGCACCCATACGATGTCGACAGCAAAAAGCAAAATTGATATAGTTGATTTTTTTAACTAAGAATTGCCCACCCCAAATATCCATAAATAAATGAATTTCTCAGAGCAATGGACCATGACCGGGCCACTTAAAAAGACCCGGTGGGTCGCAGGGTGAGTCTCGCTGGCTTAGAGCTACAAACAGATCCCTCGGGAAACACAGCTACGTCCAGTCTTTATTGAGTACAGCAGAAGACAGTAATCGACTGACCTCAGGCCAAGACATCGAGGACCAAAATTACGACAGACCTCGTAATTTTAAGCTTCGGTCAAGTAACGAGAAAGACATCTAAGCTGTCACAACATTATTCTAGTTTCTACACCACACCAACCCGCGGACTTCGAACAACGACAGATTTAACATGCTTCAGCCGCTCTGCGAGGAGGGTCTTCAGTTACATCAGGACTCGAATTCATGTCCTGTTGGCCACGAGCTCATGGATTTAGCCACTCGGCTACCGTGAACTCAACGTGATGTAGAGGCCCGAGTAGTGAGTTAGGATGACGTCTTCGTCACTTTGCCAAGAAATAAAATAAAGCGGTCGACAACTTATATTTTTTTCTTAGGTGACGTTAATTTAAAATTAAATCAAATCGAAAGCTGGAAATGTTAAAATTACTCGTTTATATTATCACAGACTGAGTTTGAGTGACACGAAAGACAAAAAAAAAAGTTACATTGATGAATATGTAGTATATTTCTCTTTAATTTGTTAATTAAACAATCTAAAACATTATCAAAATTATATTACTTTAATTCGTAAACATATTAATGTAAACGAACCTGATTTTACCATGGTTTCTCTTGTGTGCTTCTTAAGATATTCTTTTGGGTTTCTCAAGGGGGTTTTAAGATATCCCATTGTTTGATGAGGCTTCTTTTTAGAAATATAAAAATTCTTGGTTGAATTGCTGTATTTTGATTGATATCTGTAGAAGAAAGCCAGTTTTTATTCAATATTGAAGTAATGAAACAACACATATAAGTCTTTTTTAATTCCTACTATTAGCTTTCTCTCTCTCTCTCTCTATCTATCTCTATCTCTATCTATCTATCTATCTATATACAGTGGGTGATCGGTTAACGAACATAATCCGTTCCAAGACTATGTTCGCTATCCGAATTGTTCGTTAACCGATCATCGATTTACCATAGACTTCTATGTGAAATCGATTAATTCGTTCTGGAAACCCTAAAAATTAAATTTTAAAAAATGTATAATTTCTTAGTAAGTTTTTAAAAAAATAATACATACATATAGTCTTGCATATTAATCAGTTCTTTTCCCTTTTTGAATATGGGGCGTTGAAGAACATGTCCAATGTCGATTGCTTTTCTATCTTTTTCAGGATTTGCCGGAAGTAATTAATAGCATTATTGTTGTAAAGGTCCCCAAACCTACTGACATCAGCTTGGTTTGGGTGCCATTCTAAGACCATTGCTCCGACACAGTGGCGCACACAAAGGGGGGGTCCTGTGGGTCCGAACCCCCCAAGCCCTGGGTGATTTTTCCGTTTGATTATAATTCTAAGTATATAGTACGTGAAATTTAATTAAGTATTTGTCATTAATGATTAATTTTATTAATTAATGCTAATTATTTATTTAATAATTAGTTTTTTACTGTGTTTTGTTCCCTAAAATCGACAAAATCAAAAGGTGCATGATTCAAGAATGGTGAACTTTCGACTCCACCCCTCCCCTTGAAAAATTCCTGTGTGCGCTACTCTGCTCTGACATCCTCCCACTTTTTCAAAAGATCATTAATGGCAGATGCTGGCATTGGTCCTCTTTCGTTTTCCTCTTGTTCAGAAAGAGACACATTTTGCTGTGTTTCTTGGTGTTCTTCATTCAAAATTTCTTGGAGTTCTTCTGTCGTCAGTTCATCTTCATGTCCCATTATGAGCTCTTCTATGTCATCCTCGTTCACCTCCAATTCCAAATCTCTAGCAGCTGTCAAAATTTCATCCATAATTTCAGGGATGTATCCCTGATCACCTCCGAATATGTGTTCGTTGTCCAAACACAAAAAATCTTTCTTGAAAGTGTTCGTTATCCGAACACAAAAATCTTTTTCGTGAAAGAGTTCGTTAACCGATTTGTTCGTTAACCGATCTGTTTGTTAACCGATCACCCACTGTATATATATACATATATATATCTTGTTTAAATTTTCCATCGTTTATAAAATACTTTCTATATATTCATCCAATCAAGTTCAAATAAATTTTTTTAAACTTGTAGTGGATGACACTTGATGTTAATAGAGTTTTTTCAAGTATTAATTTAATTTAATTTAATTTAATTAATTATAGGTTTTCGGCGCCAACTTAGATTCGTCTCCATTGTTGTAACAATGTAACTGTTAAAACAAAGAAAAAATTGGCGTCGGAAACCGGTTTTTCAGCCAAACGAGCCAAATCGGGAGTGCATTGTTACAACAATGCAGACAAATCATGCTCTTTTTTCAATTAGTACTATTAAATTCACTCTCTCCCTATATATATATATATATATATATATATATATATATATATATATGTATATGTATATATATATATATATATATATATATATATATATATATATATATATATATATATATATATATATATATATTGTAACGATTCCCACTACACAGCTGTAAATCGGCTTCTTTGTGGATATGAACCACACATTCAAGGAACACCCTCAACCTTAAATTATTGCACGGTGTTGTCTTGGATCTCCCCGGAAACCTTTGACACCTTAAGGAACCTTCTCCTATTGCGCCCACGAACCGGATGCAACCCGGGGATAAAGGAGGCCGTCCGCAATCATCCCTAGTCCCTAGCAAGGGCAGAGAGAGAGAACGGGAGATGGTCTGAAAACTTCGTTAAGAGCAAATCCCAAAAAATTCCTCCCTCATAAATAGAACTTGGACTTTAATAATCTAATGAATAAGTTTAATAACTTCAATAAATAATCTGTAAATAATAGCTGTGACGTAATAAACTAAATATTTAAATTAACCAATATCACGCTACCTTTATTTATTTCAAACGTCACTATATATATATATATATATATATATATATATATATATATATATATATCTTGTTCAAATTTTTAGTCGTTAATAAAGTACTTTCTATTTCTTCATTCAAAAGAAGAAATTGACTTGAAAAAGTTTTTTATAGAACTTGTTTGTCTTGAAAACATAGTGATGTGTTTATTATAAATAGTGTAACAAAAAATAATCTTAGAAATATTGTGTATATTTACACTACTGGCCATTAAAACTACTACACCAGGAAGAAATGTAGGTAACAAAATGAAATTTATTGGACAAGTATATTATACTAGAAATAACAAACGAGAGAGATTAAATTTTCAAGAAATTTGGGTGCAAAGAACCTGAGAAATCAGTGCCAAAAACAACAGAGATTGGATGGCATGTACAGGTACAGATAACCATGTAGCTTCAACACAATACTATAGCTCATCAACTGTAGTGACTGGGGTATGGTGACGAGCCAGGCACTCGACAACCATAGACCAGACGTTTTCTATTAGTGAAAAACTGATGAACGTGCAGGCCAGGGCAACAGTCGAACATTTTCCTTATCAAGGAAGGTCCGTACAATACCAGCAACATGCGGTCGTGCATTATCCTGCTTAAACGTAGGGTTTCGCAGGACTCGAATAAAGGGTAGAGTCGTGGGTCGTAGTACACCAGAAATATAACGCGCACTGTTCAAAGTGTCGTCAATGCGAACAAGAGGTGACAGAGACGTGTATCCAATAGCACCCCATACCATCCTGCCAGGTGATTGGCAATATGACGATGACGAATGCACGCTGTCAATGTGCGTTCACCACGATGCCACCTAACACGGATGAGACCATCTTGATGCTGTAAACAGAACCTGGATTAATCTGAAAAAATGCCATCTCGCCATTCGTGCACCAGGTTCGTCGTTGATCACACCATTGAAGACGCTCCTGTCTATGATGCAGCGTCAAGGGTAGCCGCAGCTATGGCCTCCGAGCTGAGAGTCCATGCTGCTGCAAACGTCGTCGAACTATTCGTGCAGACACTTGTTGTCTTGCAAACGACGCCAATTCTTGACTCAAGGCTCGTGACGGGGTTGCACGATCCATTAAGACCATACGGATAGCATGCCTGTTTTCTTGGCTGCTAGTGATAGGGGCCATTGAGATCCAGCACGGCGTTCCGTCTTACTGTCCTGAACCCTTCGATTCTATACTCTGCTAACAGTCATTGGATCTCGACCGACGTGAGCAGGAATACTGTGATACGATAAACCGAAATTCCGGTACGCTGCAATTCGACCTTTATTAAAGTCAGTAAACGTGTTGTGCTGGTACGCATTTCTGCTTCTTACACGAGACATCACAACAACTTTTCACCAAGTAACAACATTCAAATTCACTTCGTGTATGAGAAACCGGTTTAACAATTTCCTCATTTAAGAGCATTGTAGGTGTCGCTACCGGTACCTGCTTTATCTGAATGCACTGAAAAGATAATTATTTGAATATCATATCACCTTCTTCTTGTCGTTTAAATTTCACATCTGTCACACGTCGCCTTCTTGGTGTAGCAATTTTAATGGCCAGTAGTGTAAATGGTTCATGTATAATTCAGTATCCCTTAATTTAAGCATTTATATAAATCTCAATAAATGGCATAAATTTGGTAACTTTAACGTTATATTGTTTAATTCACAACATGCATTAAATGTCTCTTGCAAAGGAGTAAGAAATTGAAACTAGAATAACTGATTTATTGAACAGCACATACATGATAATTTGATTCTACTTTTATTAAAATTTTTAAGAGTCTAATAAATATCTTTTTATATTCATTTCAAGGCAAAAATGTGCAGTCTAAAATAGAAAATTCTCAGGTAAAAAATTCGTGTATGTAAGTAATGTTGTGAAAATAACTTGCTTATTATGACTTATAGAGGTTATCGGGACAAGGCAAAGAGTGAGAATAAGAACTAAGAACAAAGAAAAATTAAAAATAGACTTTTTAACAATATTTACTTAGAAAATGCATCGCAGTTTTTTCTTTTCTTTCTTTTTTTGGATGCATCTTGCGTGGAGTTTTAACGTTTTAGTTGACTTATAAAAGTACTATTATAAAAAAAATATATTATTATTATAAGTTGGCTTACAAAATAATAAGATTTTACTTATTTTTTAAAAATAAATAAACAAATTCATTTATTGGAGAATAATGCAGTTTGTGAAAACGCTTAAAGGATCAAAAACGGTATCAGAACAATAAATAGCAAGTTCAGCAAAAGCGAAAAAAAAAATTTTTTTTTTTTCAAATATGGCATTAAGAATGACTTTATCCAATACCTTATAGCCTAAAATAAAGCTGAAAAGCACTTTCAAAGAGAAATATGTCTAAGAGAAAGAGAGAGAGCGAGAGTAATGTCGCATTATAAAGGAACTCGAAAGCTGTCGGCGACGGACCTCGTAATTTTAAACCTCTGTTAAGAGACGAAGAAGACATCTGAGCTGGCACCACCTCTCCTAACTATCACTCCAACGGTAGGACAGATTTAATGCGCGTTGGCCACCTCTACACGGCATGTCTTTAGTGGTGGGAAAACAGCTTAGTTAATAATGTTGTAACACATACATCTTTCATTATACTGCGCTTTCAGAGGTGCAAAATAAATGCTCAATCTTTTCCTTCAATCCGTAATATGAGAAATTCATTTAACATGACAGTATGGAGAACAAATATGAAACAGATTTTATTCCCCAAGAAAAATGGACTAATTCAGATAAAAATGAGTAGCTTAATTAAAAAAAGAAGAAAAACTTGTGGGCTGTAGGGAAATGAAATTAAAATGTTGAATTAATGTTGGAGTATTTTTCAGTCGAAAAAAAAATTTACCGAATTCTAGTTCAAATGCTTTAACATTACGCGAAGGGAAAAAAATGGACAATAATCAGTTATAACGCCTATTAAGTAGCAGTGAAATATCCGAAAAATATTTTTGATCAAATATTTTTTTAAAAAAATTCGTCATTGATTGTTTAAAACTCATGCAATATAGCTTAGTTTTGTATGTCTTCAATTATATTTACTTCACTATCAATTGAATAAAATAATTAACTACCTCTTGTCTGCTTAATTTTTAACAATTAAAATTATTACTAAGGAAGCAACAAAGCTGCTGTTATACACTGCTGGACAATTGCTAAGGACGGGTCACAAATTGCTATGTAGCATAACATTAAGCGAGACATGAGGCCTAGTAGGATAAAATATCGTTGCCACACTGTTCAGACATTAGAATAAAGAATATTTATTGTTCTGGAAAGTACAAAAGCTGTGAAACATCTGAAAGAAAAAAAATGTTCATTTGATCTGCGTAAGGAGAAATGGAACAATGCATCTAAAAGTCAGCAGCACCTGAAAGAAAGGTATCAGTACGGGATATGTCCACCGTGGAGTGTGATGCAACATTCCACACGTCGTACCATACTTTGCACAACAATATCCAGCAGCTGTTGAGGCAATTTATCCCATTCCTCTCTGAGTGCACGGATGAGGGTGTTCTTGTTTGTCGGAGGATAGTTTCGACAAGCAACTTGCCTCTCCAAAGCATCCCACACATTTTCAATCGGGTTTAGATTTGGAGAACGCGCTGGCCATACGAGACGTTGAATACCCTCGCTGTCTAGACAATCCTGAACAGCGAGTGTTCGATGACATGTTGCGTTGTCGTCCATAAAAACAAGTTTATCACCGACAGCACCACGGAAAAGACGAACATGAGGAAGTAGAACTTCATCAATGTATCGTTGGCCCGTCATAGTCCCATTCGCAACCACATGTAGGCGCTTGCGGCCGTTGATCATGATGCCGGCCCACACCATGATACTGCATGTCGGATATCGGTCCTTTTCCTGGATATTTTCTGGACGATAAGCAGTATCACTCTCGCGCCAGATCAGTTGGCGTCTACAATCTCCGATGACAGACTGAACCTACCCTCATCTGAGAATAGTACGCATGCCCAGTCCTGTTCAGTCCAATTGTGATGCTCACGACATCATTGCAAACGGGCAGTACGGTGCTGTCTGGTCAATGGGACACACACAACAGGTCTGCGTGTGTATAGTCCTCCTCCCCTCAAACATCTGGCAACAGTTTTTCGGGATATCTGCTTTCCTGAGGCAGCAAGAAACTGATTTGCCACCTGCTGAGCTGTGGTGCGCCTGTTCCTTTTTGCTGATAGGACGATATATCTGTCTTCTGCAGGCGTCTCGTACTTCTAACACGACCTCCCCCGTGCCGTCTACTACACATTCCAGTAGTTTTAAATCACTTCCACAGCCGTGAAACAACGCTGTGAGCGATGTCGAACTCCCTGGCAACATCTGTTATTTTTCGCCCTTCTTCGATCTTTCCAATAATTCGGCCACGCATAAAATCATCTATGTGATGTCGGGAAGACATGGCAAAAATTTTAAGTTCGTCTATTAAATCTTTCCTGTAAAACTTTGATTTGAAACAACAACTGTCCACCCGCGTCAAAACCTTTAAAGCTCTTATGAACGCTATCACGTGATGAACAGACGTGGAAAAAAAATTTGCATACCCATACTTCTTCTTACTAATATCCCGCACTTATTTTAATTTTCCACATTTTGCTTCGTTTCATTTTGTGGTTGCTATGAATTATAGTGTTATCCGTCCTTAGCAATTGTCCAGCAGTGTATTATTTGAAGAATTCAATCACTGGATGTTTTTAGTATATCTCACAAGGAATCATGAGCAAATGATGAAAATATCATCGGAATTGATTCCTCCTTTGATAAATTCTGAAATTACAGCATATCAAACGAACATTTTTATTAATATGGACTAACTCTAGATATTTTTCACAAGGATTTTTAATGGGATTGAGTCCCGAACTCGTAAAAAAACAGCCACCGCAGTCCCAAATTGCATATCTCAGAATGATTACGCAATATCTATAAATATATATACAGGGTGTCTCGGCCAAAAGTATCCAAAAGTAATGACTTATTTTTTGAAACTACTCATCAGAATGTAATAAACTTTTCATCCGCGGATTGGAAACCCTCCGAGGATTTTTGGTTCTAGTCCAATAGGCCGTACGTGCGCGCGTTATTCGGCAATCACAGACGATAAACGTTTTACACTGAATTCATTAGTAAAGATGTGGACGCGACAGTAAAAGATGCAGCGCGTACTTTTATTAATGGAATTTAAATCAGTAACGCGTGTACAGAAACATCTTCGAACAGAATGGAATGATTGTCGTTATTGGCTTGCCTAATAGACTTATCAGGACTCCTATAAAATGAACCACGCACACAATTAACAGTGTCTTCTATCATGAAAACTTAAGGATACTTGCCAGTTGGAGATACCAAAGTTCCTGTCTCACTTAATATCTCTTCCTTTTATTTTAAAGGTCCTCTCACTCCTTTTCCCCGAAGATTTCTTGGAGTGGTCGGTTAGAGTGCTGGATTACTTGCGTTTGTACCCGAGTTCGAAACAACATCATCGCTTAGTTTTTATGATTTTTTTAAAAAATACTCAAAATTGTATTCGTGCATTTAATAACTTCCAGCAATTTTGTAATTGGAAAGATAATTTATTTCGTCACGATACAGTATGTTTTTTTTTTTTTACAAAACAACGATTCTTTACATATTTTATGATTTTTTCTAAAATGAATCAATATTGATGCGTTTATATAAAAATGCTTTTTAAAAAACTCTTACTTTGATCTTTTAGAGTTAGTAATTTAAAAAATAAAATGCCAAAAGTTTTTTTACGAATTTCTAAAAAAATACTGAAATTTTAAATTTTTAATAACTATTTATCAAATTCAAATTTTTTATAACTTCTTCATTTATGAAAATAGTGGCATGAAACTTTTTTCCCGTGTATCGAACGTTTAAAAAAATGCTCACAATGTTAATTCAACATTTAATATAGTTGTGATATTTTGTAATTTTAAAAAAAATTCCTCTTTTTTATACATACAACTATTTTTAAAAATGTACATTTTCATCTCCGTGGCCTAAAAAGTTGCGAAATGAGTGATTGAATATTAAAGTCCCACTGTTCACTTACTCGAGAGCTTTTGGAAAGAGTAATAGAAGTGCTGTTTTTGTGAAATAAAGGAAAAATTTATAAAAGTAGAAAAAGCCCGTGCAACGCCGGGCCATGCAGCTAGTAATCATAAGAAAGTTGTTTAAAAAAATGAGAAACATTGTTGATTACATATTAATCCGTCGACACTTTTTGCCAAATCAGCAACCGTCACCATATTCCGTGATATACAATCAATATTCCCGCTTTCATGCTGGGAAAAGTGAAGTGAGTGAATACTGACGTCGCACTACACGAGGGCTTTTTGGCGACGAACCACGTAATTTCTGGGAAAAGTCAAAGGAAGAGTTCGCACTATAAAGCAACTTGGGGCGACGGACGTAGTTTTGAACAACGGTCAAGTGAGTAGAATGACATCTGAGTAGACACCTCTTATCCAAATTGCCACACCACGTTAAAATGGAAGGACTTTGAACTTGATAGATTTAACGTGCCCTGATCATGCTGCAACACAGTAACCTTGTTTATAAATTGCAATTTCTTTCTTCTCTTTTCTTCGCGGAAAATTATTAAAATTTGGAACGTAACTTCTGAGGAAGAGCACATAGAGCAGGGATGGCGAACCAGTGGCACGCGTGCCACTGATGGCACGCGACACAATATTTTTGACACGCCAGTGATCAAAGTGGTTCGCATTTTATTTCAAAATTTCTAAGTTCACTTTGAAGTATTACGAACAAACGCGAGTGATCGGTCGCGGGGAGTTCTTGTCTTGCCTTAGTTACGTCGGGGACTACAATTGCTTATGATGTACAGCTTGTCTACGCGTAGCATAGCCAATTTCATTGACCCACCTGCAATTTAAAATTTATTTGTGTTATATTTACGATTTTTAACTGTTATTTAACATGGCTAGTCCAGCAAAAAACTTAAAAGAGCAAGATAGTAAGTGCAACAGCGAATTTAAGGTTTGGTGAATCTAGAAACATGGAACTATTAGTAAAGGCGACAAAGTGTTGTGTGTTTTATGTTCTGGTAAAGTGGTATGCTGAACATCGTAAGTAAAACGGTATTTTGAAACAAATCGCAAACCCTCTTGTCAAAAAAGAGAATAACAGCAAAAATAATTAATTATTTAGAAACCGTTCTGCAGATGACTCAAATTCAGCATATATTCTACTAAAGTAACATATTACAGTCCTAATATAAGTTATTTGTTATCCACAATCTGCAACAACAGAAATCCCATTAATGTTACTTTAATTTGAATTACACGTATAACTAAAACATTTATAACTATACAGTGCAAAAGGTATTTTTTCGTAGTAAATAGAGTTTTGTGTTGTTAGTATATAGTTTTATTATTTTCTCAATACTCACAAGTCAAAATTATTTGACGGCACGTCTCTACCTCATTAAACATTTCTTTAGGAAAAATGGCACGTAGATCTATAAAGGTTCGCCACCCCTGACATAGAGGATTATTTTCAAAGTTTCAAGAACATTTCATCAATGAAAGAGCCTGTTGACGGAATTCATTAAGTTTCCTAATTAAAAACAGACAGATTGCCTTCTAAATAATTTATCATAATTATATATTTCCTTTATTTTAAAACTAGTGGATTGTTTGGGTTAAAATATCGGACTTTAAAACAATGAAATGTTATTTAAATTTTCTAATTTATGTAAATAAACTTTTTTGCGCTAATTCTTCAAAACCTTTTCCAATTCAATCGTTAATAATTCGTTCACCGAAATAGCGATCAAATTGTTCTTGGACTAAATAGAACAAAACATTTGCACACATTCCAAGTATCATTGGCTGTCGCAACATTGTTTTGAATTTTTACTAAGTTGTGCGTGTATGTGTGTATGTTTATTACAAGCTCGTGGAATTCCATGAAGAACATTTGAGCAATGTAATATGGATTCTGCATGATAAATTGAATTTAGTGTCAAAGTTCTTTTATTATTATTGAAGAAGTCACGAAACTGAGGTACCATCTTCGTCGCGTGATTCAAAATTACGAGAGCCGTTGTCAATAGCCTTCTGATAATTCCTGTCTGAATTTTTTCAAACTGATCTTCTATGAATGTTTCGAATAAATTTGAAACAGCCGGTTTATAATCAAGGACATTACTTTATGCATGTTAATAAATAAAATATACCAATTTCTAAATGACATATTTCATTATATTTTCACAAGTCATTTAGAAATTTTGGTATATTTTAACCATTATATACATAAAGCAAAGTAGTGTCCTTGATTACAAACCGGCTGTTTCAAATTATTCATCGTTATATTTTCATGCCAGCTGAGTGGCGTGGTTGGCTTGTCGCTGGCCTTCTGCACCAAAGGTTGCGGATTCAACTCCAGCCCAAGTCGGTGGATTTTCTTAATGTAGAAAATCGATAGTGGCCATGTCGTATGATTATACGGCATGTAAAAGATCCCTGCAGTCTCTGTTTGGTTTGGATGCTCTCGGCAAAATTAAATCCTAGTGCAGGTTCGGTGTCTCCCTCAGGGAGGAAACTGGGTGTCAAAATTACCTGCGGTGATTGGTATCCACCTATATAGTGCCGCACTAAAAAGAGATACCTGCTTCCGGGAATGTACTAGGTCTGCAATAGTAAAAGACCAATCCACGCAGCCCCATTAGAATTAAAAAAATATTTTAATTATCTTTGCTTTTTAACCTCTTGATTAAAAAAACAATTTTTAACCAAGTATTCTTAAAAATATATAATAAAAAATTATAAATGCTCTTGGTAAGTGATATAAATGTATATATATATATATATATATATATATATATATATATATATATATATATATATATATATACGCATTATAGATGTTTATTATATTTAATTTTTCTCCCTTCTCTTTCCTTTACTAGTCCTTTAAATGGCAAATAAGATTTCTTAATTTTTTTGTTTAATAAAAAACTTGAGATATTTAATTACAATATTCTTGTAAACACCAATCTCACTTTGAATTTTAAGTAATAAAATTTTAAAGAAAGAATGAGAAAAACACAATAAGTGAAATTCGAACTGAAATATTAAATGGAATTTGAATAAACAATTAATTTGTTATTTTTATTACATATTATTATATTTATATTATAACTTTATCCGCTTTATCTTTCTAACATTTTGTACATAGATCAGGGGCGTAGCTACCGTCGTATCAATGATATGGGGCTCCCAAGCTACAGGGGCTCCAGCATGTGTAACTACAATACCACTAACAAGGTTTTCATTTCTTTAAAAGGGCCCGAAGGAGTTTTGATAGTGAGCCATTCAGAACTAGATACACCAGTGACATAGATAATATATATAATAAAAGTCGCAATTAGATAATTATAATGATAATTAGAATAATTTAATTATGAAATAAAATATCATTAAATTTCATAATATGAATATTATTTAAATAACTTTTAATTGGGATTGTGATGCGAATTTATAAAATACAATTATGAAAGATAAAATTATAGTTATTTTCTATACTTCTAATTTCGATGATTGGACGAGAACCGAAGTTTCAGCGTCTTATAGCCATTGAATAACATACTGGCAGTTGTTGATAAGGTTATAAAAATCTCACCTTGGTGATTTTTTCTTGATTTCTGGAGGATGCTGTATCAAGTTGTAAATACTTTCTGTAGGGTTCTGAACTTCCTTGAACCTTTTACCGACTATAATTCTTTTACATTCGGTCATTTCAATGAAATATACCCAGGTATTAGAAAATTAATATTATGGGTAAAAAAAAATGTCGTTTATTATCTGTTATGGGAAACAAACTAAATTTAGATATATTTGCATTAACTTTGCTTATTGAGTCGTCATGGTTACCATCTTTGAGATTACAGTTACAAGGAAATATATTTTCTGGGTTATAATCAATACATTAAAATAACACTTGATGGATTCTCTTTTACTTTATGGGTAATTGTAATATTCTCCACAAATTTAAGTTAAGTTTAGAAGCTATTTTAAAAATTCTGAAAGAATTTTTGCTTCATATATTTTTTTTTGATTGCATAATAAATATATATCATATTGTAAATTTTATCTTGAACAAATTTTAACCAATAAAGAAATAAGTTTGTAATTGCTTTTCAGCTTAACCAATTTCAACAAAATTAATCTATTTTTTTAAGAAAAATTATTTAATAATTATCCAAGAAACTGTTTTTTGTAGAGATTTTTTTTATGTGCTTCTAATCGCATTCGTGACTACCAGATAGAAAAAGTGGAGAATACAAACAAAGTGCTCCGTCTCGCAGCGCTGCGCAAGGTTGTTTGCATATTATTTACGGACGTTATTAAAAGGTATGTCTATTCTTTCTTATTCATAATTTCAGAAAGTACTGTTACATTCCTTTATTTTATGCTGCTGCGTAAATCTACAAAAATTTTCCTCGATGGTTCGTTCGCGCTTAACAATAGGTCTTTCTGTTATCTAGAATTGGGCTTTTTGCGAAATATCTGGATATAGTAGAATTCTTGGTATTCAGATTGATAGAAAGATTCCTTGATAAAAATTACTTATGGCGTGCGGATTGGTACGACTTTCTAGAGAAAATTTTCAAGCTATCAATATTTATTTCTGTTATTTATTGTAAATATCGACAAATTTGATGTGCACCCGAAAGTTGGCTTTAGCCGTTTTTTATTACTCTTGCTTTTTATTTATTTTTTGAAAGCTAATCCATGCGTTCATTTCTTTAGAGTTAATTCTTTTCGACCTGAATCGCTTGAATGAAAACATGACAAACAATGGATCGAATTCTGAAGGAACAAATTTTAAATTTCCTACTTCATTTACTATTAAAGGGAAAGAAATAGTTTTTAGAAAAGTAAAATGGTATATATTTTACTCATTGTTTATTATTTCAATGATAGCACTATTTTGTATTATTTTATATATTGAGGTGTACATAAACAGTTTTTTTATAAGAGTGGATTGCAATCCTGATATGCCATTGAATTATGAAAAATGTTTGGACAGAGGGTAAGTTGCATTAAATATATGTATATTTTGAATTTTTGGCTGTTAAAAATTATTGGATATTTATCTAATTTTATAAAAGCTTAGTAAGCTTAAAATCTGTTGAAAGTTATTTAATTTATTGTGAGAATAATTTTAAAATAATCTTATAAAAACTTTGTAAGTTTAAAATTTGTTGAAAGTGATTTAATTTATTGTGAGAATAATTTTAAAATTGTTTCTCCTTTTCATTGATGTATATTATTTAGTAAAATTATGTGCAGATTTTTTAGGCTACAAAAATATTTAAAATTAATTTTATCTATTGAAACATGAACAGTAAATGAGAAAGATAAAAAGAATTACTATGTTTGAAAGAAAAATTTGAAGAAACATATTTGGTGGAATTAAATGCGATACTTATTGGAGGAGACAAAAAACCAACTTAAAAAAATTTACAATCTAATTAAAGAGTCAGATATTGTTAAGTTTATAGCAAGAAAGAGTATACTAAATGAGCTTAATTCTTAATATAATTGGATGGCAGCCGAGCCACTAAAAAAAATCTTGGTTAAACAATTTGTTGTCAGAAAAAAAAAAAGGGATACTTGACGTACTAAAAACTGAGTTGGATTGACTGCTTGGAAAAAGATTTGAAAAGTACTGAGGATACAAGTTGGAAATTCATAACAAAGTGACAGGGAGTGGAATTTTGAGGAAGGCCAGAGCTCATCTAGGGCTGTTGTCCATTGAAGAAATTATGTGCAATATTGTTTATAAAATCATTCACACACTTCTAAAAATTTTAATTAAAAATTATTAAAATAGAGTAAAATTGCCTGTAATATTGCTAAAAAGGAGTGTTTTTTGTATCTTTATCTCTTGTTATTTTTTTTTTGTAATTGAGAACTTAATTAAAATTGAAATAGAAATAGCTTTTTAAAATGCTTTTTAAATCATAATTATTTGTGTATATAAATAATTTAGCAGATAAAATATAGAAGGAAGTTCACAATATTTACTAATGATTTTGATTAATACTTCCATATAACTAGGATAGCTAAATTAAAATTTTTATCACTAACTGAATTTGGTCAAATAATTTGCCATTGTAAATTATTTCCATCAGTGAAAGGAATGTGAGACTTAATTTTAAGAAATGTAATGCGCCAACCTGATTTCAATAATTTGTATATACTTATTTAGAAAAAAAAAGATTATTTATACAACCAAACCCTTTTACATTGTAGCCTAAAACTCAAATGATTTCAACCATGTGAAATAATAAAATTTCCATGTAACTCTGCAAATTTTGAATGCAGTTTTCTGTAATTTTCATCACAAATCTAGAATAAAATGAGCTGTCTTTCCTTTATTCAAGATATGCCAATTGTCTTAGAACATTATAATAAATTATATTTAAACTTCAAATAGAGATCAGCTGTTTGATCATTACTATTTAAAAATTAAATTATATTTAAATTAATACATTGTAAATATGTATGTATATAAAATTAATAAAAACTAAAGTTCACCTTTATATGCATCTTTAATCATCTGATTAAAAATAATTTCTTGCCAAAACAAAATTTTTGTAAAATAATTTGAAATATCAGCTTTTTATGCACATTCATTTAAGGGTAATTTTGAAATCAATACTTTGATGTTAATCTTTCAATTTATATACATACATATTTATATGTATTTGATATGTGATTTTATTTAAGTTTAGTTTATAATTTCTTATATCATTTTGAAAACATTTTTTAAATAAAATTTTCAACCAAGCATGTGTATTTTTGTAGGAAATATTAATCGCTCTCTATATATAATTACAATTGATTTTGAAGGCATTTTTTTTAAGGAAAATTTGTAACTGTTTTTTAGTACAAGTTTACCGACAGCTTATTTTTTTTTTGGAAAACATATCTTTAAATATCTTAGAATTTGTATTTTAAATAAATTCTGTTTTATAGTATTGACTTTATTTACCAGAAATAGTTTACAAGAAAAGAAATTCATTAATGCTTTTTATTTGAAAGAATAATAATTTATGATTAAAATAATTTTAATTATTATTTGAGTGAACAGTATCTTAATATAAAAAAGGTTGTAATGAATTTCACTGTAATTGAAATTTCTTTTTTCATATTTATTTTAAAATATAGAAAAATATCTTGAAATAAAAGATAAATAATTTAATGTTGATTCTTTTTAAATTAAAAATTTGCTTTCTTATTAGATGCATCTGGCTACAAAGAACAGAAGAATCTCAACCTTTATGTTTTTATCCAGATGGTTATGGTTACACATATCAAGAAGTACGCAAAACATCAAATGGATATCATGTTGATTTAGTGCGTACCACTGAAATGAAAATGTTTGGAGATGAAATTGAAACCATTAGTCTTCAAGTGTATTTTGAAACAAAGAATCGTCTGAGATTAAAGGTTACTTTACTATAAAACTTCATTTTTTTTCCTTTCTTAGTTTTTACTCTTAAAAAAAACTTTAAATCAGTGATTTAGAAGAACAACAAAAATTAATACATACTGTAATTTTCTGTAGAATTGTGGCTGTTTGTTTTTTTACTTGCAGTATTCTTACAAAATACTTATATTAATGCTCAGGGCAAAATACATGTAGTAATTTTGTTTTATTTTGGCCTATCTGCTATGTGTCCTTTTAAAATAATGCAGTATGATAGATACATATAAATTATATATCAATTGGAATTACTAATCATGAGTTCTTATAATGAAGATATGTATCCATATTAAGGTCATTTCTTGTTTCGTTTAATGTTTGTTTTTTCTCAGAGTGGGGCTTCCAGATGAAAATAAACAAATCTTGCATACTGTAGTTTGTTTAAAATGAAAAAGGAAACTTGAGTAAAAAAATGAAGCAATAAGGCCATAGAAAAAAAAATCCAGTATTGAATTAAAAGTGTGATGAAAAAATTCAACCAGTTTGCCACCAAAAATACATATATGGTTTCAGTAGATAATATGTATATGTTATGGGAGAAGATATAAAGTTTATCATGGCAGTAAAGTTACTTCCAAAATACAATGTTTTAAGAAGTTTGGTTTTTAAATTAACAGTTTTCGAAAGTTATTTTGCTTTATTTTTTTAAACATTAGATATGTAAATAATGTGAGTATTTATTTGTATTTAATAAATAAATTATATGAATGGATATATTCTGAAGTTGAATTTTTGATTTATTGAAACTCTAAATGTAAAAGGGCAATTGCTTTTTACTGTTTACTTTATATTTGAATTTTTATTTAAAAAATTTCTGTTTTTGTGTATGTTATTTATGTATACATCGATGTTAAGTTTGCAGATAAATCTAAGAAGCGATTTGAAGTTCCTATTGAAGTCCCACTTCCACCTGCCCAATCTCCAGATGATACAGAATACTCCATAGATTTTGTGAATGAACCTCAATTTGGAGTTATAGTGAAAAGGAATGATACGGAAACAGTAATGTAAGAATTTAACCTTTTTTTTTTAATTTTGGTTGTGACTTATTGTAAATTATTGTATAATACCACTGTTATATATAGTTTGTAAAATTTTGTTTATTGTGTATTGCAGTGATTTTTTGAGGTATTAATCCACTTATAATGTAACTATAGGAAAATAAGATTTTTTATATGGTATTTTTTTATTATTATTCATTATGATGGGATTTACTTGGGATTGTAGTAATAATGCAATCAGAAATTGCTGTTGGATTTCCTATAATGATAATGAATCTGCCAAGTGAAAATTCCTTATCTGTATATTGGTTCATTGGATTGTTTTTGTTAAGATATCCTTCTGTTTTAGCCTATTTTTCAGATCACAGTTGCTAATTCATAAGTCTGTATTATTTCTGTTGCCATTTAAAACCCGCCATGTATAGGGATGTATGTATGTTAAACATGTCAAAGCTCAAAATCCTCATATTGATGTGGATGTCGTAGTTTTGTAAAACAGGCTACTGGCTCAGGTGCCATCCTTGTCATTTGAATTTAGTTCAAAATGAAGAGGTTCATCCAGAATACCTTTGCATGCTTCAAAGTGCAATATTAATAAACAATGGTTTCAGTCTGCTTTAATATATGCTAACTTTTTTTTTTTACTAATATGCCTTTGTTGATGTACATTTTCTTTAGATTTGATACAAATATTCCAGGAATGTTATTTTCTGAGCAATACATTCAACTTTCTACAAGACTAGCTACTCCTTTTGTTTATGGATTTGGAGAGCATACATCATCATCTTATAAGCATAGTACTAATTGGAAAAAATGGAGTCTTTTTGCAAGAGATTCTTCAACAGATGTGAGTTGGTTATTTTCTTGTTTACTTCTAAATTTTTAAGTTCATGCTCAGTTAGTTTTTGAAATGTTATTTTTTAATTTTTAAATAAAGTTTTCTAATTTAAAATATCTAAGTCCTTTTCTTTGCCATTGATTTATAGAAAACTTCATTAGGTGTTTAAAAAATAAAAGGAAGCTAGTAAAGTGAGTCTATCTTAATTACTTTTAGAAAATAATTTTTCATAACACTAACAAAAATTTTATTAAAATTACATCTTTGAAATCGTAAATTTCTTTTTCATTTACAAGGAAACATAAACTTTGCTGACCATCAATATCAGTATCCAAAAGAGTAATTTGAATAAATAAATAAATAACTATTTTTTGAAGCTTAGTTGTGTATCATATTTGCCAAATTTCATATATTTATTTCATTGGTAATAATCATTTCTCATAAATTGACATAAACATTGCATTGTTAACTACTGACATTGATAGGCTTAAAATATATTAAATCTAAAAATTTGCAATTTAGTTCAATTTCCTAAAATAAAATGTATTTTTGTACTTACAATTTTTGTCTTGTTCGTGTTTTTAGTTTTATCTCTTATTTATTCATAACAAATTGGTCATTTTTCCCCTCAACTAAAAATTCCTAATAAAAAATATTGAAATGTTTAGTGTTTCTATTGTTGTTCATTTTAATTTATAAAGAATTTGAATAATAGTTTTTATTATTGAACTGAGATAAAAAAAAATATTCTATGTGAAAGATTCTTTTGTGAATTCATAAGTATTTTTTTTAAAAAAAAATTATAATTAACTGCAAAATCTTTTATTCTACTTTATTCAGAATTGTTTTTTGATTATTTTAATAAATATTTAGTTGGACAAATAATAAATATTGTATTTAGATGCAGTCATTTGTTTTGAGATCACTAATATTTTTTTAGTAGCCAAAAATTGCTTGTTGTTTTTATTACAGATTATTTTTCTAGATTGTGCTTTCACATAAAATTTAATTTCACAAAACTGAGTCATTTAATTAAAACACTATTTTTAATAAAATGTGTAAAATTAGCATAAATGCATGAAATTCAATAAAGTAAAAGTACATTCTTTCTTTATTTTATGTTTATTTCTTTCGAATACTTATAAAGCAGTTTCAGGTTTACATGTATTAAAATTACTAGATTCAGCATAAAGATTTTTAATGAAAGCATGAAATTATTTTTTGCTGTTTCTTTCACAATAACTAATTAATGATTAAAATTTTAGAGTTCTTCCAACTTGTATGGTGTCCATCCATTTTACATGAATATTGAAGAAGATGGCTGTGCTCATGGAGTTTTTTTGCTCAATAGTAATGCTATGGGTATGTAAGTTATCAACTTTATTTGCCTTTCCTTAAAATTAGAACAATATCCATTATTTTAAAAGTTAAATTAGGTTAATTTTGATAATTTTAATGAGTGTTATATTTTTCTCATTCTTATAACAAAATAACAATAAAGTTTTTCTTTTTAAAATTATTTTAAATAAAGTCTGATTTTCTAATGACTATTTCATCAAACTGTTTTTATAAATATACTAGCCGTTACCCACCCGCTTCACTGGGTATTTCACTATGTTGTATATATGTATACTATTTACATATATATTAATTATTGATATCTAGCATCAAGAATTCGATTGTATTGAAAAATATATTTATAGCTGTTACACTCTCGCAAAGAAAAATAAATTATATTATCTAATTTCTATTTATATCTAAAATAGAAGTAGAAAGATTTTTTTCGCTCACTTAACCTAATAATCAAGTGGATTTCCACCAAAGCAACTTTCAGTGGATCTCTACTCCATAAAATAAGCATGCGTGCTAAATTTCAAGTCTAAATCTAACAGAGCAAAAACGGAATTTTTATCATCAGTACCTCTTTGAGAGCACTCTTAGCGAATTCCAATTCAACAAAAGAAGCATGCAAACCAAATTTTATTATTGTAGTCTTAGCAGTTCGAAAACGGGAATTTTGTCTATCAATACGCCCCCATAACTCTCCCCGCTTCCCCCTAGAGTTGATTTCCGTAAAATCCATTCTTAGTGGAACTCTATTCAACTAAAGAAAAGTGCTCAACAAATTTCAAGTAAATGAGTTAAATTCAAAAACAGGAATTTTTCTATAACACGCCTTAATCCTCGTAACCCCACTCCTTTGGGGTCCGTTTTCGCAAAAATCTTTGTAAAAGGAACTTTATTCCATGAACGGAACATACCTTCTAATTTTCAAGCAGGTGTTTCTATTAGTTGAAAAGTGGAAATATTTATCTATTATACGCCCCTTAATCCCCCTCAGTGACCCTTGGGGATCCATTTTCCCCAAAACTATTTTGTAACGGATCTCTACACCATGAAAGGAATTAAACTTGCAAATTTCAAGACTGTACGTCTAATAGTTTAAAAATGGAAATAATTATCCATAACGCCCCTTAAGCCCCCGCAACACCACTTAGGAAACGATTTTCACAAAACCCATCTTATAGCGGATCTCTACTCAATGAATGGAATCAGCTTACTAAATTTCGAGATTTGACGCCTAATAGTTTAAAAAAGGAGTTAATTGCCTATAACGCCACTTAATTCTCTACAACGCCACTTGGGAGTTGATTTTCACAAAACCCATTCTGTAGGGGATCTGTACTCTATGAAAGGAATCCGCTTACCAAATTTCAAGACTGTACGTCTAATAGGTTAAAAATGGAAATAATTATGTATAACACCCCTTAAGCGCCCTCAACGCCCCTTGGAGGTCGATTTTTTAAAAAAATCTTTATGTAGGGAATCTCTACTTTATGAAAGAAATCTGTGTACCAAGTTTCACGACTGTACATCTAATAGTTTAGTAATGGAAATAATTATCTATAATGCCCCTTAAACCCCCGTAACGCCCCTTGGGGTTCGAACTTTGCAAAATCCGTTCTTAGCTGACGTCTACTCCATGAAGGGAACCTACCTACCAAATTTCAAGTCTGTAGGTTTAATAGTTCCGGAGATATCGTGATTAGTCAGTGAGTGAGTGAGTGAGTCAGTGAGTCAGTCAGTGAGTTGCTTTTCTCCTTTATGTATATAGATTTTATTTATTTATTTTTTCCCCTTATACATAATTTATGAAGTGTTATAAATTTAGCTATTTGTTTAATTAATATTTCAGGTAACTGTGTTATTTTCTTTCTTTTTTTTTTTGATATTTCTCTATGGGAATTTGTTTTTAATACAATTGATTTCAATACATTTTTTTCTCATTTCATTTGACTCATTTTTTTAACAAAAATGAAGCAACTTTTTAAAACTTTATGCTTATTTATATTTTCTTTCTAATTCTCTTGGTGCATATTTTTTGTAGAATATCTACTAATTTCCTTTTTAAAAGAATACCTTTTCATGATATGTTACATTTTCTATTGCATGCCTTTCATATATTAATTTCTTGGTTTCTTATCTTTTCTCTTTCAATATATAGCTTTCATTGGATGAAATTTATTTATCAATTGGTAAATATCTTTTTTTTTCTCTTAATAATATGGTTTAATATAACTATTACAAAGTTTGCTGTAGCACAAACATAGATTTAAAAGACTTATTTTTGTTTTCAGAGGTTATATTCCAGCCTACTCCTGCCCTTACATTTCGTACAATTGGTGGAATTATGGATTTCTACATTTTTCTTGGTCCATCACCTGAGGATGTAGTTAAACAGTACTTAGAAGTAATTTCAATATATATATAAATTAAATGCAGTTATGTTGCTTAAATTGTCTTGTGTTGTATTTTATTTATTTCTTCATATAAATCTGTAGAATCTTGTGCATAACCTGAAAAATTTCTAATCAGTGTGGTGTAAAGTCAAATTATTAAGTTTTAATAAAAGTAAACACTCGCTCAGAAACTTTATAAATCTTTAAGCTTTATTTATTTTAAGAATGTGTATTGTCTTTAATTCTCTAAAAGTGTGAGGTGGTGTTTTTTTTAAAGACAAAAATATACATTTGTAAATTTTTATGGTTTCTTCAAAATGAAAAAATATAATCTTGAGAATGAACTATATGGTATTGTAACTCAGTAATTTAATATCTTGAACTCAGTGGTGTAACAGCCATTAGAGGGCTAAGGCCTACTGTGCTGTCTCATTTATGTGACTTTGGTGCTGAGGTGCCTGAGTAGATGTTCCAATCAGGAGGTTAGTCTGAAGTGAAACCCCCAGTGTTTAGTTCCCAAGCAAACTTGGTACTCATTTATTGACCCACTGAAGGGATGAAAAGCTGAGTCAACTTTGGCTAGCCCAGGGTTTGAACCTCAGATCTGTGGCGTGGAAATGGGAAATGTTACCACTCAGCCACTGGGCTTCATAATTTAATGTCTTAGCTATTGTTTATGTATATGTAGTAAGTGTTTAGACTAGTGATTCTCAACCTTTTTCTTTTGTTGTTGTTGTACTCTTTTTAACTATTTCAAAATTTGGCTGAACACTAATAATAAATAATTTAAAAGAATTTTACTTATGTGTAATACGCTATTTAAATTAGTTAATGGTAATAATTTTCAGTGTGAAGTAAAACAATATGTGCAAAATGTTTATTGAGTAATTAACTATACATTTAATGTAAAATTTGAGTTTGATGATTTTGTTTATATTTGGTCTTAAAAATGATACTACTCTCATTTCACCATCTACATTTAAAAGTATCGATCTTTGTTTCATTTTTATGTTTGTTAATGCTGAAAATCAGAATTTATGCAAATAAGATGTAGAAAATTGTAACAATGTTTTGAAAACTTTTTTGGCTATTATGAGATAATTGCCTCTAATTTTAATCCAAGAAGAATTAATTAACTCTTCCAAATATTTTGAAATTAAATCTCGATTATTACAGAATGAATTAGTTTTTCTTCTTCATTCAAACTTAATTCATACACAGATGTATCCATTATCATCAAAAGGATTAACGAACCCAATCATTTTTTTTCTATATCCACAAAAAAGTAAGTTAAATATACCACAAATACCCTTGGTTCATCTCTACAAACCAGATGGATAATTGTTCCAGATTTTATTTTTTTCTCAAAGTATAATTTAATAAACAGAGTATAGTTTAATTTAAAAAACAAATAAATTGGCTGCACACAAAAGTGTTGTGGCATAGTGGTTGAGAATCACTAGTTTAAACAAACTTTTAATAATTTTATTCTTATTTTACTGTAAATTTTTATTGTAAGCTTAATATAAGCCATTTTCTGGGAAACTTTCCAATAATAAATAGTTGAATTGAAATTCAATTGATACACTTTTCAGACATATTGTAATATATTTTATTAAGATGTAATAGGAAATGTGTTAAATTTTTATATTTAAGAAAGATCTTACTAACTAATTAAACTTTTTGTTTTAGGTTATTGGATTACCAGTTATGCCACCTTATTGGGCACTTGGCTTTCAGCTTTCTAAAAGAGGATTTGCAACCATACAAGATGTTAAAGCACTTACTCAGCGTACTGAAAATGCAAAGATTCCTTATGTAAGTAAATTTTAAATATGTGTTTGTGTTTCTATGTAATTATAATACACCTCCCTCCCCTCATCGAACAGTCTTAATTTTGTAATTACATTGCTTTCTTCTTAATAAGGAGTTTTAGAATCATGATAGTGTGATTTATTCTGGGTTCTAAGGGATGACTATGAAATTTGTTTCATTCTTACTGGAAACCTTTTAAATATATATATCACTAGCAGTCCCGACAAGCGTTGTCCTGTACACACGTCTTAAATCTGAAAATTGCAAACTTTTTGAATAAAATGTAACAATCTGGACCGTTTTGATGAAATTTTTTATAAAGAAAGTTATTACAATACCTTGCATCATCACATGTACAGTAACCACAATTCAATCTATCGATTGCGTGTGAGTATGTATTTATTATGAACTAAGTTGAATATAGAACCTATACTGAATAGAAATTTAAACTTGTTTTGATGAAAGGGTAACAAAGATAAAACTCAAGCTGTTTTCATAACAGGTATATTTTTAATAAACAAAAAAATAAATTTATCGTAATGCCATTGAATGTACAATGTTTTTGGTTAATCCTTGAGGAGTATAAACAAACAAATGCGATAGTTTGTCAAACCTCGGACATGCAACATATAATTGGTGTATAAATGCATGCAACATATAATTGGTTTTCTAAATCTAAGTCACAAATTGTCATTGTTTGACCTTGTGACTTATTAATGGTCATAGCAAATACTAAGCGAATTGGAAATTGCAAACATTTGAATGGGTAGGTGAGTCTAAAAGAATCATTGGGATCTGTGATAGAAGTACAACTTCACCTTGAAGTTTGCTGCTCAAAATAGTGGCAACAAGAATATAGCCCATGATTTTTTTTGAGGAACAATCGCACGCCCTTACATAATTTTGGCACATTTTTAACTAATTGTGATATCGGACTGAATTGTAAATCTCAATCATTCTCAAATCCACTTGAACACACACAAAAAATATCATCTAAATCGGTACAGCCGTTTAGTAGCAGTTCAGTCACATACTGAAAGACTGACACACACACACACAAAAGAATTACATATATAAAGATTATTTGAAGAGATATTAATTAAAAACGCTAAAAAGCACGATTCCTCTGCATTTTTGTAACAATAAAGACCTGGTTTGGCCAGTTTGGCTGAAAATCGATTTTCGACGCCAACTTGCGTCATTTTTATAACAATAAAGTCGTTACAACAATGCAGGTGAATATTGAGTTGAATGTTTTTAATTAATATCTTTTTAATTAATTGTGATATCTGAATGAATTGTGAATCTAAACCATTCTCTCAAATCCACTTGAAACCACACAAAAATTTTCATCAAAATCGGTTCAGTCGTTTAGGAGGAGTTTAGTCACATACACACGCACAGAAGATTTTTATATATAAAGATAGGTACTTTTCAAAATGAGAAGTGATCTGTAAAATTCAAAATAATTAAATAAAATGTATTAACATTTTTTTAAAAAATTTATTACACTAATTGAAGATTTATGTGATTTTTGTGTGAAGTTATTTATTAAAAGAGTAAATCTACCTTATTAACACTTAAGTTGTATGTATGTGTCATTGAATGACATGGAGGTATTTATAAAGCTAGTTTTAAAATGTTGAATTAAAATTAATTTATAAATTTAATTTCAATAAGATTTTCTTTTGCAGGATGTTCAGTATCTTGATACTGATTATATGAACAATTATAAAGATTTCACATTTGATGAAAAGCGTTATGCAAATTTACCTGCATTTGTGGATGAACTTCATGACAAAGGAAAAAAAGTTGTCATCGTTCTGGTAATAAATTTGTTTGTAAACTGTTTTTTGTTAAGTTTTAAAAATGAAAAATTTTATTATTTTTTGTAAAATTTTTGTTTTTTATTTTTTAACTGGTTGAATACCCATTCTTTGTGTGGGTTAAATTTTTTAAAGTAAAGCTTAATCTAGCTAGCAATCATCATATTTTTTTTTTTAATGATTACCCAAACCCAGTGTAAGACAGCATATTCAAAAACATTTTTTTTCCAATGACAGCTTCTCTTTTAAATTTCTTGAGAATTAGCTTCCTATGAAAGAACGATTAAACAGAAATGTATATTTTAATCTAAAACAGAAAATGAACATGCCAAAAGAATAAGTAGAAGTAATTGTGAATGCAAAAAGAAGTATAAATTTTCATCACAGATAAATTAAATAAATTTAAGAATACGCCACCGTAAAACTGCCACTAAACATTTCATAAAATGCAATCATAATATATATCAGGTAGCCTTATGCTGGAAAAGAAATTACATTTATTTGAAACAGAATTGTTGTTATATAAAGAGCAAATGAATAAATAAAGTAATGAAAATATGTAAGGATTTCCTAAAAACTCTACACAAATTGTTGGAAACAAAGCTAAACCATAACATCTTTTGTGATTAATATTCACTTCAACAATGAATTAAAAAATAACTGTAAAAAAAACCCCTTGTAGTAAATGAGAAAATTACATGATCCTGTTTCAGTTAGGACAGGGATACTCAACCTTTTTTTTCTGCTGGGCCACATGCATATGTCAGCTATTTCATGTGGGCCGCATACATATGTTAGTTATATCATGCTGGCCACAACTTGAGGATAAATGGAGGAGATGGGGAGAATGCTTTAAGACCAAGATAACATTGGAAATTTAAAATGAGGAAAATTAATTAAAATATAATTCCTGTTTTGCATTTTATAATAATTATTTTTTTATTTTTGTCACTAACACTAAATTAGAAGCATTTAAGAAACATTCCACAATTTCTGCATCAGTAATCAGTTTTTTATGATTACCAATAATATAACAAACTTCATAGGATGTCTTAGTTACCACTGTGATATTACCACTGACAAAACACTTTGTTGCTGTTGCAAAGATTCTTCAAGAAAGCCTATATCACCTCTTTAAAAAGATCTTCAAGGAGAAGTGTCATTGAATGATTCCTGTTTATTGGTATTTTTTAAATACAGCACTTTGGTGACAAATCAAACAATTACTGATCCATGTTTGTTTTTCACTACAAAATAGTCAACCTCCCAATCGTCTTGAAACAATTTATTTTATTCAAATATTTTCGCTTGCAAGATATGAAAGGTAGGTTAAAATTAGTTCCCCCTTCCCCATAAAATTGTCACTACTCCACTGTTGTCTGTTATCACTAACCGTATAATCATTCCAAATATAAAAAAAATAATATCAATTGGTACCCGTATGACACTGACAGTAAAAAGCAAAATTGATATATTTGATTTCTTGACAAAGAATTTCTCACTGCAATGGACCATGACCAGGCCACTTAAAAAAGGCTCGGTGGGCTGCAGGTTGAGTATCGCTGAGTTAGGAGTTTCTTGTTGAAGGATATTAATTTTCTTTTCATTTGGAGTAAAGATGTACTAATTTTCAGCACTGCCAACTTTGGGACAATCTACAGAAAACTGTTTGTTGGAAAAAGGATTTCTCAGATCCTGCCCAATAAATTAAAGAGATTGTCTTTGGGCTTTGTTGATGCTCATGGCAAAGCTAGTAGGAATTAAGCAATCTTCATGCTATATTGCAAGCCACAATAATATGTAAGAAAAAATGATAAGCATAAATGTGAAGCAGCCTTAACTAAGAAAAAAAATTATATTAAATCAAAAAGCTTTTGAAAACAGATAAAATTAGCCCAGTTTTCATGAAAATACCATAAACTGCTCTGGATGCATAATATCTATAACGGTCGTATTCTCAATCGCGGGTTATCCTCGAGTTTTCCCCGAACTGGAGGTAACTCGCAGATTGGCGAAACATCGTTATTCTCAACTGCGGATCGTGCCACATCCACGGATTATTCATCCAAAGATAACCCGCAGATTCTACCTGCCGATTTTGGAGGGTAACTCGCGGATTTGTAAACAGATATGGACAACCGCTTCAATTTTTTTCTGCTTGAGGATTTAGAAACATTGGAAAGTACTGAAAGGCCAGTTTTCATTCCTTAACATAGGAACAACGTTAGCAATTCAATACTTTTTTTTTTCATGATTCAGCTAAAAATTACGTTTGATGTTATGATTTAATGTTATACAATGAGAATTCAAAACTCGTATTATTTTAAAATTTCAATTTATATTTTGATTGTATACAAGTATATATATCCTTATCTATTTTTTTAATTTAAAATTTGCCAGCAACCCTTTGGTAGGTTAAAATAGAATGTTTATTATGTATATAATCATTAATTTAAATAAATTCTAATGTCTAATAATTCTTAATTCATGATTTCTATAAAATCTTAGAATGAAAATCCAGTTTTTTTTGTGAAGAATAAATTTGTTAATTGAATCTAAAGTCACATTTATCTAAAACAGAACATGTTACTGATTATTTTCCAATTCCATCTAACAAAAGTAATTATACTATTGGTATTGATCTGATTTTATTTGTCACAAAACACTATATACACACACATTTATCAATGTTTTACAATATAGAACAGAAAACAAATTTTACATATACAAAATATTTACAATTTTTCAGTACAGAATATTTTGGTAGCAGAAAAAATTCAAAACTAACTATTCCTAATGACATTTTTTAACATTTCACTTTACAAAAAAAACCCTTATTCAATTAGTTATTATAGTAACTAATAGTAAGTAAATTATAATAAATATAATTTTTTTAAAAAAAAAATTGAACTTATTCTGAAAATTTGTGAACATATTTTGTACATTTTGAAAGTAGGTATAATAAATTTTATTGAAGTTAAAATTTATTATAAAAAAATATGACATCTTCATACTTTTAAAAATCAAGCAAACAATAGAATAAATTTCAGCTATAATAATAAATAGTGATAAAATGAAATCTGACTATTTAAATGACAATAAAGTTCATTTTCTTCAAAAACTAGTGACTTTTCCACAAGAAAGCATGAGAAATAGAGAAGTCGGATAATTCTTCAATTAGTTTCTGCTGCAATAAATGATAGAATTTAGAAACATTACATAAATTATATTATTTAGTATAATTTTTTTTTAAATGAATTCATTAGTATTGTTAATTTAATATTAAATATGCCACTACAGTTTTTGATACATTAATTTTTTACCACACTACAAATTATTCCACTAAAATAAATCTTATTCATCGAAAAGAAATTTTGTAAGCTATTGCCTACTTTTATTAAATAACTTTACTTTTCTGTAAGTCCTTCATTATACATAAATTTTCATACTATAAAGGGGATTATGCACAGTTTATAATTTAATGAGAAATCACAGTATACATTTTCAAGTTTGATTCATTGTACACATTAAACAATGATAATTACTTTAATACATCAATGATTTTGCAAGTTAATTCTTTTTAATCATTTTTAATTAGGTGTAATAATTTACATCTTCTCTTATATATGTGCAAAAGATGTGCATGTCATCATTATTCTTTTTATGAAAAATAGACATATATTTTACACAACCTGAGTTATTTTTTTTTACGTAATTCTAATAAAATATTTGTGAGCACAATAGACAAGTGGTTGTGGTCACAAATTCATAGCCATAGAGTTTGGTGCCTCTGAAAACCTGAAATCTGTCATCTTTAAAAGTCCTCAGGTTGATGTACTGTGGCAATTTAGAATGAGTTACTAATTCAGGTGTGTTGTTCTTGATATTTGCCAGATGTTCAAATGAGATGAAGTTCATTGCAAATAGACCTCACATTGCTTTAAGATGCAACATTAATTATAAATCAAATCAAACGAACTGAATTTTTAACTCTTTTTACGACCATGTTATTTGCATTCCTGGATGACAGAAAAATTAACTTTTACATTTTAAAAGTGTATTCTGAAAAGAAATTTTGTTCAATTATTGATTCTTTTACTCAACATTTCATAATGTGATTCATATTAGAGTTCATTTATGTAATGAAACACAAATCACTATCAGAAAAATCTATTCGGAATAATACGGACAATTTAAATTAAAAGCTAAATAAAGACAAAAAAAATCCATGTACACTTACCCTGAGTTCCTGATGAAATAGCAGTATCATAATCGTCGTTGCAATCATGTCTATACGGCATTGGTTCAATGAGGGCACCCATAGCGGCCAGCAATTCATCTAACAATGTGGTCAGTAACTTTTTGGTTCCTCCACCAGTTTTGAAAGTTTAAACATTTTAAAGCTTCTTCCTTTTTGCGATTTTTTATTTTGCGGCTCTTGTCGACTTTGTTTGGAAAGGCTGCCTGTATTGAAATCAGTAGTCAAGCAATTCCATGCTTTTTCTTTTTTCTTATTGTAAACTGTGCTGGTTATCTTGCAATGAATAACATATCCTTGTGTATTTTTCAATAAGATTCCATTAGAGAAAATTTACTTTTATTTGACGTACTAGCCAGGAAAAGAAAAAAATAGCTGTGAATCGAAAGTCTTGCGCCAAGATACATGTAAACAATATACCACGTGATTATCAGTGTAGAATAACAACGAGTTTAACATTTTGCGAACGCATAACTCTCGGATCCGGTAATCGTCAGTTCGAGAATAAGAAAAGGGAATTACTCGGGAGTTATCGTCAAGGGGGTACCCAATCCGCAAGTTTTCTTTTCAATAACTCGCTATTAAGAATACCACAGTAAGGAAGTCTTAAATTGAAGAAATAATTACTAAAGTAATGAATTAAAGTTAAAAAAAAAGATTACAGAAACAAATTTAGCTTTGGAAAATGCTAAAAAAAAAGAAACTGTAGTATTAATAATTTAAGTAAAAAGTTATCTGTTACAAATTCATAAGAAATTACAATATTAACATTATGCTAAATTAAGAACTGCAGATTATCATGTAAGGCTACTAAAAAAGAGATAGAAGGGGGGAGGGGACTTGGATAACATGTTAAAGCAGAAATGAAAAACAATTGTGTTTTTAAAGCTTAAATTGAACTATTTAAGCAATGCTTTTTTATGATAATTCAATTGAAAAGGAATTATAATTTTGCTGTTAATATCAAATATATGAATAAATATATTAAAAATGTGTAACCATTTCCAAAAAGCAACATGAAGAACTATTTGCTGCTTTCAAAGAATAGCTATGACAACATATTGCAGAGTAAAAAAGCCTTACTTCAATATTTTCTTTAAAAAATGTGAAGCCAATTTTGGGAAGAATCTCTTCCAGATGCACATTATCATCACCCATAGTTTAAGTGTACCCAAGTTTGACTGTTTCTGTCTTTGTACTGCATCATATATACATATACAAACTCTTCCTTTTATTGGTAGATTTTTACTGCTCCTTTGTATTATAAATTTATGTAATTATGTGTGTTAATTAAAATGTTTATGTATGTTCAAAGTGTTAAACTAGGCAATTTTGTAATTATTACAGTATTTGTGATTTTTACACATATAAATGTATATTTTAATTTTTAAAAATGTATCGTGTATTGCATTATCTTAGTTTATTTATGAAAAAGATTCATCGATATGTAAATATTAGTGTCAAGATTTTAAAAAATTGTATATGAAGTGGTACATACTTTTATAGAATATTTCTAATCTACTTGTTGAAGAATGAATTAGAATTGGTACATTTATTCTTGAAATTATTGAATTGAGAAGTAATTACGTGTCAAAATGTTTAGCATATAATATTTAATGTATAAATAATTAATAAAACAAAAACACTTTTGGTGCTAGTTTGATATCTGGGAACAAGTGCCAAGTTGTTTATGTTTGCCAAGATGGGCGATAACATTACAATATGGTTACCTTGATATTTTTATTGTCTGGAGATCTGGTTGCCATAGAGATAACGTATATTGGAAATAAATTTTATTAGTTTTTTCTGCGGTAACCCTTTTCATTTTAGATGATTTTAAATTGATTTTTTTAAAAATTTAACCATTTCCAGTGTAATTGTTCTATTATTTCCGTCTTCTGTTTTAATTTCGGCTATGGATATTTCTATCTTGGATATGGATATATTTTTTGTTAAAGAATTAGTGTTGTACTTTTAATTATCACTATAAATCGTTTATTTTCGCTTTATTTTATGTTTTAAAAATGCTTTTTTTTTTAATGTTCCTTGTTCGATGAAATTCGTTGAAGGAACTTGCAGTTTATAGAACATTGCAAGTTTGCAGGACTTTGTAATTGATATTCATTATTAATTGTAATATATTTTATGTAATTATTTTATTAACAATGTAATATAAAATATGATTATTACTATATGTAATAATCATATATTCGTTATTTATAATTGTTTTCTTATATTTATTTATAAATATTGTTACATATAATTATTTTTAATTATTATGTTATTTATAATTATTATGTAATAAGAGTATTCTTATGCATTACTTTTATTTTATTACAATACGATGATTATTCTTTTTTATAATTACTATTAAATTATATTATAGGATTATTGTATACTGCATAATATTATTAGTACATCAACTTTTTATTATATTATATTGTTATTCATTATTTATTGATTGATCTTGGTTATTCTCAATCTCTTCCTATATTCTTCTTTTAAAATACATTTCAATGTATTTCGAAACAATAACGGACACCACCATATTGGATTTCATTCCAGCGACAGCAACCCCTGCTTGGCGACATGTCCCCGGATATCAAACTAGTTCCCCACTTTTTTTCATTAACTTTTAAGTCAAATGTTTTGATTTTTAGGATCCTGCTATAGCAAGCAATAAAACACTTGAGTCAAACTATCCAGCATTAGATGTTGGTATAAATAGAGATGTGTTTATTAAAGTTAATGGCACCTATTTAGAAGGCTCGGTAAGATTATTGAATATTTATTGCCATTTTAACTTGTTTCAAATATTGATTTTATTTTGGAATTTTTTGCTTCATTTTATTGCATTTAAGTTCATTATTTTCTGTAATTTCTATTTATATTTATCTAATTCTCTCAAGTAAAAGAATTAAATTATTTTAAATGACTTTCTGTAGATGCATGCATTTTACATTGAAAAGTTGAATCTCTCTTATCTTAATATGAAGACTTGTAAAAGAAATTTCAATTTCTTGCTGGAAACATTATAAAATGTGTATAATCATGCTAAAATTTTTTATTATTATTTGTAGTCCTGGCCTGGTAAAGTATATTTCCCTGATTTTTCACACCCAGAAGTTAGACCTTATTGGACTCAAATGTGCACTGAATTTCGTAAATCTGTAAGATTTGATGGTCTCTGGATTGTAAGTAAAAATTATTTTTTATTGCATTTAGCTCTCAGTAGCATCACTTTATTATTTGACTGTTATTATTTTTAAATAGGAAATTAAGCTTATTTGATCCATCATTGATAAAAGAAAAAAAAAACATAATATAAATTAAAGGTAATTTAGTTTATATAATTTAAATTATTTTTTTAGAAAATTAGCTTGAATTGTTTAAAATGTATCAATTGAAAATCATTGCTGTATTTTATTTCTAGTCAGTATTTTCTTTAAAAAATGTTATTAATACTATGTTGAATATATTTAATGTTTATCAGTCATTTTTTTAAAGTTCAATTATGTTTGAAATGTGAATGGCTGGGAATTACTGTATATGAATTGTATTTTAGTTAATTGCTCTTAAATAGTTTTTTGAAGCTTTCATTGATAATATTCAGAAAAAAACAATTGTTCCAAATGCATCTATCTGAAAGGTTTTCTTTTAGGATATGAATGAACCATCTAATTTTGTGGATGGATCCTTAACTGGATGTGGCAAAACTTCGTTAAATTATCCACCTTATGGTGCTGGTATGTATTTCTTGAAAGTTTAAAAAAAAATAATAACCCATGTCTTAACTTCTGTAATTATGTAAATTTTTTCCCATACTGCATGTTTATTGCATGCATTTTTAAAAAAATTATTTTTATTACATTACCCCTACATTAAATAGTAGTTTGTTTTTAATTTCAATTTTAAATTAATTTGATCCTATGGAATGGTTCTTTGTGCCTTATTGACATGATCTGAACAAAAAACTGATTACCTATTGATAAAGACATGTAAAGCACATTGAACTAATGTTTCTTCTTGGTCATTAGTATTGTAAAATTTCCATTTTTTGATATTTATATCTAAAAATTAAATTGCTTAAATATTAATGTTGATTATGTGTTGTTGTTTGTTTAAATTTTTTTAGGTGTTCTTGGATCTAAACTGGATGGAAAGCTTTTTGAAAGAACAGTCTGCATGGATTCTGTCCATTATGCTGGGAAGCATTATGATATTCACAATTTATACAGCTATTACCAGGCAAATGTGACTTACAGGTTTGTTAAAATAATATTTAAAAAAGATATTTTTAGTTTTAATTTTATTTTTGTTGGCAGAAATTTTTCTTATTATTTGTTTTGAATGGTTACTCTGTTACATTCATTTGCTTAAAAATTAAATTATTGTTTTATTTTTAATCATAACTGTACATAATTTGGAGATGGAAAATTAAATCAATATATTTTGGAATTGCATATATCTCAGAGATTAAATGTTTCACAAAAATTAAAAGTTTTTTAAAAAATTGGTAAATTGTATGTATATATATATATATATAGTCTTATTCTCTACAAACAAGAGATAGCATCCAACAATCACATTTGAAAAACACAAAGACAGTAGGAAAATCACACAATGAAGGACACATGAGCAACCGAGATTAAAAATTATAAAATGGATGCTGCAGTATTATAAACATTGCTGACTTAGGACAGCTAATATATATATATATAAAATTTATATAAAAGTGGAGTTGAACATGTTTTTTGGCCAGCCAACCTTCCCCCTTTATGTAAATAATACTGAGCAAAAACCTATTGAAAGTAAGGGATAGGAATATCTAAATCCATTACAAGATTGAGGTAACTTGCCTAAAAATCGCACTTAAAAATGCAGAGCCCGCGCTAAATCTGAGTGCAATAAAAAAGCTATTGCTAGATTCTGGACCCTAATGCAGATTTAAATCATGTGAATGGCTGAAATGTGTGTAGCACTTAACAAAAGTGTAAAAAGAATGGAAATAAAAGTTAATATGAGAGTTACAAATTACCATAACTTTAGTAACACTAGAGTATATATATGAATAAAATATTAAGTAATTTTATTTAATATTAGAATATGGAGGTAACTATAACTATGAAATATGTAAGTTTATAGTGTAATAAACTATTATCAACCTCAGAATTTTTAATCCTATTTTGAATATCTTTATTCATATAACTATTAATAAAATTAATTGGGTATTTCTGATTTGAGCAATATTTAGTAAAATGTTTAGAGTTATTTATTATTTCTGATTTTTTTTGACACCAGAAAATTATTGCTTTGTATATAATTAATAACAATATTTCTGAATATAGAAACATGTACATTACTCTCCCAATGAGGAACTTTTGTAATATTGAAATTAATTTTTCTCTTTTATCATAAATATTAGAAACTATTACATTATCTTTTATTTTGATATGTATGTCAAGAAAATTTGCTTCATTGTTACTATTTGTCTGTATTAAATTAAGATATTGTGGATAAAAATTAATGTTAGGTACAAGATTGACTTGTTTGCCAAAAATGATTGTCATCTATATAACGATAAACATAATATTTAGAATTATTAACGTAACAACTTTCAAAATAATGTGAGTATAAATTGACAAGACAGTTGCTCGTAGGGCCACCTTGTGGCAAACCTTTAATCTGCAGATAATAGTTACCCTTATGATATATATAGTTCTCTTTAAGTACAAACCTAAGTAGTGAACCAAATCTATCATTATTAACATTACTAAATAAATTATCTTTATGTAAATTTATAAGTATATTAATCAAATCATCAATATTAATAGAGTTAAAAAGATCTTCAAAATCTAAACTAGACTAAATAAATCTTTTTATCTTTCATTTGTCCAATAAGTGAGTTACTATTTTTAAGAATGGCTGTGGATTTAAGATTATTTATTGTATCATGTAATATTTCATGGAGAATTTTGCCTGTTTTGCTAATATATGTATTAAATCCATTTGTAACTGTCCTAAATTTGACTGGGTCTTTATGAAATTTGGGAGTGAGAAATATAAGTGGAAATTTAAAATTATTTTTAATTTTTTTTTTGAATTCTAAATTGTTTATGAAAAGCCAAAATTCGATTATTCATTTCTCTATCAGAAACAGATGACTTAATAAAAGCTGTATTATTATCAAAATAATTGTCGATCATTAAATTATAATAGTATTTACATTTGAAAGCAAACTTTCCTGGCACTTTATCAACATAAACTATAAACTATAATAAATTTATTTTGAAATTTTTTAATCTGATTTTTAATATTAAAAAAGATTTTATTATCTGTACCAGTTATATTTATTCAGCTGCTGTGTAATATTACCTTTGAATTCTGTGAATGCCTCTATAGGTATATTAAATTTAATAGCTATTTTGTATATAAATTGCTCAATATCATTATATAATTGATTTTTTTATAATTTTATTATTATATTCGAAATCATTAATCTAAAACCAGTACCTTTATTCATTATGTTTCTAAGATTATTGTCTTTTACAATATTGAGGTCACCAGTAACAACATGTTTGTGATGTTTATCAATGAATTCTTTAAATACATTACATTTACATATTAAGTTATCTTGCTTTATAGGCACATTATAGTTAAAAACTGATCTACCTATTTTTTTATTGTATTTAAAGGCTTTTTTAATAGTAATATTTTGTATTGGGAAAGATGACATGTGTTTATTAAAAATGCCAGAAAAATTAATATATGATTTATTCATATATAAAAGTGTACAATATTCTATTTGGTAATCTTTATTTACATTAACTTTTATATATATTATGTTTGTTTCAAAAATTTGTGAATGTTCTTTATAATATGCAAAGCATGGCAATCTTTAATTTTATGTGAAATTAGTACATCTTCTGTAATACATAATTCTGTCTTACTGAGTCCAAACATAAAAGATTTAATGTGTTTTATGTTAAAATTGTTGTCAAAGCTCTGTTACAAATATCTATAATACTATCTGTAAGGACTTTTTTGTCTCTACATAATCTTTTAGTTCTAGCCTCTCTAGTTTTTCTTTTATTAGATATATTAATCCCATTATTGTAATAATATTGAGAATTTTGTTTAATTGCATTTAGAATATTTTTTCCTTGGTATATAATACATTTAGTCCTTATAAGGATAAACTGCATTATAATATTTAATATATAATAATTTACCCACCATAATCTTTATTTAATATTAGGAACAACTTTAATAATATTGAGTGAAGCATGTTCAAAACCATGTGTAATAAAGTGTCTTATTTCTATTTTATTTGAATTTTTAATACTATTGAAGCATTTTGTATCTGACCTATGTTGATTAATTCTAATATTCATTTTATTAGATGTCTGACCAATATATTTAAATTGGCATTTATTACATGTCAATAAGTAAATACAGAAGTTATATGTTTTACAGAAGGTAAATTTAGAATCCTCTTTGATTTTATCATTATGGATCATTTTACAAGTTTTGCATCTTTTGTAAAAAGGAATAATATAAATATATATTAATTATTTTATTTTTCAACCTTTTTTTTTAAATTTTTTATTTATTATTCTTATTTTTTTTTTTTTTTGCAGATACAGTATTAAGTAATGATTTTTTTTTTAGATTTTAAAATTTCATCATTTAAAGATTTTAACTGCTTGTGGATTAACTGATAATTTTTTTTCTAACCTTTTTTTCTCTTCATACATTAATAATTTTTATTTTTTGTATGTAGTTATTAACATTTTGGGCTGTTTACTTTGGTGATTCAAAAGTCTATCGATATTTCTTGTCCAAAATGTTTCATAATTATTAATCAAATGACAAAATCTATATTTAGAGCAAAATTTTAGTTTCTTTTATCTCCTCATGCTAAAAATGATATAATAGGAGATGTAGACATTTTTAGCATGTATCAGCTTTCATTATATCTCAATACAATTTTTAGATTAGATTTGTGAGACTCGTATCCAAAACCCACTGGTTGCTAATCTTTAACCCTACCAATCAATATACAATAACTTTATTTTTATATATTCTAACAGAAACTTGTACAATTTTTATATCCCTATTAATTCTGTATACATTACAGACTTGATTCTTTTAATAATTTGATTACAGGACATTAGCCATTATTATTCCTGGCAATCGACCCTTTGTTTTGAGTCGTTCAACTTTTTCTGGATCTGGCCGTTTTGTTTCTCACACTTTAGGTGAGAATCTGAGTACCTGGGAACAGCTGCGAGCCTCCATTCCAGGAATTTTAAAATTCAACTTGTTTGGTATACCATTTGTAAGCCTACTATTATATTAACTTTTTTCCAAGATTACTCTAAAAAAATTCTTCAAAGGCAAAGTTTAAACAAGTTTTATTTTAAAATGATAAATAAATGTAATCTAATCCATCCCCCCCACCTCCCTTTTTTTTAAAAATAAATAAATAAAGGATTTAAGTATTTAGAAAGGGAAGTGGGAATAATAAGATATAGTTAAAAACTTAATTTTTCAGCTTTAGTTTAACTTTTCTTTAAGTAATAAATAAACATATTTGGCTGTTTTATTTTCAATTTCAAATATATTTTATTTAATTCAGATTTTCTAAATGTTTTTGTTACAATAAAACTTAATATTTTAACATAGTACCAAATAACGATTCATAAAAAAAAAAGTTGCACTCATGGGTACTTTATAAAAATGAAAAGCAATAATAAATGAACAAAAATCCTTAGAATTTCCTTTAAATATACTTTAATATCATTAAAAAATTAATTTTGCATTTTTTTTTTTTCTTATGTTTCTATTAATTTTTTCTTGTTTTCTGTGTTAATTAACTTTCTGGAGTGCTCATTCTTCATAGGGGTGAATTTTAAAAATAAAACTCATCAATTTCTCCAGCTAGTTTTCATTAACTGTGTCAGTAATTTTTTAAGTGATTGCCGAACGTGTTTAATAACTTTTAAACAATTTTTAAAAGATTAAATTTTTGGAATGGTCCATTTAGAAAATAATTGTGTTTATTTTTTGTGGCAAAATTGCAAAGATTTCCCAACATAGAATATACTATCATGTGACAAAATATACCCTCCCCCAAAAAAAAATATGTGAAAAGTCATTTTTCTCCTTATATTTAGAAAGAAAAAAGTTAAAAGCTTAATGATTATGGGGTTCAAAATTTGCATAAAATCTACAACAACTGTAATTCTCAATTATTTATTTATTTTTAAGGAAGATGAAATGCTTATTATTTTTTTCATATAAATTCTGTGTCATTTAGATTGATGGGTTTTTGTATATTATGACTTAAATAAATTAGATATTGAGATGTCTCACAGTGTCATTTTTAAAAGTTTCTTCAAAAATTGGCTAATTGATTTACATATTCCTCATAAAGTCAGTTCTTATTTTAAAAGATTTGAATCTCTCAGATAGTGTAAGAATTGTAATTCCACAACATTTCCAGCTGATTTACTTATGAGCTCTGCAGAAAAAATATACCAAATTTGACATATTAAATTGAATCCAAAAGCTATTTAAAACAGATAAAATAAGTCCAATTTTGAAGAAACTCCCCTATAAGCAGTTCTAAAAAGATCCTGATTTAGACTGCACATTTAGCAATGGAGAAGAAAAGATTGTATCATTTGGACTTCTGTCAAAAATACGAGAACAGTATTTTTCCAATTTGGCGAAAGGAGTGTACTAAAAATAGGATCTGGACGTATAAAATATTATGTATCAGAAAGTCTTAAGCTGGAAAAGAAATTACAAAATTAGCATTAAGTTTAAAAATGATCTAAATCAATCAACTTGTACTAGTTTTTAGCTTAAAGATAAACTGTGTGAAAAAGAAATTGGAACACATACATTAATTGAAGTAAAAAAAAAAACATTAAATATATGGCATGGTTTGATTAAATCAACATTAACAGTTTGTAGGTATAAACTGTAAAAGAAATTGCAGCATTAACATCAATTTAAGTTAAAAATTATATAAAAATGATAATTACAAATCAAAATTTAGCTTAAGAATACTAAAAAGAATAAAATATGTTTATTTTTTTATCAAATTGCATCTTGAATGTAGAAACAAAACTGTAAACACAAATTGTGTTGCCAAAAGTCTAAGATTCAGTTGTTGAAGGATTATAATTTTTTTAAATGATTTATTTCAAAAACAATTTTAATTCTGCTTCTCAGGAAAAGTTAATGAATAAATATAACGATAAATAAATAAGATGACAATAAAAATTTATAACAATCTCTGAAAAACTACCTAAAAAATAATTTATCGCTTTCAGAGATAAAAATATGACAAATAGCTTCAAAATTAACTTTTTAAAAAAAATCTAAAATAAGTTTTTAAAAATCTCTTTGAGGTGAAAACCATTATAACCTATCGTTTCAACGTTCTAAATTTTATGCTTTACACACAAAAACTCTTTCTATTAATATACATTAGTTTGTTATATTTTTGTATCTATGTAATTTTAAAAGTAAGAAGAAAAATATTTTAAATTAGGTTGGAGCTGATATCTGTGGATTTAATCTTAATACAACTGAAGAATTATGTCTGCGCTGGATGCAACTTGGGGCTTTCTATCCATTTAGCCGCAATCACAATTCCTTTTATTCTAAGGTATTGATATTGATTTATATTTATACGGACTTTTAATTAAAAAGTATTAAACCATAGAGAATTCTAAATTATATTACTAGCCAATTTTATCCCATCAAAAGTTGCATAAGAATTATAGTGACAAATTTCATAGTCCATGGACAAGGATAAAGAATGAGATTGCACTAATCTCATCTCAATTTCCTAATTTGCTTATTTAACTTTTTAAGGACATAGCAACTTTATTTGAATTACATATAGCAAAATACATGTAATGTAACAACTTATTTATGCAAAAATACTTATTGGAATCATAAGTGCAACTGAAATTTGCATTGTATATTCTCTGGTGTGTGAATTATCAGAAGTTGAATGAGAGGATGGAAGTTTTGGATTGCTGTATGATTATATTATAGCAGTGTAAGGGATAATATTCTGATGTTTCATTGTAAATTTTTTGCACATATTTTGTATTGAAGATTTTAATATGTATTGTCCATCTGGTGTAGTAGTTAGCGACGCTGACTGCTGTGCTGTAGGGCCTGGGTTTGAATCCTGGAGAAGACATGGATATTTGTAAATGTATAGTGCCTTTGCGGCACAGGGTCTAATGACAGGCGTCACTTAGCCCTTGCCATAATGAATTTCATGGGCCTTGATCTGGCCTTTGCCGATCAGGAGGCATTAGTAACAACAACAGATCTTAAATATTTCATATAGGACAGTGGTACACCAAAATGTTATTTTTTTCAAATTTAAATAACTATAATTTAATCACTTTGAATTATGGGTAAACTCCTAGGAGAGCCCCCACCCTTGGCGCCAAACCGGAAAAAGCGCCAAGCGAAAACGAAATGGCGCCAAGCAAACCCGACAATGGTGACAAGTAAATATAGCAGTATAAGATGGATGCGCAATGAAAATATATGTAAACAATACAGAAATTTAACATTTAAGATAAAAAATAGAACAACAGCACTTACTTTCTTATTGTTGATCCTTCCCAAGTGGAGGGTAAAGTGTAACAACTGCTTTTAAAAAATTCTGGAAAGTCTCGTCGCTAAGTGAGTGATCGCGAGAGCGCCGCCATAAATACTCAGCGAGGTAATGGTCGAACATGCCTTCTGCGTGGCTGGTGTGATTGTGGAGAAAACGTTTTATTGCCGACCATGTACCCTCAATTGAATTGGTATGAGCACCGGTATCAGGATCTTTAAAACATACACTATGATTCACCTCCAAATGCTTAAAACCCTCATCTGACAAACATTTATACGCCTTCCAACAATCAGAAACAATCGTACTTCCAGGCAGGACCCATTCTTTAATCACACACAGCAATTCCTCTTTCGTCCGTCGTTCAACAACTCGAAAAAACATCTATTCGTTCCTCTTTCTATACCTTAATCCTTCTTTCATACACCATTCAATCAATTCTTTCTTGCCTCTAGCATTCAATAACGTAAAAAATTCTAACGTGTATTCACTTACAAGCGCAGCCATACTTTCAACCCGGTGCCCAACAACAAAATGAAATTTGAAATGCGCGCCCACAAATGACGAAAATTCTAGAAAAAGTTAGAGTTGCCATATGTTGTATTTAAAAGCAAGGTTACCATGACGGCGCAATTATCGCCAACCAAAGTAATTCGCGCCAAGGGTGGGGGCTCTCCTAGGAGTGAACCGAATTATGCAAGATCATTATTGGTCATACAAGCCAAAATCTAATAAGATATGATAAGAATGTGAAAGTCTTCCTTGATGAAAGGTAAAGTAGTTTGAAGACATGTCATTTTTGAATAATAAGAAATCTTGTACAAGGTTAAGGAAAGATAAATAATAATTTTTCCTTTATCCCTTTTTGTTTTTAAGAAATTGTTAAGTATTTATACTTAAAATTAAACACAATATTCCCTTTGTGTGATAAAGTGGGTGATACTGAGGTGGGGAGACATACAAAGACAATACAATACAAAGCATGCAAGCCTCAATGTGTTTGTTACAGGATAGTAAGTGTTTAATTTATTGAGAGTTTTATGAGATAGCTTTGAATTATTGTTTGTTTCAGTCTGGCCAGCCACTTATTTTACTTTAAATTGTTGAGTGTACCAAAATGTTTGAAATATCAAGAGTGTTTTAGGGGGTGAGTATATACTTCAGGTTATCAAGAGATTCGTATTATCGAAGGTTTGAATTTGCTAGGGTTGACTGTATATGCATCCCACAGTGATGTGTGTGTGGAAAAAGTTATGGTACTGTCAATAGTTACTAACATTAGGACTGTATATGTCTTTTAGCATATCGGAGTTAGTTATCTTTTAACATATTTATTAGATGTTTGATCATGGTCAATCCATTACATAATTGACAATAGCAGAATAAAATCCATCAAAATTATTACAACAGGTAATTTTTTTTTGTGAGAAATTAAATCACATGAGCTGGAACATCATGTACTGTAATCCATTATCCAAATCTAGTCTATGTACGGCAGTTATATTGTTAACAAAAATTATGGGTAGTTTTTTAGTAAGGAGACTATTTTAAGCACTGATTTGCTTATGTTTTATACTTTCACACTATCTGAAAGTTTAATTTCAAAGTCGTTCTGCTTAATAGATGTTATTTTATTTCTTTTGTCATTCATTTTATGATGATTGTAATAGTTATCTTTGTATAGGTATATAAAAAAGTAAAATAAATTTACTTTAGAAAGGAGAATAATTTTAATTGCACTTTTAAAAATGCTACAGCTTTTTTTCCCTAAATATTCTAAAAACTTAGTATAAATAAAATTACTAGTAGCTAATGTGTGTGTGGTGAATTTTCTAGCTAAAAGCTTAGTGTTAAAGAAGCAAAATAAAAGGTTCCCTTTTTAGAGCTGTTTTTCAATGCTTAGGGATTATCTTCAAAATGAAATGACATTTATATGAAATGCCAACTTTTAATGATAAAAAATATTATATGCTATTATTTTAGCTTATGCTTAACCTTATATTATTATAAAGGTAAAATTTATTTTATAAGAAAATATAAAATTTATAAAACATTTTTGTTTATCAAAGGCAATGTTATATTTTAATTTGCTTTCAGAATCAAGATCCAGCTAGTTTTGGCAAGAATTTCATTGAACTAGTTAGTAAAGCCTTGTATACACGATATGAATTATTACCGTATCTGTATACATTATTCCACCTAGCTCACACAGAAGGCTCAACAGTTGCTCGACCATTATTACATGAGTAAGCTTTATTTTTTATACATATATATGATTGTAGTATATGAATCAACAATATTCTCTTGTCATTTCTACTTTAAATGTAATATTACTCTCACATTATATAAAATCTTGTACAAGTTTTGGATTTAAACTTGCAATGCTATTGAACCATTTTTTTAAAAAAAAAAAAACAACAAGACTGCGTGTTTGAACTTTTGTTTGATTCTTCTGTTGTTTGTTTCTGGTTTTTTTTAAGTATAATAATTTATATTCTCTGTTTGTTGTTACATGAAAACCTGTTTAATGTCTAATTAATTGTTTATTTGAGTATAGTTTATTATTTTTTTTATTTTATGAAAAAAATGTCTTTAGATAAACACTTTTTTCAGGTAACATCTGTAATAAAATTAAAAACTTCCTTGAACAAAATACATTTTTATTCAAATAACATTGCATGTGTGCCAGACTTATTGTTTTACTTGTAAAATGGTGCTTATTTTTCATATAGTAAACTTAATTGTATTATATTGTCTTAATGCATATTACATTTAGATTTTATACTTTATTTTCTTTTAAATGTGTGTATTATATGTATATTTTAAGAGGATTTTTTTTTTATTTTTAGGTACCCAAATGATAAAACCACATGGGACATTAATTATCAATTTTTGTGGGGTCCAGCTTTATTAATCAGTCCAATTGTAGAAGAGGCAAGTAATGAATTATGCTATTATTTTTTTTACAGTAAAGCTGGCATATTCATTTCTTCCAAATACAATGCAGTCATATTTAAATTTATTTGAAATGTGAATTTTTATTCATATTAACTAGCTGCATGGCCCGGCGTTGCACGGGCTTTTTCTACTTTTATAAATTTTCCCTTTATTTCACAAAATCAGCACTTCTATTACTCTTTTTCAAAATGACCCCCCCTCCTCCTCTGCTTAGCCCGGCATTGCTCAGGCTTTCACCAAGTGTATAACTTAAAATTCCCTGTTTCGAAATTGTTTCGTTTCTTTTCTTTGTCAGACAGGTTTATTCCCCCCAGCGTTGCACGAACATTTTTAAATGCATAACATATTGTCATGGAAATTCCCCTTCCCTTGTTATCAGAGCTCTCGAGTAAGTGAACAGTGGGACTTTAATATTCACTCACTCACTTTGCAACTTTTTCGGCTCCGGAAACGAAAATGTACCTTTTTAAAAATAGCTGTAAGTTGAAAAAAGTAGAAACTTTTATAATTACAAAATTTCACAACTGTATTAAATGTTGAATTAAAATTGTGAGCATTTTTTGAAATGTTCGATACATGGAAAAAAAGTTTCATACAATTATTTTTATTAATGAAGAAGTTTTAAAAACTTTGAATTTGCTAAGTAGTTAATAAATATTTAAAATTTGAGTATTTTTAAAAATTCTTAAAAACAAAAAAGCTTTCGGCATTTTATTTTTTAAATCATTAACTGTAAAAGATCAAAGTATGAGTTTTTTGAAAATCATTTTCATATAAACACATCAATATTATTTCATTTTCCAAAAAATCTTAAAATATGTAAAGTATTGTTTTGTAAAAAAAAAAAAACACTGTATCGTAACGAAATAAATTATCTTTCCAATTACAAAATTGCTGGCAAAGTTATTAAATGCACAAATAAAATTTTGACTATTTTTTAAAAAAATTATAAAAATTAAGCGATGATGTTGTTTTGAACCCGGGTGCAACCATTAGAAAAGAAGCATTTTTAAACTATCGGGCCGCAAAATCTTCGGGAATAAGGAGTGAAAAGACCCTTAAAATAAAAGGAAGAGATATTCAATTTCGCTAAATCTGGTGATTTTCAATATTTAAAGGCGCATCTTTTCTAGTGTAACTTTTCATCAAACGTGATGGGCAGAGAGAAAAAAGGAGTTTGGCGTCCAACAGGGTTTCTCGCCGCTAAACCCTCGACTATTGAAAAATGCATTATTTGTTAAAGCTCTAATTTTTTTCAGGCTTCATTTTTAAGTTAATGCCTTCAAACTTCATATATCTATTGCAAACAACAGTAATTTTTAAGCAAAAAGGAAACAAAAATAATACTTAAATATTTCTCGCAAAAAGGGAAAAAAATCAAAAACACAAATTTTTTTTAAAAGACCGTAATTTTTAGCAATTTTTTCAATCTTTGTACAGATTACGGATAATATTGTTCTACACATGGGAAAAAATTTTCCTGAGATTATTTTTATAAATAAAGAGGTTATTAAGTATTTAAATAAAATTTTGAGTACTTTTTGAAAAATCGTAAAAAAAAAGTTTGACATTTTATTTTTTAAATGACTGATTCTAAAAGAGAAAAGCATGAACTTTTTTAGTTTTTGAATATCATTTTATTAACGCGAAAGAAAATGCAAACGAAACGATTTAGAAATCATTTTCATAAAAACGTATTAATTTTGACTCAACTTGAAAAAAATTGTAAAAAATAGAAAATATCATTATTTTGTAAAATAAATTATACCGTATCGTGGTGAAGTAAATGATCGTTACGATTCTGTAATTATTTTTTGTCTGAGTCTCATACAAGAATTAGATCATGTTTTAAAAACATCTGGGATAAATAAAAAGAAAAGGTCGAAAAATTGGAATTTCGCCGCCCAGCGGGAAAAAATAGCCACAGGGGTTGTTGTTGTGGCTAATGCCACCTGTCTGACGTAGTCAGAACGAGGCCCACGAAATTCATCGTGGCATGGGCAAGAGGTACGCCTGTCGTTGGCCTTGAGCACCATACAGGTGACAGTGCGATTTAAGCTCAGTGAAACTTCCCCGAAGGGACGATAGATGGCGACACGACCTCTATCTCCACCTCCACAATTTCTGCAAGTGAACTGAAGGGGAGGGAAATATTCTCCAGTTCCTGCGCTAGTGAATAAGCCCACAAGACTACGGACCCACTGATTTAACGAGCACGTACTCTGTGTGCCACAGGGGTAAAATAATTATGTGTTTTAAGGTTTTTAATTAATATCTTTTTAACTAATTGCAATATCAGAATCTCAATTGTCAAAATGGATTCCTCGAATCATTCCCGATCTTTTGGTACCTTGGATGAGTTTCTGCATCGTGCGGCTTGTGAGAAGATACACCTAGTCGCATAAATACGTTTGTTTACCTATGAACTTTAATAGTGTAGATGATTATTGACTCTTCTAATAAATCCAGTTTTAGGTATATTTATAGATCAGTAATTTTTTATTGCTTTTATTCAACTGTATTTGTTTCATAATTACACAATATCACAAGTCTATAGAATACAAAATCTAGATAATAAAGATTTCATTCTAGTTTGTTTTAGATTGAAAAATCCATAAATTTTATATAAAAAGTATTAAGAGTTTTGTATTTTAGAAATATTTAACACGTTTTGCTTGTAACAAATTCTAGTTTTTTTACACATGTAATGTTTATTATATAAACACTTTCATTGTGAAGTACGAGATAACTCGTCTTCCAGGATCCATGAATGAATTGTTATTGATTGTAATTGATTATTATTTTTCAAAGTAAAATAAACAAGTTTTAAAGGAATTTATTTCAATTTTAGCGCTCCAAAGAGCAGTGCAGACTCTTGTTACTTTTAGATGCACTCCAATCCTGCAGTTGATTGATTTTAATTATTAAATATTCTTTTGAATGACTTCTTGAGATTTAAAATTTTTATTTTTCATTAAAAATAAATTTTAAAGAAAGGAAACTATCCTATATAGAAATTAAAAGCTAATATTTTTTAAGCTGCATCAGACACCAGTCTAGACTTCACTAATATAGAGAGAACACAGTAATATTCTATTTATACATATTGCCACCTGGTGACAAAAATAAACAACATTTATGTAAATGAGTTAATGCAAATGAGTATGTTTCATTGCTGATTTATACAAATGAGGTAGTTTTTATTTTCCCCAAATAGCAAGCATGATATTAAAAGTTATTAAAAATATTTAATAATTGTACAAATAAATTTTATAGGAAATCTTTAAAGAGTAAGTGTTAGAATTTATTTTTAACAAAATTAAATTAATTCTCAACAGGGACAAAGGTGTGCCATTGCTGCAATGAAAGTGTTAAGTAACTGATACATTTAAAAATAATTTTTAAGAATATGGTTCTTCAAAGTATGTTTTATGCAATTTTTGGGTTCCACAACTTCCATTCATTACAATGTTCTTATCCATTTATTTTATTGTTATAGTAATAAATAATTTCACAGTTACTTCCCCTTTTCTCCCGCCTCCCCCCCAGGGCAGTCATTTTTTTAGGATTTGAAATAGCTAGCAATATTTCTAGTGCCATTTCTTTTATTTGAATGAGTAAACTGTGCAATACTTTCAAGCAAAAATAAAAATTGTCATCTCAATTAAAATACTAGTTAGAGCATATATATTTATCCTATTTGTAATTTGTCAAATTTTTCTTAGAGTGCTACAGCTGTTGATGTCTATTTTCCAGCTGGGATATGGTATGATTTCTACAAGGTTCGTTCATTTTTTTTCTTTCTGCAATCTATGTATAATCTTTATTATATTATTTTACATATTAAATTAGAAAATGATTTTATAAATTATCTTGTATATCAAAAAGCACAAAAGTTTTCATGAAAGTATGTTATAAATAGAAAAAAGGTGTAATAAATTATTTCTGTTGACTTTAAACTATTGGAAAAAAATACAGCATAAATGCACTTTAACTGTGATCCCACTCTCCCACCCCGGGATAATAATGCCCCAAAACATTTTAAATAAAATACAGATTGTTTCATAGTTCCCACCTTTGTTTTTAATTGTCAACATAGCAATTTAAAGTTATGCTAGGGTTATTGGTGATGAACCGCATAATTCTGAGCAATTTTCAAATGAGGAGAACGAGACCTAAACTGGCTCCCACATCCTTCTTCAAACCCCCACACCGTGCCAACGGGAAGGTTTTAAGCCCTGACAGATTTAATGTGCATCAGTCCCTCTTCTTGGCGATTCTTCAGTAGCACCAGAACTGAAACCTGTGACTTGACAACACTTGCCACAAGTACCACCATGGCCACTCAGCTACTGTGGTCATTGTTTGAAGTTGCACTTCATACCCTTTCACATGAAAAATATGAAATGCTACAAGAATATGCCATACTCCTAAATGTGTATCCAATTCCAGCTATTAATTTTTGGGGGAATTTTAGAAAATGTTTTTCGCACACAAATTTATAATCTCATGTAAAAATCTTACTTATTTTGCATTTCATTGATATCTTTTTTTTTAATATTTATTTGATTTTGTCTACCCCATATGAATAGTTTTATTTGTTGATGTTTTTAATGAATATTACATACATAAGTTGCATTGTACTATCACAATCCATTGATACTATGCCAATTATAAAACTCAATAAACTTTGCAAATATAATTAAATTCCTTTTTTGTAAAAGCCAATACAAACCATTTTGCAGAGTTTTTTTCTTATATGTATGTAATCATTAATCATGCTAAACTGAAGTATAATAAGACAATTTAGGTCAAAGTTAAATGGTGAAAGTCATATATTCGCTAACTCTTATTCAACTTATTAGCTAATTAAAAGTTAGGGTTAAACATAATTTTAAGACTTATCAACTTTCTATATTTGCTTGGATCTTTGGGCTTAAAAAAAGAGAAATTATTGTATGAAGAACTGAATTACTTTTTAAAAATACAGAACCCAAATACTTTAATAGTAACATAAATCTACATACCATCAAGAAGAAGGAAAAGAATCCTTATAAAAATTATAAAAGATAAAATCTAAATAACGAAATATTAAGTGAACTCTAACCAGAACCTACCAAACATCCTAACGAATAAGCACTTTAGAAAAATTGTGGAATTTAAAAAACATATTAAACTACAAAAGCATGAAAATCATACACAATTTTTTAAATTATTGTATAGGAAACAAAAATTATGTATAGTTAAAAAATAAGATACTTATTCTCAATTTAAAAATTTCCAAAAAAATAACTGGTGGCACCATTTAGCAAAAGCAAATAGAAAAAATTTTTTAATCATGTAATGAATTAATAAAATTTGAACTTATTACTAATGTATTTATAAAAACAATTATGACCTAAAAAAACAACTAATACATTTTTTTTAGCATTATTACCGTATTTACTCAAATTTAAGCCACACTTTTTTTTCCAATGCTGATGTTACTAAAAATTGGATGCAGCTTAGAATCAAAGGGGAGAATCTGTTGGACGGAGCAATTACAGCAATCATTAGTTCATATATGTATTTGAAAGTTTATAATATTTGTAAAATAACTCTTTATTTTCTTCTTATTCATTTGCATTTTAAATTATTTTAATTTCATAAAATTGGATGTTGATAAACCATTTTATACACTATTTTTCATAAAGACGTCGAAAATTTGGGGTGTGATTTAGAAGCAAAGGCGACTTAGATTCGAATAAATACAGTAATTATGTCACTATTTTTTAATTAAAAAATTGTTACATTATAAATAATAATTTTGCAAATAGATATATGAATATTACTATCCCAAAATGGTGCTTTAATATTAAATGTCTCTTTTATAAAAAATATTATTTATTTTATTATCTAATATTCAAATTTATATCGAGGTAATCTGAAAAAAGGGGGTTATTATTTGGTTTAAATAGGTTCAGATAATTCTGATAAAAATTAATATTAGGAATATATTCACTATTTTTACTTTAAACCATTAAATCAACATTTAAAAATCAATGTAAGTTATCAAAAAACATAAATATAAATTAAATCAACTATTGTCACCAGGTTTACCTTGAGGCAAACCTTTTTAATTGGTTTATTTAGATTACCATTAAACTTAGCATAATTTTCCTTTAGTTAAATATGTGGAATGTTATCACATTATTTTGATCATATTAATTCTAATTTTCTAAAAGAAACTTAACTATATCATGAATATTACCGTATTTATTCAAATCTAAGCCACGCCTTTTTTCCAATTTTGATACTACTGAAATCTCGTGTGGCTCTGAATTAAAGGGGAAAAAATTTGTTGGATAGGACAATTAGAGCAATTATATGTTCATGTATGTAAGTTTATAATACTGGTGAACTAATTTACATCTTATTAATTCTCATTTTAAACTTATTTTAATTTCCTGTAATTGGTTATCAATAAACCATTTTACAATATTTTTCACTAAAACTTGTTGAAAATTTGGGGTGCAGCTTAGATTTAAATATATGGTAATGTATATGCATATATATTCTAACTGTTTTGTTATTGAGTTTGTTTTTTTTAAATCTGAGAGAGAATTATGAATTTATTTTTCTTTATATGTTAACACATTGTTAATTCAGGAGAAAGAAGCCAACACCTGTGAACAAGATGTTTCTACTGAAATTATGTAAATTTGTAGTTGGTTACAAAACTAATATCTGACAAAGAAGAAAGGAAAGCCTAAAACTTATGAAATTTTGAACATCAAAACTTAAAATATGATACAGAAGTTAGATAAGAAATTATGAATCATTATGAAGAGGAACAGTGAATTCCTAAATTATTCACAAATTTAAATGACTGCAACAATGCAAATTTTGAAATCAATTTGCCAGAATTAATTCTTTCCTGCCATTGCTTTTCCTGTTTTCTCAGAAAACAAACCACATGAAACCATTATTTGCTTGGGTTGGTAAAAACTATGATAACCAAAGAATACTTATTTTATTAAGTAAATTGTTTAACATTTTTTAATTAAAGTTATAAAATGCATGATGTAACATTATGTAATTTTTTTGTTTCTTTGTTCTCACAATATTATTTTTATTGCAATATGTTTAGTGATGGTAATTTTTTAAAGGTACTAATATCATTGTTCGTTATCTTCATTTTTTCTTTGAAACAGATATGGGACTTTATTATTTTTAAAAATTTTCTTCTTTTCTGTATTATAAGAGCATATACTTGCATCATTTAAAATTTTATTATCAAGACATTTTTATATTTTATGTCAAGAATTTCAAGAAAACAACACTTTTTATTTGTATATTAAGAGTTAAAAGATCTTTATATTAAACTTTGTGAACATATACAATTTATATGTTATTATTATTAATTAGAATTTGATTGAATTTTTAAGGTTGTTTTTGTCTAAAGTTGATGAATATCAAATTCAGTGCATTTTTTTCATATGGAAAACTAATCATGTGTATTGCCATCATACTTTATCTTTACTGGTGTTAAGAGATCATTACACTTCTATTTCAAATTATCAGTTTTTTTTCACGCATTTTCTATATTTTATTTCTGATGTTGTGACATTGAAAGAAAACTTTAGATGAATATGTGTTACAGAGGAAAAAATTTTCGCATATTTATTGGATATTTTGTAAAATTTAAGCACTTGACATTAGTGGTTGTATGTGTTTGCTTACAATATTTGAATTTCTTTTTTTTACTTAAATAGTTTTCAGAGAAGTTCTTGTATATTAAGTCAAGGCAACCTGAATGGATTTTTCCACATTTATCTAGAAATAACTATAAATGTAGTCTAAATGTTTCAATGTAACTTGGAAAGAAAGAAGTTGGAAAATGCTACTTTTTAAAATCTTCACATTATGCAATATTATCAGTAAAGTTATGTAAAGCTTTTAATTTTATATAACTGTGAAGTGCCACTATAATAAATAAATATGTATATTGATACATTTCTAATTTAAAAAATTATATTCTGAACTTATTACCAATACTTTAAAATGCAAGATATAATTTCACTGCTCAAATATTTATTGTATATCTATACATTAGGGTGAAATTGTCAAAGATGGAAGTGGTACGTTGATGACATTAATGGATGAAGGATACATCAATTTGCATGTGCGAGGTGGTTATATTCTTCCTCTTCAAAAACCTAACATTACTACTTCTTTAAGGTACAATAATTATTTGTTTCAAAAATTCAGTATGAGTTTTTATCAAAATCTGTTAATTAAGTTTATAGCCATTAAAGGAATCAATGAACTTGGTAATTAATCTTTAATCAGTTATGTTTTAATGAGACTGTAGCTTTAATTTCTGGTAAAATAGCTTTTTAAAATCAACCTTACATCATTGTATATTTAAATGCAAATTATAATGAATTCTAATTTTTGATGGAAAGGTTTTTATGTGCTTGGAAGGGAAGTAAAAACTCAGGAAATATCTCTTATACTGACCTCTTTGTGTTTACCAGTATGTACTTGCCATTACTTGTGTATTATATAGCCCATTTTCCTTAAATTATTAACTGTCCCCAAATATTGCTGGATACCAGTGGTTCCCAAACTATTTTGGTCATGGAACCCCAAAATGTGTTGACAATGATCATAGAACCCTGAATATTTTTTAATCAACAACTTTTCAAAATTTAATAATTGATATTAAAAGGAACAAGTATTATTTTGGTATTTCATTGGAAAAGGCAAAAAATAAAATTCATCATGGAAATAATTAAAATACAAATGGAAAATCTTTAATGTGAAGAATGTACCTACTTCTTCAATTCCATGATTTTCTTAAAATTGGGCATTAGGTTTGATAACTGAACTCGCATATCTGGTGCAGCATCAAGTTTGTAATGATATTGATGTTTGTCGCAACATATTTTGAAAACCCAGCTTCACAAATAAGTGGTTGCAAATGGCAATAGAATTTGAATAGCCTGTTTTGCTAAATTTGGATATTCATCGGATACATCTGACGAGAATATTGTTAATGAAACTGTTAGACAGTTTATAAAAATGTGTTAATGTTTTTCCAGTTTCTGTGCTGTGATCTTGGATTCGAGTCTCGAATCCAGTTTGAACCCGAACTGTGGATGTTTAGTCATCTGCAGTTGGCAACACCTTAAATGCAAATGAAGACGTGTTATAAATATACAACTTCAAATGACGAAGGAGGTATAGATATTTTTGTATTCGAGTGATATGCGTATCCACAAGATCGGGTCTGAATGCTTTTTCCTTTAAATGCTTTTTAAGTGGAAGTATATTTTTACATTTACTACAATAGATAGTAAGATGTTTTTGATCCTGAATAAACTACTTTTAAAAACCTGATCTCGTAATTAGACCTCCGCCTCTATGAATACTCTCGTAGAGAAAAGAAACTGTTCTAAATTTGGCTTTTAATTGTATATCCAAACTCAATTCAATCAAATTTTCATGATCCATGGAATGAAATTCTTTTGGTTTTTCTTTTATTTTAAAAGGATTTTGTACCCAGTAATTATCATGATTCTCTAGGTTTGGAAAATAATCACTGACTGATTGCTGTAAACTGGACAGATGTGTTTTTATACCATCATGGATTTCCATATCTTAATCCACTTCAGATACTTCAAGAAAAGCAATAAGCGTCTGGAAACACTCGAAGATATTTTGCTCCACATTTGTCCAGTATTATATTTTCCTTGAAAAGGCAACCAATTTATGTTTTGTTTGCAATATGTTGACTTGATTTCCTTGCAGAGCCAAACATAATTCGTTCACTTTTCCAAATGTATGAGCAAATGTAGATAGCCAAACCATATTATTTAATCTGCCTGATAATTCAAATTTATGACCAATAAAATAAGCCATCAGTTCCTTTAACAATTTAAATATTCGCACAAGCATTTTACCATGCGATAACCATCTAACTTCCATATTAAGAAAAGTGATGTGAAGACTACCCATATCTTCGCACATGACTTTAAAAATATGTGATTGCGATGGTTTACTTTTGTAAAATTAATAATATTCACTGCTTCATTTAGAACAGATTTTAAATGCCTTCAAAATCCTTCTTGTTACTAATGCGTATGTGTGAAGAATGCAAATAAGTACTGTTACAGTTTTTTGCAACAATTTTAATCCGTGCTACAGCACCACTCACTTTTCCTCTCATTGCTTTTGCTCCATTGCTGCATGCTTCAATACATTTTCTCCATTTAAATTCAATGCAGTTAAATATATTCTCCCCCGTGGTGTTAAAGTTCACACTTTCACATAAAAGCAAATCTTCAATTTTTTAAAAATCATACCAACTGAAAACAAGCAAAATTGCTAATCTAGCAACGTCTGTGGTCTCATCTAGTTGTAATACATAAGTGTTACATCCCTGCAACCGTAAAATAAGGTCTATTTCAATGTCATCAGCAATATCGTTAGAAAAAAACACACTTTCAACTTGTTTACTATAACCTTTCATCCAATATACACAAGACGATATCTTGAAAACAAGGTTTAATAAATGATTCACCAATAGCATGTGCCTCGTCTACTATGGCATTATGATAAGATATTTTATACGACACTTCCGTTATCTTTTGGTTATCTGTTTTTAATTTTTTTTACCATTAAAACTCTTGCTGTTATTTTGGCTTTCAAGTTTTCTTTTAAAAAAAGAAATATCATTACCTCTATTAGTTGGGTGATTTTTTTTTCCAAATGCCTCAGTAGGTTTGCTGGTGCTAAGGAGCTGTTTGTCATTGATACCACCTGTGCAAAATTGGAATATGGGGGCTTTAGCTGTATGGAACTAGAAGTTGATGGCATGTGGGTTCCAGAATGCCTGTATCTGTAGATTTCACGATTTCTGCATTACTACTAACAATGTCAGTTTTCTTAACTGCCCATTTTCTAACCAACAATATATTATAAGGGCAATTTTTCTGTTTTAGGTATTACAATATTTCTTTTTATATTGAAACTTTGTTTAGAATCTGAATAATAGTTACTGTTAACAATACAAGGTCATAATAGCATTGGCGTAAATGGATGGTTAACCGATTTCTGCATTACTACTAACAATGTCAGTTTTCTTAACGGCCCATTTTCTGACCAACAATACATTATAAGGGCAATTTTTCTGTTTTAGATATTACAATATTTCTTTTTATATTGAAACTTTGTTTACAAGCTGAATAATAGTTACCGTTAACAATACAAGGTCATAATAGCATTGGGGCGTAAATGGATGGTTAACCGACTTTGTTTACAAACAAACTAGCCCTCCTTCCACTGAAAACAAATAAAAACATGCTTTGCATAGATTAACTGGTGAGGTTATAAGAAGACAAGGGTCATAGACAATCACCAAAGCAGTAACCCAGAAAAGCAGTTTGGAATATGCCGCTATGGCCATCCTTTGGTAGGATCGAAAGTTTGATCCCTGTTAAACATCCATACATCGGTATAATGAACAAAAAAAAATTACATAAATTTTGGGGGTCGATTGTAAACTTTCCAAGATAAATGTGAATTTATTAAACACCATTCATATATATATATATTAATCAAATAAAATTTGTGTCATGGAACCCACTTTGGGAACCACTGCTGTATACAGTCAATAATGAAATAAACCTGTCCATTTATATGGTCAATCTCCATAACCTTGTTTATATACTGTCTTATTTTACTTCTAGTATTTATTATGAAAAATTAATAGAGAGAAATAAAGCAAAACATGTAAGTATTTTGTCTGAAACATGGACTTACAATTGCTAACTTTGAATACTTTAATCACTGATGTAATTTTGTTGGCCCTGATATAGAATGCACATATACAGAATATCAAGATTGTCAGATTAAGTAAAATGGTTGAATAAAAAACATCATGAAACTGTATGATAACACTTAGATTCGTACATATTCAAATTTATGTGATGTTTTCATTAAGAATTAAGGAGATTTGTGGTCGGCAGAATAATGTAGTGAAATATTTCATTTATATAAATTTTAACTGTTGTTATTGAAATAATTCAATTTCCATGATATGTAATTTAAACTTATTTATATAAGTAAATTATTTGACAAAACTTTCACCAATTTATTCATTTATGCTCCTCACAAGTACCATTAATTCAATGTAAATTATAAGTAATAAAAATCCTGTAATGGTTTTCCATAATTTGATTTTCTTTTTTTTTTTATGAGTATATCTTGTAGTCTTTGTAAGAAAATATTCCACATATTTTAACTTTTGCATTATATCTGCAAGCAGATTTCTTTTTTTTTTTAAAAAAAATGCAAAATGAAGTATAGAACATTTACATATAAACCAAAGACTTAAGAGTTGAAAATCTTATTTGCAAAAAATATAGATATTTTTGTCTGGAGTACTCGTACTTTTTTTCCCAAAAATGTTAATTATATTTTATGAATTAACATGAGGTATTCAAAATCAGGCAGTTTAATATGCAGTTCCCCAAGTAAAATTAGTACAAAATAATACCCACTGAGGAAGTTTAACTCTGTTCATTTCTTTGAATACATTGAATTGCCTTATTGTATTTTGTCCCGAGTAATAGGTTATAAAAAGATAGGTTCTTACCTTATAGAATCTGACTTAGTTAACATATCACTGAAGACAAACATGCCAATGTATTTGTAATGGCACAAGGCACTAAGTTTTTCAAAAGTGTATTACTTTTACTGCTTATATTACATTACCATAGTTAATTACTCATTTATTTTTATCTGCTCAAACATAAATCATTTTTTTTATCTTTCTTCTAGTCGTAAACAAGCCATGGGTCTTTTTATTGCTCCTGATGAGTCAGGAACTGCTAGAGGCTTGCTGTTTTGGGATGATGGAATATCTTATGGTAATATTAATTTAAATTTCACTTAGAAAACTTAATGCAAATTAGAATTTGTTGCTGGTTTTAACATCTCTCCCTTTTCTAGAAACACAAGAACACAAGACGTATTTACAAGTAGAACTGACATTTCAAAAAGTGAGAATCACCTTTATCAGCTTCATTACATTTTATTTTTTAGTAGACAGGATTTAAAAGAAGTTTAATCCTCTCACTGTATAGTTATTTTATCAAAGTAGGCTCAAAAATTGCATATTTCAAATCTACATTTTAAAGTTAAAATATACAAAAAAAAAATTGTAAGAGATTTTATTTTTAAAATGTAGAATTAGATCACAAAAATATGAACATAAAATCATAAATGAAAACATAAACAGGAACAGCAAGGGTTGCACAGCGATAGGGTTAATGCCTAAATTTGTAACTGCAACTTAGGTATCAGACTAGTGCAAAAACGTCAATTTTGGTGAAAATGAGGGGGTTCAAGTTTTTTAAATAGTTAATTTTTTTTTTTGCTTTGTAAAATTCCTTTACTTTTGTTTGCTCTCCAATTATTTATGAAAACATAGCAGTTTATGTGTAAAGTAAGAACAACAAAAACAAACTGGAAATTAGATATCGAAAGTATTTTAATAGATTTTTATACTTTTAGTTTTGAATTAATTTAAAAATATTAATTTAAGTAAGATAGTGGTAGAACATAGTGGTATTTTTTTTTAAAAAATAGTTCATTAGTTTTTAGTAAAATTTGGTAATAACTTAGCATGTTAGTTATTTTTAAAGTGATAACTTCTTTAGGCGCATTTTGCTAGAGAGTGAAATTGAATGATGCATTTTAAAAAGCCAAGCATTGTTATGCTTAGGTTTGGACCACAATGGATCGGAATTTTCCGTAACAATTTTAAGTCCTTCAAGACTTGTTATAAGTATGAGAAAACACATTCTCAACAATTCATATATGTTGCATTATCAAGAACAACAAGTCTTGAAGGACTTTTCATTGTTACGGAAAATCCTGATCCAAAATTCTTCCATGGCCTAAGAGAATCTACATTTCTCAGAGATCTACAAAATGAATTTAAAAGATTATCACAAAACAAACTTAAAACAATCACAGATATCTTCACAAACTTCATTTCCACAAAAAAAAAAGAAATATCAATATATTCTTTGAATAGTCAAAGTTTACGTGCACATGCTTTGGATCTCAATTACAGTGTTATTCAACATGTAACTGTAATACTTTCAACAGAAACTTGGATAAATAATGAAGAAAACAAATGTTCCAAAGTTTCATTCTTGTGCTAAATTCCAAAGACACAATCAGTTGCGCAACTGGAGTTGCTACATATAGAAACTAGCCGTTACCCACCCGCTTCACTGGGTATTTCACGATGTTGTATATATGTATATTGTTTACATATATATTAATTATTGATATCTAGCATCAAGAATTCGATTGTAGTGAAAAATATATTTATAGCTGTTACACTCTCGCCCCTTGATATAAAAAGAACATAAATTATAATATCTAAAATAGAAGGAGAAAGATTTTTTTCGCTCACTTAACCTAATAATCAAGTAGATTTCCACCAAAGCAACTTTCAGTGGATCTCTACTCCATAAAATAAGCATGCGTGCTAAATTTCAAGTCTAAATCTAACAGAGAAAAAACGGAATTTTTATCATCAAAACCTCGTTGAGAGCACTCTTAGCAGATTCCAATTCAACAAAAGAAGCATGCAAACCAAATTTTATTATTGTAGTCTTAGCAGTTCGAAAAACGGGAATTTTGTCTATCAATACGCCCAATAACTCCCCGCTTCCCCTGGAGTTGATTTCCGTAAAATCCATTCTTAGTGGAACTCTATTCAACTAAAGAAAAGTGCTCAACAAATTTCAAGTAAATGAGTTAAATTCAAAAACAGGAATTTTTCTATAACACGCCTTAATCCCTCGCAACCCCACTCCTTTGGGGGTCCGTTTTCGCAAAAATTTTTGTAAAAGGAACTTTATTCCATGAACGGAACATACTTTCTAATTTTCAAGCAGGTGTTTCTATTAGTTGAAAAGTGGAAATATTTATCTATTATACGCCCCTTAATCCCCCTCAGTGACCCTTGGGGATCAATTTTCCCCAGGCCTATTTTGTAGCGGATCTCTACACCATGAAAGGAATCCGCAAACCAAATTTTAAGACTGTACGTCTAATAGTTTAAAAATGGAAATAATTATCTATAATGCCCCTTCTGAAACGATTTTCACAAAACCCATCTTATAGCGAATCTCTACTGAATGAATGGAATCAGCTTACTAAATTTCGAGATTTTACATCTAGTAGTTTAAAAAAGGAGTTAATTGCCTATAACGCCACTTGGGAGTCGATTTTGACAGAACCCATTTTGCAGCGGATCTGTACTCTATGAAAGGAATCCGCTTATCAAATTTCAAGACTGTACGTCTAATAGGTTAAAAATGGAAATAATTATGTATAACGCCCCTTGGGGTTCGAACTTTTCAAAATCCGTTCTTAGCTGACGTCTACTCCATGAAGAAAACCTACCTACCGAATTCCAAGTCTGTAGGTTTAATAGTTCCGGAGATATCGTGATTAGTCAGTCGTCAGTCAGTGAGTGAGTGAGTGAGTCGCTTTTCTCCTTTATATATATAGATAAGGGAGATACGACAACTTATGTCACTTCAAAAATGGATATGGCATCAAATACTACTGAATCATTTGGGTTTAATGAGTCGTGTATTGGAGAAATTTGTGCAGCAAAATGGATAAATAATTCTAATGGTTACTATTTATATTTCACCAAATCTCTCTCACCAGACTCTCAAAATTTTCGAATTCATTCACAAAAATTTAGTTGCCTACACCGGGAAGCCGGATCAACTCTTCTGAACAAATTATGTATTATTTTAAGTGGAGATTTCAATGTAGATTTTTGAAAAGACAAATCAAAGCCTTTAGTTGAATTATGTCAAATGAAAGCACAACAAAATACGGAACAAGTCTCGACAGTTTTTTTTAGATGTTTAAATAATTTTGAATCTAAAGTATTTATTACCTATTTCAGCTACCATAAACCCATATTGTTTCCTTCTTAGAATACAATTAATTCACAAATATGATAGTACATTTTGCAAAAAATATTACTTTATGAGTACAGACATATGAATAAATAATTTTATATGACAAAACTAATATCCCCTTGTTTTTTTATTCACCTAACTTATCCCTGAAATAACATTACAAAATTTGAAGTTATCACTTCTGTTGTGTGATCATTAGGACACACACTTTTTTTTATTTGCTTTTGTTTTCACTTATTTTTATAGAAAAAATATTAATTATGCCTAAAGTACGATTTGGTAGGTCTAAGAAGCGTCAATTTAATGGAAATAGCTTTACCCTTGGTGCTACCAGAAATGAGAATGTTGAAGCCCAGTCATAAAGATTTGGAAATTTACTTGGAAAGCATTTCCATTAACGTTTTATTGAGTATTTTACCTGAAGATAGCATTATTAGATTTGAAACATTTCACATAAGTGCATTATTAGCATTAATTTCTTTTAGTTTAGGTTGTATACTGGTTTTTTAGCAGTAATTAAAAATGCAAACACTTTCTTTTCCTGAAAGTCTTGTACATGAATTTGTAGAATTTGATCAGCAATTATTTTAACTTCTGTAAGACACTTAGAATTTACAAAATTGTCTCAAGAAAAAAGCAGTAGCTCTGAGGGAAACAAAATGTACTAATGATGAAAAAAAAAAAAAGTGTATTCATATAAAGGGTTTCAAATTCATGATAACCTTTGTGCTAAACAATATTTTTTTAGCTTTTTCTTGAATACTTACTGATAAAAATAACACACACAAATATGTTCTGTATTATAAATTTCTTAAGGAACTATATATGTTTTTCTATGTAAAAATACTTAATACAGTAAGGTTTTTCTACTGTACCTTTAATCTGTATTTCAATAAACTATGCATTTAGACATTAAAAACCTCTTTGACTATAAAATTTATACAAAGTAAAGACAAGAATTTGAAAAGGATATATAATATTGATGTGTTTAGAGAGAGGTTTTATGTTTTCTTAAATATTTAAATGCATTTTCCCCCAAACAGACTTTTTCATATTTTATAGCACTGTAAACATGGTATCTCAAAAAATTCTTGGTAATTGCCCGAAATATAGCATTATTGTTTACTATTATAGTATGTGTGTTGTGAACTACGGATTAAGAAAAAACAGTACATTTACCTTTTCCTCTATGATAAATGTTAACTTTTGTTGCTTTTGACCCTTAATTCAAAATTATTCAGAAGATAATAGTTCATTGCATAGGTAACAGTTTTATTTATTTCATACATTAGAATATATTTTGCAGTTTGGCATAGTGTGCAAATAATGCCCAATTTAATCCATATTTTTAGTTATAATTAAACAAAATGTGAGTTTAAATATACATTTCCTGCAGTGTCTTAACCTATCTACAAATGAGAATTAAATTAAAAGTATTTCTTCTCAATATATAAGTTACAAGTAATAAAATGTCAATTTTTTTTTTACCCAGATAGAAAAACAAAATTTTCTGTATTCAAATATAACAATTGGAAATTCTCCTGAAGCTCATTATGCATTCTTTGGTTACATGACATTTTGTAATCAACCTTCAACATCCAAGATTCTTATAAATGGGAAAAGTATATCCAAAGAAAAATGGAATTATAACTCTCAATCAATGGTAAGTTTCATTTACAAGTATTTTATACTTGTAATTTTCTTAACTGCCACCCCAATTCCATTTAAATGTCAATTTTGAAAACAGTTTTGCTATTGAGAACCATGGCTATGATTAAAATTGTCATGTAAGCTATTGTCAATATGTAAGATCTGCCTCCATTTCCAATTTTATTTACACAAGAAAGAAATTGATTAGATGATATAGAAACAGATTTCCTCAAATTAAGTTGAATCTAAAAAATTCACTTTGAAATATTTCAAACTTTTACTGATATTAAAGTACTGTTAATTTTTATTGTTACATGTAAACAGCTACGGTTGAAGCAGGATAGTGATTTGTTAAAAATTAAGTTAAATTCCAGTATCCAAATCTTGTCCAATTTTTAAGTTGAAATTAAAGAGTGAGGGGGATTTATTTACCCTAACAATTCAATGTTCTAATAAATTTTTCTTATTATAGGTATTGAAAATTGATAAAATACATATCAATATAGCAGAGAAGTTTGAAATTATCCTGGTTTGATGCAAAATTATAACAGAATTCCAAATGAAAAGTATTGCACTACATTCTGAGACATACTTTAATTTTATGTTGATTATAGTTCCTGTATACAAAGTTATTTCACTGAATAATAAATCTTATGGCGAAAGCTTTATTTGCATCAATTACTTTTGGCACCTATTTTAAAAATTGATTCTTACATTAAATCAGCGGTTCTAAAACTTACAATCGCTGTGGACTTTGAACATCCCTCAGTAATTTAACGGTTCCTCAATTATTTCAAGACTCCTATTAGTTTCTGCTATTTTTTAAAAATATTATGTACAAGTAGAGTATACAAAAAAACTGAATTAACATCCTTAATCAAAATAAATTTTTTTCACAATGGGCAGTCTATGATTGCACATTTTTAAATTTTTCTGCAAGGCCTTTCAGAGTCTAAAAGAGGGAAATCTTAACATTAATTGAGAGAACTTCAGGGGATCCCCTCAGTTTAAGAATCGCTGTTGTAATTGTAAGTTAAAATACGAACACAAATTTTTTTAAAAAATGTGTTTGTGCTTATGACCATGACCACACAATAGAAGTGAAAACTTTTGATTTTATTCTGGGCAAAAGTATTCAATTGCACGGATATACTGTTTCCTTTTACAACATTTTCGCATGCGCACGTTAAGTAGTTCACTTTTTCGTGCCCATTCATCGGAGAATTCATTTTTTGTAAAAGGCAATGTTTAAATAATTATGCATTCTTATATACAAGTATATAAAATTTAAATATCAATTAGTCTATTTTAAAATATTTGATAAATTTATATGGTATTTATACATACTATACCGCGCCAACGTTCAAGATCACTTGCTAAGTAGGCAACCCTGATTTTCCATAAGTCATATGCACTGAATTCATAACCATTTGCTTCCTTTCATATAGCGTCACCAATATCATTGCATTTAATACATAAGTATCGTTTATGTAAGGCTAGGAAAACTTATACCCTGAGAGCTGTTTATTTTACTTAATTCCCTAAGCAAACAAAAGGAGAGGATTCGTACTCTTTCACACAATTAATGCTTTTATTTTCTTGTAGTCATCACTAATGTAAACCAAAATATTTGCAACTTTCTTGCCAATTAACTGCATATTTTTGTGCGAAAGTTTTTTCTACTTAATCAAAAAAAAAAACCAGATCCCATACAAATATTTATACAGCTTTGTGTTTATCTAATGAAGGATTACTTCCAACAAAAAATGTTGTATTTACACATGTAACCTATGCAACTCATTTTCATTTTTACATTGCACAACTGTGGTCGCAAGGAAGTCCAAGACAAATCTTTTATAAATTCTCAGGATTTAAAAGGATTCATGTACTGTTGCACTGATTTCTTCTTACACAGCTAGCAAGTCATCTTTTTCAACATTATTGATCATAAACAATGTTCAATAGAAAAATCAAACTCACCTCTACTGCATAATCCATTAAGACCACTGGTAGCTTGAAAACAAAAACTTTGAAATATTCATACAACTACCAGAATCCTTCCAATTTCCTACAAAAGAATTTTTTTTTCAACTTCTCTCGTTCATTCGCTGAAGTTGGTTGTGGATAATATTAAAAGAAAGAAAAAAAGTGTGGATGAAATGTTTACTTTAAAAAAAAACATGAACCCAAAAAGTTTTCCATTAAAAACTAAGCGCAAGTCACCAATCCGAGCACATTTTCCAACTAAAACAGAGTAGCGTAATTCACCTGAAATTCATTCTTCAGCAAAACGCGCCTAAAGAAGCTATCACTTCAAAAATATCTTAACAATAGTCTAAATTCATTCTGATGCATCAATGTTAAATTTTGCATAACTAATCTGCATGTGAATTTAATGTATCAAAATGTGTATGCTTTTTAACAGGTTTGATTTATTTTTCTTTGAGCTTCTGGTATTATATTCTGTCCATGCTTTGTTTTTCAAATTTTATGAGAAAAAGGTAGTGGTTCTTTATAATATTTAATGTTGAACAGGAAGTATTTCTATTGTACCATGCAAGAAAAACTTTACATGTTATTTTCATAATTAGGACTAGATTTTTTCAGGTGTACATGTTATAATTTAAATAAACAACTTCTTATTTTAGATGACTTTTATCACAAAAAATGGGAAGGTTGCATACAGTATTTCAGCAAATGGGCAACAGCTGCATAGTGCGACAAATATCTGAAGAGAAACACTGTTTCAAAACACTACAATTGTACACATACAACATTGTCATGTTACACTGAAGTAAAAAATTCACACAGAATGAAAACTGTATTTATAAAAAGTGGCTAATTATGCTGATTTTAAATCAAATATGAACTACAAATACAGATTAATGTCATTCAAATACATGAACATACAACAGCATTTAAACTCCTTTAAATTTTTTTGCTACATATACCATGAGGTATTACAGAATTATTCATAGTACAGGACAATTATAAATTAAATAAAAAATATGCTTATAAAATGTCAATTTGTTGATGCAAAAACTTTTGAGCAACTGTCATATGAAAGCTACAACTTCCATATTAAATTAGAGCTGCAGAAAATTATGACACCTTTAAATTCTGAACAAACAATAAAATGTTTAATTATAAATGTAGAAACATTAAATGCATATTTGTTCTGAAGGCATAAGACAAATAATTTTTTTCAGAAAGTTGAAATTACAATCAAAAAAATGTACTCGATTATAAATTGCAATTAATATAAAGCTCGAGTCCAAAACGATATATAAGTATGATAAGAATCCTATGTAGAAAAGTTATTAATTCACATTCTTCAGAAATTAACACAAAAATATATGCATTACATACAGAGAAAATTTCTTTGAGGAAAAAAAGCTTTCATAGAAACTTCAGTTTTATAACATGGAAAAGACAAACAAATTACAAATATATATACAAACATAAAATAAGGAATGGATACACAGGATACTAAAGAGAAAAAAAGCTTAGTTGGAATTCATTTTAATAACCTGAGTAGTGAAAAGAGTAAAAAAAAAATCAAATCTGATTTAAAAAATGATTTTAGTACTGTCCCTTGAAGAGAAAATTTATAGATGATGAATGATAGCAATACTAGCATCTGTTAATTAAAGTTATTATTAACTCCAGTTTTATTTCTAGCTGTGTTTTTCAATACAAAGATGTATGTAGTCAACATTTTTTCGATCATTTTAAACAAAAAAAGGTAACAGCTTCATTTTGAGCAAAGTATGTAAAGAATTGTGATTGCTAGCTGATAAGATTGAGTTGAAATTTAATTTATAATTGCCTTATTAAATTACTAACAAAAGCATAATAGTTTAAATCCAAACTAAAATTACAGAATTAAATGATTAATTTTGAAATTGGATTTCAATTGTGACATTTTCTTGTAATTTAAAACATTATCAAGAAGTAATACCTTTAAATTTACTTTCATTTTGAACTAAAACCAGATATTAAAACAGAATACTTAACTGCATCAAACACTTAAAAATAAATTAAAATTCCATTTTTAAAAAATGCTTCATAGGTATCTGAATTTACTTCTCCAAAATTAATAAACTAAACTGAATGCTGAAAAACTCCAGTTTTGCAATCATATATAAGCTTAAAAAAATAGCTGCAATCATAATTTTAAATGCACATTTGTTTCCAAGATGAAAAAAAAAATGTAGTATATACTATATTACACTTTACTGTTTTCCATCACATTTTAATTTATGCTTATTATTTCGTAAAACAATCATAATAATGAAATGAGGGGGAAATAAAACTAACTACTTTAAATATCAGCTATACATACACACAAAAAAAAAACACTAAAAATTTATCCAACATTTTATAAATTAGGTGTCAATGTAAATTAACAACTATCACAGTCAAAGGCTAAGGAGCATCACAATGAAGCACATTCCATATACCCATCAAAATATTTTTGAAGAAAAATCTATCACTAAAACATAGGGAACATCAATGGAAAATACTTTGATCTCAATGAAATATACAGCTCATATTCTTACAATGGATTAGAAACATGTGAAACAATCTCTTAATAACATTAAGACTATGTATGGAGTTTATAACAAATAGAGTATTAATAGTACAATACAATTTACTAAATTCAAAAGGCAAAAATGATACATTTGTAAAAAAGTACTTTTACTGAAAAGTTTAAAATAAATTATTTTAACTAAAAAAAATAGATTTGAAATACCATTACAGTTTCGATGGTTTTCTAATTCAGCAGAGTTGATAAAGTAAATAAAACAGAATCATGAGGATTACTTAGAAACAAAAAATAACTTTATGCAACCCATAATTTCTTGCATGTTTACAAAATATTAATTTTTAGAATATATAATAAAAACATTGTTTTCCTTAACAGAAAAATAAAATTTAAGGAATTAAACCATATAGGTATTGAAAAAAAATTTCAATTACTTTAACACACACAAAAAAATGACAAAAATGTGCTACAAAGCAAGTGTGCGTATCATAATTCACTTATACAAATTTATAATTATTTCTCATATTAATCTAGAATAGATACACAAAATATTTAAAATTGTAAAAAGTTTACAAGCATATGCTATGCTTTTTTTCACTCTATATTGTTTTTCATATTATCAAAAAGTGAACTTTGTTATTCAACTTAAAAAATAGGACAAAATGCAGTTTACAATTTTTCAACAAAATGATAATAGTTATTAATTAGTAAAGAAATAATTTTAATGAAATTATTAAAAAGAATTCTTTATTTTTCTCGACAAATGTATAAAGATTACAATATGTACCAAGCACAAATCTTTTGTATTAAATAAATTTAAAAATTTATGATAAATAGTGTATAATAGGAATACAAATAAATTTAGCCTTAATTATAAAGCTATTGACATAATTTTGGCACACAATTGTGCTAAAATACACAAGTATCGAATCAGTTATCAAAGTTTTAATGTGGCTTTTAAAAAAAGTATGGGAAACTCGCAAAGTGTAAATGACAATGCATTTAAAATGAGAACAGTTTTATGAATATAAGCGGTACTATCTAATTTAATAATTCTGTGGTAGAGGAAAGCTATTAAAATTACATGTAGTAAAAATGATTCTTGTCTGATGATATTTCATACTTAGTATGATGTTAAGTTTGTACTTTCTATGAAGATCTATGTCTTTGTGACATAATTAATTCCAAATAATGTATAGTGAACAGAGAAAAATATATACAAAAATAAAGACTGCAAATGACAACAAATTGTAAACATTGATAATATACAAGGCAATCAAAAATTAGATATTCAATGAGAAACAAATCAAAAGTAATTACATTCAAAAAATAGAACTTAACTACTACGCAAAATATGAAAGTTTCTTCATAAAAAACTTTTAAAAAGGGGTACTATTTTATTCAATTACAATAATCAGAATAATTTAAAATATAGAAAAAAGTTTTTATTCAAAATTACAAGCAACTTCTACTATGTTCTTTATAGGTGAATTTATCTTTAAAATAAACTAGCCACCTTTTAAAGTTATTACAATTAATATTTTATCAATTAAATTCAGTGAATTGGAAATGATCATTTATCATTCACAACTAAATATATCTGATGAATGATTTTTTATAATCATGCATAAAACTTCCCAAGATATTTAAAAGTACTTAACATTCTTCCAATAAGTTTATTTAAATAATATGAGAGTAAGAACTATTTTTGAATTCAAATATGTATAAAACAATGACCCATTATCTGTTCACTATGATTGTGTTCCCTTATCTATACAGTAAAAGTTGTCATTATTCGTGAAATGCTTTGTCCTTTATTTTTGCTAATCAATCAGATTAAAAGCACAGCATATTTTTCTTTTTTAAAAAGAGCTCTTACTAATTATGTAAATGAGAGCTAAAAGATACCAATTGGTCCACTTCAGTACGAAAAAAATCTTTGTTACACCTAGATTTTAATTAGAGTAGTAATATAAATGCCTGATACACTAGTAATGCAAACAAATTTGTATAAAAGGAGGGGAGTAAAACATATTTTAATAAAAATTTAAAATAATGTTTTGAAAAAAAATTATATTAAAACACATTTTAACTGGGACACATCATTTTAACCAAAATAAATACCACTTAATAACAAGAAAAAATATTGCATGATTAATTAATATTAAATATATCACATATATATAATCTGGGTAATTAAATCTTGTATAATGCAAGTAATTTACACATGTACCACATTCATTAAATCTCTCTATCAGCAATGTTTAAAAGGTTTTAAATTAATAGTGTGATGGATGTAGCAATATGTACACTAAAAAAGAATTCTCTTTTAAAAACACAGACAACACTCCATTGACTTTCACAAGACTATATAAAGAATATCAATTCCTAAGAGTGAGCAATAATTTTTTTTTCTTTTAAAATCTACAAATACACAAAAAGCATCTTCAACTTGAAAATGGCACAAAAAATTACATTTAAAACTGCTTGGTACAGTACTACATTCTCTTTTGCTGAGATTGCATTATAAAATTTTATGCAGCAGTCAACTAAGAACAATATACAGTACACTAAATTCCAGAGTCTCTGAAAAGTTTTCACAGCACTTCTGTAACCCTAATTTGGGATGTAACAACATCCCAATCATTTACTTTGGAACAACATGAAATAGAACAGCACAAAAACATTATTTTTAAAGATGCTCTAATTTACCTCAATACTTCCATAGTCATACAAATAATACATAAAACACATGCACTTTCTTTTTATCTCAATGAACTTCAATCCCCTGCATAATTGATGCTAAGAAAGAGTTTTGGACGACAAGAGGCATATAAAAGGTTTTAATATACAACAGGATAGTATTCAATTAAACATTTAGACAATTTTGCTTTTTTTCCCCATTCAATTCAAACAACAAAAATCTAAACACTACACTTTCTATTTACAATGAGCAGTGAGTACACAGATATAAGACACTGCCAGACAATCTATTCATGTTTACATGAACAAATGAACTAGGAAATGGAAAAGAAATTGAATTAATGTTCTTGGTAACCTAGAGCACCAGAAAAGCTGTAAGTAACATACTTATAAAAACAGGATATGCTATTTATAAGTACATATTCTAAAACGGTAGCATTTAAACATTCAAAATCAATGTACTTCTATATAACAAGCATATTAACTTATTTTGAAACATTTAACTAACACATTTAAAAAAATGAAAAATATTAAAAAGAAATGCTTTTTTTATTTTTACAAATAAATTAAATGCAGAAAGAGCAATTTTCCTTTTAAAAATAATGTAAAAATACTTAAAGAACCTTATCTTGCGTCATTCACACACACACACAAAAAAATCGACACAATATTAAACTTTTCTTCCTCTACAGAGCTACCATGTAAAAGTTCAAAATGTCGAAAAACTTCTTCGACACAAGTTAACACTGAACATGAAAATGGATTTAAAAAATAATATTAATAATTGCAGATAGAATAAATATAGTATACAGTGCCACTTTAAATGTTGCCAAGTTTGGTACCACAAATGGATAAGGTGTATAGCACACTTTCATCAAGTTGCTTTAAATATTTTAGTATAACTTAGAGATAAAATAGTTGCATCAAATTAATTATGTAAGCAATAGTGGTCACAATATAAAGCTATGTTTTTTTCAACCAGAAAAGTAGGGAAGATCGAATCCAATATTGCCAAAACATGAATTGCACAAAAAATTTTCAACTTGGCACAAATATTGTGGCACCTTAACTTTAGCATGCACCCACTTCTTTTGAGCATCTATTTGTAAGACACTGATATTGGAAAGTTAAGGCTTACTCAACAAATTATTCTGATTTAAAGGTTTTCAGCAAATCATGTGCAGGAATTAGATCACTTCTGTGAGCCCCATGGATAAACTGAAGAAGGAAAAGGCAGGACAACTGAAGAAACAAGATGGTTCCTTTCCCCGCAAAGAGAATGGAGGCAATCAATCAACTTCAGAACTTGGTGGCACAGGTGAGATCGGCATCCGGCTGAGAAGGAAGGGACATTCAGGCCTTGTAGTGCATTTTAGATCCCACATGCCCCATGAGATGTCCCCCTGACAACTGGTCATACTGAGGCATGGAGAGGGACAAGGGGTCAGTCACAGAACAGACAAGCAAAACTAAACTCAAAAGTGCAAAATCAAGTGCAAAGGCAGGCAGATAGGTTCAGTGGTTACACAAATTCATTTTTCACATTACATATAGAACCTAAGATTTTTTTTTTTGCTTTGATTTCTTTTTTCAATATAAGAGGACATAGTACAGGAATTATAAATTTTTAGTACAAAATTCTGAGGATTGTTTAAAATGTTACAATAAATTTAAGATTATAGATAAAAGAAATGTTCATGCTGGTTATTGAAAAACCGACAATTCATTATTAAAATTACTTGATTTAGAAAAGATAAACATTTAGACTACTTATAAATAAAGTAACATGAAAAAAGTTACAACTATTAGGAATAATGAGATAAGTAATTTAAAAAGTATAATTCTAAAATAAATTTTTTGTTTAAAAGATTAACATTATAATGCCACTGTTGCATAATGAATCACTAGGAAATTATTTTCATCAAATTCTAGAATAATTATATTTATATTAGTTTCAGAGCTTGTAAATTTGTCTTAATTGCTTTTCTCCTTTTTAAACAATATGAAGAGACAACTTTATTAACAGAGCAGTCTTACTCCATATATTTTTCAGCAATTGATCATTGGTGCTTAACACAAACACTTTCTTTTAAAACACACACAAAAAAAGCATAATTTTTTACCCACCACCATTATTTTTATTATATACAAATCTTTTAAATTTAAGAATAAGTATAGCTGGAGTAAAATTTTAGAAAAATCATAGAATCCCAATAAACAACAGTTAAGTCTTTAAAAATTTTCTTTCTGTATTTTTAAAAAGTATGTATAAGTGGAAAATTAAGTTTAAAAAATTAAATGACTATTTAATGAAACAACCAGAAAATATTGCTTTAAAATTCCTTTTTAATTTATTTAAAAAAAGATTAAACTATAAATTTGTACTATTTTTTTAACTATTTTTTTGTATGTATAAGTGTTGATCCATAAATTTTTTAACAATGTTTCATTCATAAAGAGTATTATAAACCATGTCCTCTTATAAACCTAAATTAGGCATTAGATTTGATTGAAAAGGAGAGATGCTAAATATTAAATAAATTTTATTTTTACAAGATCTTAAACCATGCTACTTTGTTTCTAATCTTAGCATTCAGAATTTAATACATTTTGATATTTACCATAACTTTTTAAAAAATTTATATGAATATTTTTAAACAAACTATGTCATAAATTGCACTCTATTTACAACCACTGAACCTAAATTCAGGAATAAAATTAAATAATATGAAATCATGCACATGCATTAACATAAAAAACAAGCAAAGAAAATATCAATAATTTTAACACATAGAGCTCCATATAAATAGGGTCAAATATAAAGAGGATCTTTTTTTTTCCTGACTATATGGAGCTAAGAATATGCAGCAAAAAAAAGAAAGATTATTAAAATAAAAAATTCATTCAATCATGCAGTAGAAGAAACCAAGTTTATATAAAATGCACATAAGTAAAAAAAAATTGGAAATCAAAAGAATGAAATTTAGTAAACAGAAGAAAAAATCATGCTGATAAACTTTTTAATTAATATCAAATTACACATATTAAGCAATACAAAAGAAAATGCAAAGAAGAGCCTCATAAATTTATATAAAAAATAAATAAGTATGTAACCCACATTAAATTGAAAGATTTCATGGATATAATTGTCAGGTGTTTCTTTTTAAAAAAATATATAAAATCTTTTACACAAGGTTCTTATGTTATAATAAACAGGAACCATTTACATCAATATCCAATAAGTAAACTATAAACAATCAAAATAAAAATAATTTTTTAAATAAAAACCATTAAATTTCTTTAATTCTAAAATTATGCTTCACAACATATTACAATAGACTTATTATAAAATTATTCAATTCTAAAAATTATAATGTGTACAAACGTGATCTAAACAAGCAATTGTAGTGATGACTAGAATTGGGAAATTTATTTCTCTTTCCTTAATATTAATATCGAAATTGACAGATGAATCAAATGTAGCTTGTAACATTTTTAACATTCTAACAAAATGGGCAAGATCACAAACCAAAGGAGAATTCTTTGTCTTATGATTAATCAATAGTACGATTAGAGGGGAAGTTTTAAACCAAAAAAGGTAATAGAAGTTACTAAAAAATATTTTAAACCTTCCTTACCCTTTTTAATTTAATTATTTTCTATGTCTTGAAAATTTAGCATTGCTTAAAATATACACAACTTAATTTAACTTACTGCAGGTGGAGGAGTGTAACGTCCATGAAGGTAGTTATGATCCTCATGATTAGCACCATGGCCATTCCTAAAAAATAAGATTAATACAGAAAATTATAATGCACAAGGTTAAAACACAATTTCTGTAAATACTGGATCCCATTTCATAAAAAATATTAAATATTTGTACTTTTATAACAGTAAAATAAGACTATTTTATCTTTTGAATTTTTAATATTAAAAGTCAAAATGTGCATAAATTTTTTTGAAAAAAATGCTTATTAAATTTAGGTAAGAATAATGTAATTGTATAAAATAAAAACCTAGACAATAACACTTCTAAAACACATGCAACCATCATTAAAAAATTTAATCATTTTCACATTGTATAATGAAAAAATACACAAATAGAATGTGCTGCCCTATTTTTTTTTTAAATTACAAAAAAAAAATGCTAAATATCAAAGAAAAATTGTTTTAATCTTTTCTTCTATATGAAAAGTTATATTAACTTGAAAAAAATTGATACATTTTTAAACATAAAATAGATCAAACATTAGCCTGTTAAGATTTTGAACATTTACCCTCAAATTACATTACAGTAAACTTTTTGTAATTAACTTATTACCATACATTTATATAAAAAAAATCTTTTCCATTACTTTTAAAATAACTTTACAAATTATTATGGAGGATTATCATTTGATTCTATAAACAGAAAAGGTCATTATACAGTACAATAAATCACAAACTCAAATAAATAAAAAATATACAAGCCCAATTAATTTTCCAAAACAAGAGAAAATGTTTTAAAGGAATTTTTTATAAAACATTTAAATAGATCAGAAATAAATTTGATTTAAATGCAACTCATAAATACACAATATATTTGTATTTAATAATTTTTTTATCATATAATTGTAAATAGCAATGTCAACATTATTTTTATGTTGCAAAAGTAATTTTTCACAAATTGGAACATAAACTATTAATTTTTGAGTTAATGTGCTAGATTAAAAGGGGGAAATTATATCAGTTACATAACAAACAAAAGCAAATAAGCAGAGGCAGCATAAAAAATGGGTTAAAAATGTGCACACAAATATTTTCTATTTTTAAAAAGCTTGCATTCACATTCCTGCACCAATTTCATTATTTTTAATAAAAGTACAACCAATCCTTGACTAATAACATCCTTTAAGATGACACAGTACGATTCAATTGACAAAAATTGGTCAAAAAATCAAATGTAATTTTTTTAGCCTTAAGTATTCTTTATATACTTTTCTATAACATCACAAAATTTGAAAGCTCTAAACTTTAAAAAAGCAGAATTATTATAGTTCTTATGTTTGTTTTTATGCACATCCCTATGGCAGATCAAAACTTTAAACTTACTTATCTCAGAAGGATAAAATAACTAGTTTGTCTTCATTTAAAATACTAAGGCTTTTTTTCTATTGTTCCTAATGCTTTGATTTTTTTTTTCTTTACCTATTGCTAATAGTACATGTAACAAACGTTGGTGTGCATTTTTGAATCAAAGCAATACTGATTTTTTAAAAAATAATTGAACTCAGAATTTATGCATTTTTTTAAAGGAATTTTTAATAATCAAAAGAAGTATTGTACAGATACCAACCAAGTTATTGCAAAGCCCGTACCAACTTTTGTTGTATATAGTTTGATGTACTTGCAAGTCAAATTTTATGTGTGTACGTCATTTTTTGTAGGAGTAGCATTTTAAAATCACTTCCCAAGTTTTACGTTTTTTTCCTTAAAAAATTAAATGGCTAGCTTTTAATGCAATTTTGAGCACAAAATCTGTTTTACATGGTATGCACACATATGAAAAAACCAAAAAAATTTTGAAAATCCTTAAAATAAAATTTTTTGCATAAATCGTACCATGTTACTCTAATTTTATTTGTTATATTGAACAGAATGTTTTTAATATTAAGTTCATAAATAAAGCTAAATTTTCATGTCTAAAAAATTTAATTAAATGAAAGTCATAAAAAGATTTTAAAAACAAGGTTAAATATTTTAACTGAACAATAAAAGAAAATGGCATCTGACAATATTCAAAGAACTTTAATGATTGATGGAGTTAATACTAAACAAAAAAATATATATTCTTCATCTTGATATTCAAGCAATTTTAAATCATTGTTACTTCAGAAAAATCAAGAAATTTTTAGTTTTTAAAATAGACAATTATTTTATTAGTTGATAATCAAATTCAATAGATTTCCCAGAAAATAACACATAAAATTTTCAAATTTCTATTAATTTACAAGAAGCAAATACATAAAAATTAAAAGTTGTAATAAAAAATTGAATCTGTCAAAAGAATCTTTTAAAAAAGATTTTATAACTTATCAACCTGTATGTTATAATAAATGAGTTGTAAATTATCCAATTCAGACAAAAGGTGTTTCCATAAAATGTGACTTTGATAAGTAATTAAAATTATGCTAATTTATACATTCACTAAAATAAAACTATTTTGAGAACATCTTATAAAGGTATTTCATAGTCAAGGGAATGGCTGTAGTATTAATCAACCACTTATAGTGGTAAAGCTGGCATTAGAAATAAAGCATCAGCATGAATAGTAGAGTGCAGAAACGTAGATAGAAGCTCACAAAGACATATTGAAGTAAGGGGTCTGGGGTGGGGTATGACTGGAACGGGGTCGAAAACCAGTGCTGCCATACGTCTCACGGTTTCTCCTGGCACCTGACATGCTTGAAGTTGGTGGAAGGAAAGGATCTTCTTCATCAACATGTTCCACTGGAGGCCTATGTTGAGGTTGGGAATTTGACAGAAATAAAATTATAATTTTCTAGCATGCATACATCAAATCATAAAAATTATACATGCAAAACAATACAAGCATAACAAAAAATAAATAAAATGCAGATAAGTCTTTCTCTTATTTAAAACAAAAGTTGAAGGAAATGCATTTCTTATATGTGCACTTAATTCAATTAGGTACAGTCCTTATGACCATAAAGCTGATGAATGTTACTCTGATTTATTTAAGAATGTAGTTATATTTTAGTCTTCAAATATCTAAAATGTTAAAGCTAATACATACTTCACCTCAAATAATAATAGATGCATATTTCATAAATTCAAGTTTTCTCTCTATCAGGGTTATAACTATTCTGTAAAAAGTTAAGATATAAGTGAGCAGTGCATTGAATAAAACTTATGAATTAATTAATAATAACCATTGAGAGATAGATTGACCACTAAATAACATTGCACTTTGTAGCAGCATAAGGACTTTTATATATATAGTGTGTGTGACAGGCCTCATTATTTTCAACCACAGTCAAGTTATGAGGATGACACACCACAGTCCAAATTTTTGAACTATGCCAGATACACATCTTGAGAAAAATAAGTATAAACTTATAATTCAAAGAACTTTAGAAGTCTTTTTAATTACAGCAAAACATTGTAACTTCAAATTTCAGTTATAAAAATGGCAGATGAAACAAAACTAACTCTAAGAGATTCTAAGAAAAATGAAACTTTTAATGTGAGAAAGACTTTTTACTGCACATCTTATACTTATCAAACTTAAAATTCAAACTATAAAAATAAAAATAATAACTTTGAAATTAAATGGCTCATGCAAATGTAAGTAATATTATGCATATTTTTAGTAAAATGAACATAATATTTATCAATAACTGAACAAAAACTGATTGAACATTAAGAAACTACATAATCATGCAAATACATTAATTGAAAATAATTAAATTAGGAAGTATTCAATATAATAAAATATCTACATTTAAAAATTATAATAATTTTTCTTTTCTTGGATATCTGATACCTCCTAAAAACATTCTTATATTTGAGAGTGGGGAAAATTCATCAATTATCACACAAACTTTAAGTAAATATTCTAAAAAAATGTAATGTCTAATTCTTCCCTTCATAACACGTGGGTATTTTTAAAAAACAAAAGTTAAACCATTATGCCAAATGGATTTCACATAAAAAGTATGAGGTTAATTTACTTCTTTCTAATGTGAATCCAAGTATGAGATGCAACCCAAATAAGAACAGTAAACAAGAGTCCACTTCCAACAGCAGAAACCAACATAAAGGCAGTTCCTTCCCTAAATTAAAAGATTACTGGTTGAAATACATAAATTTTCTATGCACGCACGATACATTACAAATATTGCTTATACACAGTTTTAAATTCAATTACATCATCAGAAAGCTTTTGAAATCTAGCACAGAAATCTTCATGGGAAAAAAAAATCTGATACTCTTTCTAAAGTAAACATAAAAATTATTCTCAGAATGCATTAAGTATAAATGAAACGCAAGGTTCAAAATTACTTATAATGACAAGGCTATTTGAATTCTCTCATAACCAATAATACATCTTCCTATTTCTCAAATGAAATATCAAAATTTACACTTCTCAATTACTATTTGAAAAATAAAAATTCTACTAAAATAACAATATTAATAAACAAATTTTAAAACTGTATCAAACTAATATGCATACTTAGAATGAATAAGTTTATAAAAAATATAGAATGGATACTTCTTCAAATCAAATAAAATTCTTATTCAAAATACATATACTCATGATAATAAGCTGTATATAAAATTGCTCATTAGATTAAAAAATTTGCTTTATTAATAAATTTTACAAAGAAGATTCATAAAGATTAGAGGCAAAAGTTAAAAAAAAAATCCCATCAGATTCCATTTAGTTTTTTTTAAACATAATAAATCTCTTATAAGTAATGCATTAGTTTGAATTTTCTAGTATAATTATTTACTATGTTTTGATATTTTTTAAAATCAACATTCCTTTTTCTATTCAAAGTGTGGCTCATTTTATAGTTTTATTTAACTTGGATCTCTATTAATCAGATGACTTACAGTCCCAATCACTCTGAATTTGACATTTTACAACACTTAGAAAAAAAATCATGTCTTCTCAGCTTAAAATGGATTGTAAATTATTACACAAAAAAGATGAAATTTTACAGTAAATAACATAAAACATAGCACTCTATTATGTATTTCTAGATAGATTATGCTTCTAGAAGACTATATTAACAAAAAGTATAAATTACAATTGGAACTTACAAGGTATAAGTGCAAGCTGATTCCAAGGCAGATTTGTACTCAGCATTAATGTGGTCGCAATTTACAACCTTGATGATAGCATTCAGCAGCTTTTCGGTCTGATTGACATGATCGGACAAATGAGCTAAGGTTTCTTCAATCTGCAAAAAAAAAAAAAAAAAAAACACATTTGCAATAAACATTTTATCAAATTTATTTACCCTATTCCTTAATTATTACATTTTATAGGTTTATTTCTGGGAGTCATCAAAAGGATCTCAATATCATAATCAAAGAAAAAGATATAACAACTAAATATGAAGTAATAATGTCAGTATTAAAACACCTATATTATTCTTACAATATGTAAAACTAAACAAAGAAAGATTTTCTGTTACATAACTAGCAAATGTTAAATATTCTTTCTAACACTTTTTCTTAAAATATTATTTACATACCACTTGAATATTGTCATGTAGAGCCAAAACAACAACATTAACTTGCTCAAGGGTCTCCTTTACATTCTGCATGGCCTTCATACCCTCAGCAACTGCCTATAAAAATGCATCATTTTTTCACAACTAAAACAAAATAAGCTAATAAATATATCTGGAATAGTAAAAATTTTCTTGAGAATTTGATATATTACCTATTTTTATTGACAAATCAACAAGTTAATTTTGCTTCACAAAATTTTAATTTAAAAATTTAATTTATTCTCTATATATTGTGTCAAAAAATTCATTAACACCATATATAATAGGTCTCTTTCATTAATTAAAGTAACAAATAATAAAGTTGAGAGATTAAAACTTTTAACTTGCACTTCAAACTCATATATTTATTCAATTTTATTTTTTCAACAAAATGAATATTATTAAAAATTCAAGAAATGTTATGAACCAAAAAATTGTTTTCTGTCGATCACAAAATTTGAAATTTACAGTAAATATCAATTAACTCCTTGTTAATAGTAAAATACTAGTAATCAACTTTGCTTTTTTTTTCTTTACATGTATGGTGTATCAATTTCTAATTTTAAAAAAAATTCAAATTATAAATTTAGTTTATATGTTATATTTAAAATAAAATGAGCATCCAATTTATCTGCTGAGAACAAAAGGTGACTTATTCATAAATATATTATTAATAGAATTTTTGATGTCAAAACGTTCAATGCCTTTTGAAAGCTTTTACAATTTTGTAACTTCATCTTGAAAAACAGCATATTTTAATAAGTCTTACTTGGTAGGAGAGGAAAGTATTGCTTACTTTATATATCTAAGTGTATATACATTTCTGAATATATTAAGCATTACCTTATTAAATGGATCCTGACTCTTCTCATCACAATGAATGTAATACGTCAAAACACCTAAAAGAAAATACAAATTACATAAAAACCTACAAAAGGGCTGTTACTCTATCACAGTAGATATTATAGATTTAAGTCACATCATGAACTGAAGAGAACAGCAAAGAAATATTTAACTTATATATGGGTCATTCCATGTCAAGTGAATTAATCTTAAAGTAATTTTTAACCTCATGTCTTCCAATTTTTAATCTCCTTTTGATGGCTAAATGTAAGTTGAAATCTCAAACATTAAAGCTTTATCTGTTACTATTTTTTAATTGCAGCTTGAAATTTTTTTTAAAAAAAATGCAGTTTTGATCTAACTTGGCTGTATATGAATTTAAGTAATTCAGTGTAGAATTAAGCTATTAAAAAAATAAAGGACTCCTTGTCTTTCATATGTCATGGACTCTAAAATGATACACCACTTTTTTTTTTGTATTCCTTAGTTTTCAAATTAACATTTAAAAATTTTTGAATTATAAAATAAACTTTAAATAATTTTTTTTAAAGAATTATACTAATTTCTTTTAAAAAACACCCTGAAAAATTTGAACATGGGAAATAATAATGTTAAACATGAGCATCAATTTCATTCTGAAACAGAGAAAAAAAGATTATAGTAACCCAAAATTAAACTATTTAAAAATTATGTTCTTATATCTATCTCCCATTTTTTATAAGATTCGATATATACACTTATTTAATATTTTAAAATAAGTTTTAAAAAATTCATTTTTAAACATCAAATGAATATTTTCTTCAAAAATATATAAAAAATGAAATTTTTAACTGAAATATTAATTGTATGAAAGTTATTTAAAACAGTAATTTGTAAGAAAAAAAGAACTTTCTTGTTTATTCAAACTGTAACATGTTGCAGTATAAGGTGTAGTAAGCTTATATTTAGTTTTCCGGCTGCCTTTTTGCAAGTTAGGTAGTTGTCAAAATAGTGTGATGTTCAATGTACAATTTTGAAACATTTACAAAAAGTTCAAAAAATTTGTTGAGAATTTATTTTAACAACTTCTGATTCTGAAAACTCATTTTTTTATTCTTCAACAACAATTAGCTTTCTATGCAAAGAAAATCTTCAGGAAAATGAAATGTTGATATCATTTGACTTTTCTGAGAATTACAGTTTTGCTTCAAGATGAAGTTCAATTATTTTTCATTGAAACAATAATCAAATAACCATTTATCTGATTGCCACATACTACTGTCAATTGAGAGAAATTATATTAAAAAAATCTGTAGTAATATCAGAATTTCATATACAACACTGTTGCTAAATATACTTTTTAAAAAAAGCTTGTACTGTATCTAAGGAACATTATTACATCTTTGGAAAAAATATATTATTTTTCCACTGGTTTAAGTGTGCAATACAAACAAAGAAAAAAACTAACTCCTCATTTTACACTCTCCTGTCATCAGTGTATTAAGCCAGCATTGACATTTTTGACACAATATCACACAGACGCCTTTCTTAAACAGATTTTGACTGGTGATGAAACATAGGTTTTGCACATTATCGCAGAGAAGAGGCACTAATTGCTTAAATGGTATCAGTGGGAAAATTCAAACACTCTCCTAATGAAAGATTATGGCTAAGGTCTTTTGGAATCATAAGAATATTCTTTTGGTGGATTTCAAGTCAAAAGGCACTGCAATCAATGCAATCATTATTGTGAGATTACACTACTGAGAGCTATCCAAAACAGAAGGTGAAGAATGCCAGGAAAAAAGAAATATTGCAGCTTTGTGTCAGTAAATTGTAGATAAATCATAAGATATACTCGTTTAGTAATGATACTGAGAAGTTTTATATTTAAGAAGGTGTAGCATCTATAAATATAACAGAAGCAGTGGCGCACACAAGGGGGGTCCTGGGGTCCACACCCCCAAAGCCTTTTATGTTTTTTTCCGATTGATTTATAATTCTAAGTATATAGTACATAAAATTTAATTAATTACTTGTTTTTAATGATTAATTTTATTAATTACTGTGTTTTGTTCCCGAAAATCGACAAAATCAAAAGAAGCATGATACAAGAATGGTAAACTTTCAACCCCAGACCCCCTTGAAAAATTCCTGTGTGTGCTACTAAACAAAAGTAAATTGATTTTTAACTTGTGAATATGGTTTTGAAGAGTGGTGATTGGCATATGTACTACTAAAAACATTTGCAAAACAAAGAATAACTACAACTTTCTTAGTAACCCCATCGCCCTGTCATTATTTATTTATCCAGGAAATCAGGATGTTCTTAAGGCAAGGCAAGAGAGATTTTATAACAAAAGCTGACACATGTGAACATTGCAACAGGTCACAATTATACAATAACAAAAAATGCAACAAATGCTCTTAGAAAAATAGTCAAAAAAGAAAAAATATTTGTAAATTAAAAAATAAAAGTTTTTATTCGTATTTTCACGCAAGTAGAATTTCCTACACTTCAAACAATTTTACTATACTACTATAAAAAGGGAATAAAACTACAACAAAGTAGTACAACATATAATTTAAAATTAGTATTACAGTTTAAAATATAGATTAAAATCTAAAACTTTATTTCAAAACTTATTTGAAACATTATATTTTACTCTGCTAAGAATTATTTCCTCACAGAAAGATATACTAAATAATTAAAAATATAAATTTTGAATCAAATTTTTCAAGTTATATCATACTCTATGCTATTCGAAATGAAGTGCAGTACTTTTATTTCTTAAATATTTTAATTCTACACAGGCATATAAATATTTTTATGCAGTGTAATGTAAACAAATAAGCAAATTTTGGAATTTTTAAACTCTAAATAAATGAAAATAAAACCAAGTTAAAAAGAAACACAGATTTGAAAATATTTTTCATGGTACTGTATATATACTTAAAATGAAAATAATAGAAAATAGTAAGAAAAGAATTTGAAAATTTCTAAAGAAATTTCCCAATATGATTAAATTATAAATTACGTATTTTTTTGCACTTACCAGTTTCAACGACACCATTAGCTTGTTGATACAAAAATGGTTCAGGATCAAGGCAAAAATCAGATCCAGCCTTAAAAAAAATAATAACCAGATTAAAAGAAGTTCTACTTATATTTTTATGAGAAAATGACAATAGGTTATTATCTGACTATCCACATTCTTATAAATACATATCCAATTTCATTGAAAACTCTATGAATAAGAGAAAAATGCTTGTTGAACAATTTTTAAGGCTCATTGATGAACTGTTTCTTTAGCAATTATCCAAAATAATTTTTATAAGAAACAAATTCATAAAACTGACATTTATACCTTTATAGATAAAGGTTATTATTTAGATATAGCCCATCAGTTATCCCTCAAATGTATTTTGTTTGTAAAAGGACATCTTGCTGCCTACAAACAATTTAAAATTTATACTCTAATATTATGATTGAAGTTTTTGACCAGTAACACCTAAAATACCCTTAATCAGGCATCAATCCTTTGTTTTTCAACAACTAGCAAACTAAGAATTCAACAGAATATACATACATTTAAATGAGTGAGTGAGAGAACTGAAAAAGTAGTTAATGTGAAAGTACCAACTTATTTCACAGACTAAGCTAAAATTCATGTTTTCTACACTAAAATAAGATTTATTTCTCAAAAATAAAAAAACAATTTTAAAATAAGGTTTTTTTTTTACATGCTCAACAATTTGCTTAATTTATAAAATTCATTTCATCAGTACTTAAAACTTCTAATTTTTACACAATTATTAAAATTACGCACAGAAAAAATAAATAAGAAAATATATAAATCTCCTTTTTCACACTGACTACATTTCAAATTTTAAAAAAAATCTCTACATTTCATATTTTTTTAAATAAAGGCATTTTAATAATTAGTTCTTTAATCAAAAACTTATGCATCAAATAAATGAAAATATTTTTCCACTGATATACATATTTTTTCCAAAATACTTGTTTTAAAAGATTAAAAACTGAAAGTATTTTCTTAAAATTTAAACCACATTCTATTTTTAAAAATAGATCAAATCAAAAGAAAAAAAAACTTATAAAAGATATTCAATCAAATTCTCCATGAATACTAACAATACTTAATTTATCAATAAAACTAAACAGATTTAATACTATTTACTAAAATAAAATATAGTTTTAAATTTTTAATTTTTTAAAAACCTAAATAGTAAATAGAATATTATATTAATTAGGAAGAATAAATTCCACAAATAAATAAAAAATAAGAAATATTATTTATAATACATAATCATATGCAAAAATTTATATTAAATATTTGTATACTAAATTATATACACAATTCCTCAATGATTTTTAAGACAAATAAGGAGATAATTGAGATAATGAGAAAAATATTTTTAATAGTACACACAAGAAAAAACGAAGTACACAATTAGGATGCAAATTTAGAGAATAATCACACAGTCTCCTAGTTCTATTACTTACCACACATATTCCAACATACATGGATACCAACACCCAACATATTACAACAGAGAGTAAACCAAATACTGAAAACCTGCAGAAACAAAATACTTATTTAAAATGAAAAAAGATTTTATAAGAAAATCATGCATTTAAAAGAATGTTAATGTTTTCAATAAAATGACGAAACAGTGACAAAAAAAAAGAAAACTTTATAAAATGTTAATATTAGTAATAATGAGCTTTAAGTGAAATATAATACTGCATACATTAAAATATAATTTTATGACAAGAATATTTTAAAATAGATTTTAAAAACTCACAAAATCAGTAGACACCGTGAATGCTTGATAACTCCCCAAATAAGAGTGAGGCACAAGAGAATCAGGAGACAAAGAAGACCAATTGTTGCAGGCCACCTACAAAAATGTAAGTTATTCATAGAATTTAAAAATTCACCCAGTACTTAAGCTTTAAAAATATTTAAAGTTACAAAGAACTGCCTTATCTATTCTTCTATTAAATATACTACTTCATAAAATAATGATAGTTATTAACCATCTTCTTGCACCCCCCAAATGTTACCCTTAAAGCAAGGGTGTCAAACTAAGGCTAACTTGGGCCAAACAAAGTTTAACAGATGGGCAGCAAAAAAATAAATCAATATTCATAGAAACATAGGTTTATTTCAAATAATATATTATAATAAACATATATAAATGAACAACAAAAATTTAATATTTACGTCCTGACACTTGGACATTGCTTTTCTGCTATCTTTCCTATTTCGGGAGAAATTTTATTACATATTATTGTGTGCCGATAAACTGGCTGAGCTGCAAAAATGTTCGCTGTGGGACTCATGTGGCGCACAGGCGGCAAGTTTTACACCTGTCTTAAAGTGAGTGCTCAGAAAATTAAACAACAGTGAACATCTGCCGAGTGCGCCTTTTTTATTAATTATTGTACCCTTTTGGGACAAAATATTTTTTTAAAAGGGCTACTTATCATGCACACTCAGAAAATGATTTTCATTGCAAATCCAGGTTCTTTTATGTTCTTTATAGAGCAGAGTATTAATTTGAATTGGGAACAAAGCATTAATAACTATAAAAAGAATAAAAAATTTTAAAACATAAATGTGCAAACTTTTTAATGATTTTCATCATATTTTTCTAAAATAAACTTAGCGCAACATTTTCATTAGCCCTTGGTTATCAACAAAATTATTCTAGTATAATTCTGATTCTGTACCTCACTTTATCTCCTCTACCTCTGTTCTTTTTAATTTCACATTCAGAAAATAATAGTTTTTCAAAATGAATTTTTAAACAGCGCTCTTATACATTTTATATCTTAAAATATATCTTCATTTAATACCTTTAAAAAGATTGAAATTTTTAAGAGTAATGTAAGTTGGAAAACTGCTTTTATTTCACAAACGCTTCTTATAATGAGTGATGAAAAGCAACTACTAAGTATTAATTTAAAACTGTTTATAACAATTAAATATGTATACCTGATAAATTCCACTTCATCAATGATATCAGGTAGAGCTTGCAAATTCAAATTATCAACCTTGTGACTGATGTCATTTATTTTATTGGATCCAATGGTGACATTATCTTGCAAGTAATCCAAGCAATTTTTTAAGAAGAATTTTGATGTTTCATTAGAGATTGCATTAAATAAACCATCTAATTTCTTCAGATCTTGATTGACATCATCATTAAGCAATGATTCAATTTTAATAGACTGCCAAAATAATATTCATACATTATAAATAGATACAAACAGTTAAAAAATATATACAAATTTGTTTCCAAAATATCATAAAATAAGTACTCATCATGAAAATTAAAAAATTTCTTTAAAAATCTTAAAATGATATGATTTTATAAAAATCCAGTGATAATTTATAAAGAATACAAACTGAAACAATGAAATACATATTTTCTCAGCAAATATTTTATAAAGCTACTCAAACTTGTAGAAAAGAAAAAGAAAAATCCATTTCATTTTAAATATCAAAGCACATAAAATGATTTAAGATTTTCCAATACAGCATCTTAATTATATCAAAAGAAAAAAAATGAATACACAATAAAAAAAATTAAGAAAAAATGTAGTCAATTTTATTTTACATTATTATATTCTTTTCAAGAATTATTACTTAACATACGAATTAAATAAAGTTCAAATATAAATTAAGACTTTTTATCTGTGTTGATTAAAAATTCTAAATAAATACAGTTGGACCCTGATTTACCAAGCTTACATATAAAAAATATTTTGCATTTATAAATTTAGAATCGAATATGTTTTAGTTTTGTGTAATATAAAAAAGTTTTTTTTGGGGGGGGGGATCAAAAGTTTTATCCAAAATTAGTTAACTATGGTTTACAACCATGGGACTGGATCAGACTGTATTTGTGAGAATAGTAAAGAAAAAAAAAAGAAAAAAAAATTTTATAATGACTACAGTATGAAATTCCACGAACATTCAGAAAAGAAGCAACTCAACTACACTCAAAGAAAATCATACAATTACCTGATTTTTGACAGAGCTAACAACATCAGAAATGTTTCTAGTAGAGGATTCTATTTCTCCAATACCTTTGTGTGCTGTTTCATTACCATATAATCCAACAGCAAGTGCACCACTGGAAAAAAAAATTGCCTTTATGAACTGCATCCGTTAAAAAAATTACTAAACTAATCTACATTTATTTCAACATTAAATTTCTGAAAAAGATGAATACTATAGATGCACAAAAAATTGCACCAAGTACTATTAAAGTATAAGAGTAAAAGTTTTTTTACACATTTTTGTTTGTATCATTGTCTATTTTATCATATGAACAATTGATATAAAACTCAAAAACAATTTTTTTAAAGAACCATATACTTCTGAATATAAGTCAATCTATGTATAAGCTGAGAGTGCATTTCTTTTTTTTCAAAAGTTTACCCAAAATTTGAAATTTGTATAAAAGTTGAATCGTAGGTGGAAGTGGTGGAGGGTCCCACAGTTTTCAACCATAAAGGGGAAAATGTTGTCGAGTGGGTAAAATAATGCAAGTCAACAATCATAGTTGAATGTTTTTATTTGTTTGTTATTTTGAACACTATCGGTAATTTGCTTTCAGCACCATTTTTTTGGTTTGGAAGACCATTAGAATGAGAAATTTGTAATCAGCCAATTTCCAACTACAAGTGATCACATTTGCTGAATATTTTAAAATTCTTTTTTTTTTGTAAGTGAGAAACAAGTTTCAGGGTGGGAAGAAAAATACCTTGAATTCAGATAAAAAAAATTTAAAAAATAGCATATGGTTGCTGACATACCTTTAATGCCTTAAAGAGAAAGCTCACTGCATGACGACAATATGTATTCAGACATTTTAATGAACGAATGTGAATTTTATGAACTATTTAGAAACATGGACTCAACCATTGACTTAGAAAGGTTTGTGATTTTTTTATTACTAAATAAATATTATATTCCAAACACACACAAAGTTATAAGATCAAAACCGCTATTAAAGAAAAAACCAAAAGCATGTTTTCCCTAAACTACACCCCCCCTCCCTCGAGAGATTAGCAGATCACTACTTAAGCAAACCCTCATAATTTAGTTTTAACAAAGTTCTAAACATTCTCGGCTTATAGACTGAAATATTTGGTAACTATTATTAAAAGTTATTTTGATGATTAACAATTTAACATTTTTATCGAAAAAAGAAAATTTCAATATATTGGAATCTCTGTTTAGTAAAAAAAGACAACAGGCATTCTTAATAATTTTGGAGTCCATGAAAGTGTGATTAACAATAAAAAAGACTGTTGTACTCACCACATGGCTGCAGAGCTTTGTAGTTTTGTTGGCATCAAAGTGACACATTGAATTGTTTAAAAAATAGCACTAAGCCAGATCTAGTGTAGTGTTCATACCATTAGCTCAAAATCACAGACAACAGCGTCTTCAGTGATGTCACACTAGAACTCATTAGAGGACAGAGTGATAATGTGTTGTGATCTCATATGAGCTATTTCTGTATTACTGTAAATGATGACTGTAAATTAATTGGAAGAAAGCCAAGTCAACCACTGCAAACATCCATTCTGTAGCCCAGACACACTGGACCTGCACATGGAGTTATGGCATGGGGAGCAATTTTCTATGATTTTTTAACTCTGGTAGTTACTCCACACACCCTGACTGCAAACTTATAGCCAGTCTGGTGATTTAATTTGTTGCATTGCCATTTATGAACATTATTCAAAGAGGCATTTTTCAACATAACTCACACCCTTATCCCGCTGTTGTAACCCAACATCCTCTATAAAGTGTGAACATGTTGCCTTGGCCTGCTAAATCCTCAGATCTTTCTCCAATGGAGCATAAATGGAATATTATTGGCTGGCAACTTCAGTGTCATCTACAACCAGAATTAAATGTCATTATATTGACTTATCAAGGGGGTGCAACAGGCATGTAATTTCATCCCACAAACTGATCTGGTACCTGCACCACACACGGCATGAGCATTTGCTTGCTTGCATTCAAAATTCTGGCAGTTACACTGGTTATAAATGTACCATCATTACACATTTGAAATGGATTTCTTGTGCTTATATAAACATGTGATATTGAAACTTATCAATTAAATATGTCACCTAGACAAATGTATTGAGAAAGTTTCATTAGTCTACAGTAATTTTTCTTGGTGCTGAGATTTCTTTTTCCATCACTATATTTTGATCAAAATTTGTACAAATATTTAAACCCAATATTGCATAAAAATTTAGTTGATTTTATAAGAAATTTCAAAAGATAGTACCATTACATAAAAGGATGTATTGTTAAATACAATTATAAATAATATGAAAACATATATCAACTTTATTTGCCAGAATCCATTTTGCTTCCAACTTTATCATACATCCCCCCCCCTATAGATAAAAAAATATTTAAAAAGAAATTAAAGTTGCTCATTTTTCTGTTTTAAGAGCCTATATATTAATTTTTAATTAACAATCCATTTATCATGCAGCATTTGAAAATGAAAAATACAAATTTTCTGTTTTATTTTTGAGATAAAACATCAATTCATAAAATATCTTTTATTTTATTAAATTAAAATATCACAGGTACTAAAATGAAAATTTAAAAATTTCACAAAGAAATTATTGAAAAAAAAAGGTAAAATTTTTTACAAATTAAATGTTTTTTCAAAAAAGTAATTTAATAATCCACCCTCCTCCTAATGTTACTGTGAATATTTTACGAAATACAGATTCAATTCTAATAAAATTTTAAGTTTATAAATGAAATTTATGTATGAAATTACTTTTTCAAAGTTAGCTATGCTAAGCCCTTAACATTTTAATTTAGCTGTGACATCAACTTTATTCAGTTTGGGATGAGAACTAGAAAAGTTATGATTGTTTTATATGTGAAGAATTATGCATTTTTTTAAAAAGAAAAGGTTAAATAATAGATCATTAAATTAAATTAAATGGAGTTAACAAAATTGTACATCTTTAAAACCTTTTAGTATTTGTTCATACTTCAAAGTGGCACATGACTAATCTGATATTTTTTGCTAAGTGAAACTCATTAAGAGGATACAACTTAAGGAAAAGGAAAGACAATCAATTTTTTCTGTAATTTTTACAATTTAATCACCATCCCTTTTTTAATTAAATTAATCTTTAAAACTCAAGAGCAATAACAGTTTTTAAAAAGATGACAAATCAAAAGACAGAATTTAAGACATTCATAATATGCAAATGAATTTAATGAAAGAACAATTCTGAAAATATATAATACTTACAAGCAAATTTAATCAATGTTTTACATTTTAAAGTTATTTAGTCAATAAAATCAAAAATATTTCTATTTTAACTAATATGTATATATTAAAAAATTATCAAGTACAATTAAACATTTTCCAAGGTAAAAAAATAATTCGTAATTATATAATCAAATTTGTAATATGTATAAAATAATATGTTTAAGAAAAAACAGGTCAATTTTTATAAATGCACCTTTAAAATATAAAAAAAATCATAAATTGCTATAAGGGGAGAGAAAAAATATTTTTATTTAAAAAAAAAGGCATTATATTAAAATCTGTTCTTAAACCATTAAAAAAACAGATTAAAAGTTTAAAAATTTATATAGATTTAAAGTATTTATATTCCTTCCTTGTTCTTGTGGAAGAAGGATCTGTCATTGAAAGTTACTCTGCTAATTTCCAAATAATTTTATGATACATATAAATGAATTACATAATTGTATATATATAGAAAGTTATTGCAAAACATCTATCACCAAAAGCAGAAATAGTACAATGCATTATTATAACAACTCTTTCTTACTTTCTGTACATATAATGGTAGTATCGTACATGTTAAACATGCCCACACATTTTTCAAAAACAAAAAAGTTCAGGAAACCAAACTTTAAAATAACAATAGCCTTAAAAGAATAAAAAATACAAAATAATAGCAATTACTTACCAGCAAAGTATAGCAAAAAAGCCAAGGGTCCATTTCAGTGGAGTTATTTTCCGTTTCCGTTTGAAACTTGAATCACAACATCGACACAGGAAGAATATTAGAAAGGCTAATAGAGTTAGAATTAAATAGAAACCAGGAATAGCAATAATTATGCCCAGTGCCTGTTAAAAGTTTAATTTATTTATTTTCTTGTATAATAAAATAACTTCACAAATTCATATTGAAAAACAATATATAAAATAATTTATTACAAAATTCTCAATACAAAAAACTACAGAGTTTAAGTAATATTTCTCATGCTAAGGATAACAGAACTGAATTCTTTTATCTCATATTAGTTACATTAATAGCAATGAAGGATATTTTATTTTCATGGATTATTTATGAACTGAATTTTTCTGCAGACCTGTTTTTGACAGATATAAGGTCCATGAACCACAGCCAACATACTTCATTATTTTGAATCATGATTAGATAAATAGATCAACACTTTTGTTGGCATTTCATTTACAAATCCACATCAATAAAAGACAGGACAGAGATCTATTTCTACAAGTCATTTGTTTAGTGGTTAGAATTCATAGCAATATATTTGCAATGCTGCTCAATTTGATTTCATGTCTTTAAATATCCTTGCTAAGATTATAAATGTGAAAGTTTGTGTGGATGTTTGGTACTCTTTCACACAAAAACAACTGAATGGATTTTAATGAATTTTTACAATAATATAGCTTATACATCAGAATAACAAAAATGCTATAATTTATAAAGATAATTTATAAGAAATTGTGTGAAGTGTCCAAAATATAATGATAATTGTCAAGTAAGAAGGACAAAATTCTGCCATCTGCAAAAAAGCCAGCGACCATATACATCTATCTTTTATGTGTGAAGCAAAACTTTGCATTTTGTTTTATCTACACAAGAAATTGTGGAATCTTGAACAGGCGGCGTGTGAGGCTGATTACAATTTTAACATAAAATAAATAGAGCAAAAAGTAATATTAACGTATTACAACTTTCAGATATAAATTATTTATACAATTTTAAGTGTTCATTACACAAAATTTGTAACAATGTGTTACTTTTGCTGAGATGAAATCAACTTAGAAAGGGGTTTTCAAAAATCGACCCACAAGAGAGTTATAGAGAAAAAAACTCCTTTTTACCAGCTGTTAGATCTACAGACTTAAAATTTAACAAACAGGATTTTTTTTATTCAACTGAAATATGCAAAAAGGTTTTTTTTTGTTTATTTTGCAATTCACGTAAATTAACTCATTAAAAACTTCTTTATCCTTCAATATCTGCTTCAATATCTGTATTGTTAAATTTTTCAATTCCCCCGTGCAAAGAACGGCTATAACAGCTAGTATTAAATAATTCAGGTAGAAATATAACCCTATGTACGATACTTATTAAAATTCAACAAACATATTTCAAAAATGCAACATATTACATACAATTAGCCTTATATATGTAATAAAATGTGGAATCTTTTTGAAAAATTATTATTAAATTCAATATCAAACCAGCTAACTTTTAAAAACAACAAAGTGTGAAATAACAGGTGAACATGTTAAATTTTATAAAATCTGTGCAACACAAGGCACAAATATTTTGAAAGGAATGTAACTAACATTTCACAACAAAGATATTTTGATTAAAAAAAAAACTATTCGCAGAAGTCACTTCTTTTATATCAACTTGATTTGCAAAAACTCATACTCTATAAAGTACATTTAAAGATATGTATATAAACACATACAAGAAAGAAACTATTTTAAAATAAAAAAAGCTTTTGATAAATATTGATAAATTAATAAGTTTTTATATATTTATAAAATATGTTACATATGCAAAAAACAAAATTTCAAAATATATAAAAATAGCAAAAAAACTGTCATAAAATGACTCAAATATTCTGAATCATCATTAAACACTTCATTTTCATTTGTTACTATATGCATTCAAAGGAACTAATTCAATAAAATACTTAATGCTGTTAAATTTATCAGAACTATTTTTTGTTAGATCAGATAAATTAGCTTTTTTAAAAAAAACTTATTCCTTATGTTGGAGAATTTGTTTTGTAATATTAATCCCACAAAACAGTATAAAAATTGAAGATAGTATCCAAAAATAATTATTTTTATCCAATACCTAAATTACTTCATCAGTTTTGTAACAAACAAGATCATTCACCAATTTCAAATTTTATTTTTACTATTGCAATTCACATCAGTTACTTCTTTATTCTCTACAGCAGATGGCTTTAAAAATATACAAAACAGACCCTTTTATAAATCTAGGTATATTTACCTCAGTCTAGGAATGTAAGAAGCCTCTGTCTGCAAAGATTTATGTTATAAAATTAACTTCTTTTTCAAGTAAACTTTGAAAGTTTTGCAATGCATGTTTTCTTTGAGCACTTTTTGTATAAAATATATCTATGAGAATCCCATCACCTTTAAAGGTAAATCCTTTTCTATTACCAAACTTATTAAATAACACAAGCACCCACTACTTATTTTCTTCCCTTTTAAAATAGGTAATTATTCCATTTTTTTACCCCTTATATAACCTGCATTACCATACCCTACAGCATTACCTGCCATTAATGAAACTAAATTTGTTCCATTTTTACAAAATGGAACATTTTGTAAAAATATGCATGTTTTTGGCTAATATTTTCTCCAGTAAAATCTCCTAACAAATTTAGAATTGAAAAAGGATTTGACCACAATTGGACAATTTCAAATTTGTATAAACTGTCATCAGATGTTGCATAAGAGCCTTGTTTCATGCATTTGATCATACTCTTTCTAACAAGGAAATAGTTCATTAATCACAAAACAGATGTTTTAGTTCTTGTACATCTCTACTGCTTAGCAATGCAAGGCTTAGGAAACATTTTCAAAAAAAAGGAGGACTCGCATGATCAGCTGTAGTCAGATGGAACCTTATGTTCTACAAGAAAAGATGTAAACAGTACTTCAGCCCCCGATAATATTTGACTGGACACAGTACTTGAAAAAAATTATTCAATTCTAAACAACTTCTACTTGATTTTTCATTTGTGACATGCTTTGAAGTTTTCACACAACAGGAAATATATATCTGCCACTATGACAAATTCATATATTAATACAAAGTGTCACAAAATATATACCCACCCAAACCAATTTGGAGTGTTAATACAATGGTATTCCTTTTTATAACAAGGAATGGAAGAATATTATGCCTTTGTAAGACAGAGGTGAACAGAGCTATCAACAAAAATGAATTGCTCTACAATATGAAACAAGGAATACAAACATGGGCAAAGCACAAAAGGAATTCAGTTCTAGAAAAATGCTATAGAGGAAGAAAAAAAAATGTTTCACTTAATAAAACCCTGCATACAAATCAGTAAGGAACCAATGGGTAATGAAATATTATATGCAGAAAAAATGGGAAGCACAAGTAAGTAAAAAAACTTACTGAACATAAATTCTACAGTTGTCTACTTTTTTTTCCAGTCGTTGTGAGTAGAAAATGATAAATAAAAGCTTTAGCAGAAAATTCAATCAGTAGATGATGTAAATTTTGTGGATGATCTAAGAATAAAAGTGTAATGACAGGCCGGAGGAGGAAACTTTACATGCAAAGCATGTGCAATATATATATTTAGTTTAGGTTCAGAGCAAATTTATATATTTAAATTCATTATTTTATGCTAATTTGTTTGAAATAAATAATGTGTTAATTTTGTGTTTCATCAGAATATTTAATTCTGAATTTAATTACAGAATTAAAAATTACCAGATGCATAAAGTTAAAAAAATATGATTTTTCCATTACATTAAAAATGCTCTATAAGCTATCATCTTTTGCAAAGAATTAAAATTTTTTTTTAATTACGAGCTTAAAAAATGTTCCTTTTTTTTCTTCTATATTAATTATAATTTAAAATGAAATAAATTCTTTCTTTTAACTCCTTAACTGCTGCCGGCCTACATGTGTGTCTCAACTGATGCATTGAGTGTCCTTAACTTATAAATGCGTCTTTCCAAAACACGATTCCTTTCTTTGCCTGCTAAAAGTAAAACTATTCTGAAAGCTTTGGAATGTAATAAAATAAACTTCACGGTGTTTGCAAAGGAACTACTTATTTCAAAGAAAAATTTGCTTACTTGTGCCTTTTCTTACGTCTGCATTTTTGTAACAATAAAGACCCGGTTTGGCTGAAAATCGATTTGACTCCAACTTACGTCATTTTTATAACAGGTGAATATTGAGTAGAATGTTTTTAATTTTAATTAATATCTTTTCGACTAATTGCGATATCAGACCAAATTGTGAATCTAAACCATTCTCGAATCCATTTGAATCCACACAAAAAATTTCATCCAAATCGATCCAGATGTTAAAGAGGAGTTTAGTCACATAAACACGCACAAAAGATTTTTATATATAAAGATATAGAAATAAATACATACACAAATATAGATAAATAGAGATGTATTTTGAAAGTATGCATTAATTACTATTTAAAGCTATTAGGTAAAAACTTTTGACTAATGACTTTCCAACACCTAATTATCTAATCATAGGGTAAATTAAATTTTTTTTTTAAATCAAAACTTTATTATTTTTCCAACTAATACCTTAATTAATTTTTACTATAATCGTAAAAAATATTGAACTACATTTGTTAAAAAGTTTTAATTTACATAAAACTTTTTACTAGTTCAAACATATAAAGAAACCTATTAAAAATTTTCAATAACAAAAATTCTTATTATTAAGGAAAAATATAACTTAGTTTTTAAAATATTTTACAAATGTTAATTCTGACAGGTGGCACACAAATGCTCATAAATACAACAGAAAAATTCTAATGACAAATTTTTTAAAACTTACTTCTAAATATGCACTATTGTTGGGATCAAATGTTGCATTGACTGATGAAAATGTTATATCCACATGTGGAAATACATGAAACCATTCAGCTATGTTTGAAATGTGATATGTCTCACGATTTACAGCTGAATGAGTCATCTTTTGCTATAAAAAAGAAAATAACTTTAACATCTGTGAAAATAAAAACTGATAAATTAACAAACATCATTATTTACAAAAGACAAATGCAAAAAATAGTTGTAAATATTTTAAAAATCTATAAGACATTTTCATAAATATCTCCTTTTTTACTTACATATTCATGTTTTACATATTAAATTTTATTCATTAATATGCAATTATTTACGACTAATTACAAAAAAAATTCTATATTTGAGGGGAAACTATATTCTTTAAACAGATCATCTATTTCTATATTCACTAACCCTTTATCTACAGACACTTATAAGTACCACTCACTTTAAAATTATATAGAATAACCCTTTTTACGAATATTCAGACATTACATAGTAGGAATATTCTTTGAAATCCATAATGCAAGATATATAGCAATACGGGTTCTATGATGCGTATTTTAGCGTGGAAGGGGCGAATTGTTTTATAGCAGAAATTACGTTTTCAGCGAATTATGAAGGTAGTCATTTTTATTCCAAAAAAATAGTTAATGTCAAAAGGTAAGTGTCTTATATTTGTGTGTGTTAATGAAAACCTTAGAGAATGATTTGACTATTTACTTTAAGTGAACAGTGTGTATAATTAGTTTTACAATTGAATTATCTTTTATTAATTAATTAGCTCTAAAGGATTAAATTTTTCAAAGTTGAGTATTTTGTTTATGTATATCCCTTAATTTTAAATGTAGTGATTTAAAAAAAAATATATTGCATGAAAAAAACTGCAGTAAATCATAATGTGGTAAATAAAGGGTTAAAAAGAACTGCTTAACTTCTCAGAAGACTAATGTTTTATTAAAATGTTTAGATACTCATAGGATATTTTAAATTAGAAATGATATAATTGCATTTTTTTTAAAATTTGTATCATTTTAAGTTTTTTTTATCACTATTCGTACTATTTTTAGACATTACAAGTAATAAAAATTTTGAATAAGTTGTTGTATCACATTAAATTTAAATAAATAACTTTTAATTTAAAATAAAAAAAACTTACCGGTATTTAAAACAAATATTATAAGAAAGGAAATTGAGTACAGCTACTTTTAATCCTCACACAAGTGATACTAGTTCTGTTTAAGGAAATGTTTAATAAAATTCTAAGATGTCCAACATTTACAGAAATTTCCTTAAAAATAAGGAAACTGACAGTATAATTAAACTTTATGTTAGTTTGGTCATCTATACAACTAGCACTAGAAGAATACAAGTTGCACAAAAAGAGAGAAAACTAAATCACAATAAACTGTTCATGAAAAAGAGCACAATCCCATTTCTCATAAGACAATGTGCCTAAAAAGTACATATTATACAAACAAGTTTTAAAATGAATTATATCAATGAAACACAGTATGGTTAGCTTTCTTCTATGTGTGTGTGTGAGCACAGTAGCAGTTTCTTTCACTAGCACAGTAGTAGGTTATTCTTTTAAAATAGTTGATATATAATCATTCATGAAACTTTCATTTTAATTATATTTAATTAAAATATAAATTTTGAAAGTTCATAAATAAGTTAGTACAATAACAAAATTTAATAAATATTCAATATTTCAGGTGATAAAAAAATCCAAATTTATCAAAAAAATTTTAAATGTTTTTTTCTTAACAAATGAGAAAGTTCAAGCAATTACAAATCAAATCTTGATCATATTTCAAAAATATATATCCACATAAAAATATTATTTAAAATAAACAAAAAAAGCACAGTTAGATATAAATTTATATTTAGAATCAAATTAAAAATCAATTTACGGTTGTCTTTGCATAAAGTGAAAGAATTCAGACCAAATTACGTAAACTTTTGATAAAAAATTTAACAATTGTCACATAAATTTGTGATGTTGTAACATATACATCAGTTAAAATTTTTACTCTGATTCAATGTTACTGATTGATTGATTTTTTACTTATTTTAATTTTCAAATTTAGAAATATTTTATAAATATGCAACATCTCCCTTTAAAGTTTAAATAAATATATATTACATTATAAAATATTATTCCAAGTTTGGGTTCAAATATCATACAGAGAAACAGGTACAGAGTTCATTATGTTCACTAATAATTATAAAGGCTATGTGTCTAAGGTAATCTTTTGCAGTTTTATTAATTTTAAGATCTACTACAAGGGAGTATAATTTTTGTTAGTTACATAGCAATTACTCCTATTATTTTGAGGAGATACAATTCTTAATTATTAGATGTTTCAACAGAAAAATAAATACTCTATAATATTCATGTGATATATGTTTTAATTCAAAACTTTAATAACTACACAAATTCATCAAATCAATAGGATAATGCATACACACAAAAAACTTGGTTGAATACTTGAGAAATTCTAAATTTTATTCACACCTGTGGGTGATGATGCCAAATTGCTTCAACGGCTCATTTTTCTGTATGGGATTTCTAACCAATGATACATGCGTATTAACCTCACAGCAGCCAAATTCTGTGCCACACGAATCACACCATTTTCCACCAAAATCTGACTGTTTCTTTTTCAAATAAAACATGTACAAAAACTTTTTTTTGTTTTTGGTGTCATGGTGCAATGTATGTGGTTCAAATTTTGCTGCAGTGACATTAATGTGTAAGTACTTAATCAATATTTGACAATATATTGGACAATAATCTACTAAGTCAGCAATTAATAAGGTGTGCACTAAAATAGAATTCAATCGAATGCTCAGAAAATCAAAAGTAATTAAAAAGTTATTTCATAACAACTGTCTCTCTATTTATTCTGTTTTTAATAACTTAATTTTATGATCTTAGCCCAACAATTAACTTGAATAATTAAATAACCAATTTTCTTACGAGATAGCACATTACAAAATTTAAAGATAAGTTCTAATGACTTTAACTTAAGAGTTTACTAATAAGTAAATATAAATGAGACTCATTCAATGGAAAACAAAAAGGTATACACTATTTTATATTAAATACATAAACAATATAAAAGTTTTATTGTTAAAATATAAATATTGACATTAATTGATAAGCCATAATTTATTATTCTTCTATTAAATAATACATTTTTTCAAAAAAAAATCCAAACGGAAAACTGTACATAGTATTTTAGAAATTTTAATCAATTCCAGTAGGAATGAACAAATATTTCTGAATTATTAACCTTTAATTTTAAAAAAAACATGATCTAATGCAAGGGTGTCAAACTCTCTCAAAGGTTAATTGGACCAAATAAACAAGGTTGGATTTAAGGTTGAACACAAAAGAAATCAATATTAATAGAAACATAGGTTTATTTCAAATAGTAACAAACATGTTTAAAATAACTAGAAAAATTTAATGTTAACGTCCTGACATTTGTCATTTCTTCTCTGCTACTATTTTTCCTATTTCAGGAGAATTTTTTTTATTTCATTATTTATTATTGTAGGCTAATATATTGGCTGGGCCACTAAAATGTCCATTGTGGGCTGAAAGTTTGACACCCCCTGGTCTAATGCATAATTAATTTCAATAAAATTTGTTTTTAAAGAAAAAATTTACAAAATCAGAATTTTGAAAAAAATTCTTTATTTACACACTATAATCAAATTTGATCAGTGATGTGACGATTAAAGTTAATCAAACTGAAAACTGACTATAAAAAATCCTATACGAACTACAAAATTCAAAAATATAACATTTGATCTAACAAAAAAAAATTATTCAATATCAAAGCTTGATTATAAGGCTTAAATTTAATTGTTCTACATTTATTATGTTTTGTTTTCCCTTTTTTAACAATTGATTATTTAAAAAATCTTTTAAGTTATAAAAATACATTGTACAAGTAAAACAACAAAATCCAACTTTTATAAATTTTCTAACGATATTTTAGCAATATTTCAAAATAAGTAAACAAAAAAATCCACTAAACCATCAAAAACAATTTTAATAAATGACTTATACAAAACCAAGTAACATGTCTCAACAAATAAAAAAAAATATTCTTTATGCCACAAAAAAAAAGAAATCTCATGTATTAATGAGTAATTAAAACATTAACTATCAGATAAATATATGTGTGTTAATGTTTACTAATACTAAATTTAAGGATTAAATGTTTTTATTTTACTAATATGCTAAGGGTATAAAATTATTAGTTTCATATTTGTTCAAATTTTGATAAAAAAAATTTACAAAACTCTGCTTTTTTCTTAATAATTAATTAATATGTGTGAATCTCATTTAAAATTTTGAATTTTATCTAGCTTTCAAAAAATATATTTAAGTAAATCTTCAAAACGTATCTTTCTGTGCATTATTTCTATTTGTATTCAAATGCATCTAAAAAATTTAACATAAAATCACTAAAATAATTACAATTTCTTAGTATGAGGTAATAAATTTAAAGATGTGTGATGTTTATTTAAAAGCAACTATTCAATGAAGCATGACGTACAAAATTTATTCCATAAAAATAACAGTCACAAGAACATTTACAGTAAATCACCGTGAATAAATAACAATGCTTATGTTCTTTTTTTAATTTATTGTAAAATTAGCACACTTTAAGCACAAAACGAATTTTTCTCTACAATTTATATCCACAAATTCATCGTTAGACAGTCACGTCAAATAAGTTAATTAAGCCAACAAAAAAAGGTATCACAGGAAAGTAAGACCATTTCAAAAATCAAAACAATGAGCTACTAATTACAGCAAAACATGTCATTAACTAATTTCAGTTAATAAACAAATCTTACGTTAGCAAGGTAGCAATCAGATTCTAATGGATCATACGCACTGTAAGCCTATTTATTTAAAACACTCAAATCATTTCACAAAGCAAGAAAAGTCAAACATGAATAGGAATAAATTCTTAAACTTTGATTAAAATTTTTAAAAATTTCAGAAATTTTGATAATGCATGATTAATTTCAGTACAGATTCACTTTCTAATCAGTACATAAGCAATCAACAGCTACAAGAAGGAAACGAAGATCCAAGATCGGCATCACGGGATTTGCATGTATCAGATAAAAGACAACGAATCAAGGAAATCTAATACTGATTTCAGAAAGTGGCAACAGATAGAGAAAAATGTATCTGTGGTTGGGCTATCAGATTTAGTTTTTTATCGATGGTTGGCTACTTAATAAAGAGTTACCGTAATCAAAAACACGAAGTGCAAAATCTTGATATAATTTGCTTAGAATAACGCAAAAAACACCGATTTATTGAATATAGAAAATAAAATAGCAAATGACTTTCTTTTATAGTTTTTATAATTCGATTTATGTATAATTGCTATAAACAAAAATTGATTCAAATTTCAACATTAAATTTCCAAAAAATTTCAAATTGATCTTTATAATATTTGTCGAAAACAAGGCATTTTTAAAAAGTAATTTCCGTTTAAAAATTGTTAAATTATACCGAAAAGAGATGTATGGAACCATAACTTTATGAGAAAATAGCAAAATAACTGAACTACTGAAAACACGACTGAGTGTAATATTTTATCAAGTTAATGCACTTTTGATAGTTAAATCTTTAGAAAATATTTATTAATCTCAAATCTTATTAATTTTTGAAATTAAAACTAAATGTTTGACTTCCAAACAGTATTTGAATTTGAACCAATAATTACACTCATAGACAAAAAAAATTAGCGCACCCAGACGGAGTCGTCAAAATGAAACGAAATTTTACATACGTAGTGACTACTTTGATATAAGTGGATAATTAGAAAATCAAAGAAAAAGAATCATTTATTTCAGAAAAAAGCAAAAGAATGGAGGATTTAATACCTTGTTGAACTCCCTCTAGTGCGAATGAACGATGCGATATGATCGGATATTGAGGCATACAAGTTCTGCATGATGTCTTGAGACCATTTCGTTCCATATTTGTTGTAACCTTGCCTCTAGTTCGTTCAAACTCGGAAGATTCCCAATTCACCGTCCCAAATGAACCCAGATATGGTCGATTGGAGACAAATCTGGGGATCGGGAAGGCCAAGGAATTATAGTAACAGTGCGGATACAGTCTTGTGACATCCTTACCGTGTGAAGCTGAGCATTGTCTTGTTGAAAAACGGCTCCTGGGAGCCGTTGCATGAATGACAACGCATGTTGTTGCACGATGTCATGAACATACCCCTGAGCTGTCATGGTGACATGGATCAATACTAGGGGTGACCATGTATTGTAGGCAATGGCACCCCACACCATCACACCATCTGTGGAAGCGGTGTGTCGCGGTAAAGCAAAAGCAGGATTGATGCGTTAACCACGGGGTCTCCACAGACGAACACGATTGTTATCACTGCTGATTGAATCTGGATTCGTCGCTAAAGACAACCTAGTTCAATTCCTCTGCAGTCCAGTTTCCTCGTGCGTGGCACCACTCCAAACGGAGGCGTCGATGGGTGAGCGTCAAAGGCAGAACACGTAATGGGTGCCACGATCCCAAAAGTCCTTCATCCAGGCACCTTCGTATGGTTCGAGAAAACACTGGGCCTCTAGTGAAAGCGCTACCTATACCTGGATGGCGGCCGATGAAACAGTTGTCTTATGATGTGGTGGTCTTCTCGAGGACTGTTCTGTCGAGGGCGTCCTGAACCTGGTCTTCGCAAAATGATATCTCTTGGATCCACTAGTCCCAATTCCTCCTCACAACACAGTTAGAGCAGCCTAATTGATGAGCTACTCACCTATCTGACCACACAGCTTTCCTCATGCCGATGATTCTCCCCCTCTCAAACTACGGCAGCTGCTCATATTGTCTTCGAAAAATACGTAATGGCATGTCTACCTCGGCTCTTCTTTTGAAAATGATTCAACACACTCAAACAAGCTTTGGTTACCTGTTTTATACTCCAGAAAGAACGACGTTAAATGCCCTCTACCGGCTATATGTCATGCGCAATCACACTGAATTTCTAATCATTTGCTCTCTCCCCGACATGTACCTTCATGTCAAGTTTCGTTACGATCCCACAATTATTTCTTGGTGCGCTAATTTTTTTGTCCATGAGTGTATATAGTGGTTAAAATAAATAATAATAAAAGGGAAAAACTAAGAAACTAAACTCACAGTGGCACAACAGCCAATGAGGGGCACGGCCTACTATGCCCATCTCATTTTTCGTGACCTTGAACTCTGAGGTGCATGAGCAGATATTCTGGTCAAGTGGTCAGTTTGACGTAAAACCCCCAGTGTCTAGTTCCCAAGCAAGTATGATACTCATTTATTAAGCAAATAAAGGGATAAAAGATTGAGTTGACCAGCCCGGGATTTGAATCCTGGACCTGTAACGCGAAAGCTCGATAGGCTATCACTCAGCCACTGGACTTAATAAAACGGAAATTTCATAATTATTTATATATTTACGTTAATTTTAAAATTGAACCTATACTGCCTTTAAAATCCTGTTTACCACAAAATCTGTTTTTACACTTTTTTTTATAGTGGAACACAAATTCCATACAAATTTTCAGTAAGAAAATGTTCCAAAAATTGTATTCATTATCTCACTGAAACAAAGCGGGCAGATTATTTTATTACATAATGCATTTTCTTCAAAGAATCCACTTTTTCTGCATAATCAGTGTCAGTGTTCCTCTTCACTTACATGGCTATGTTCATTTTATTAGGTAAGGTGAAAAACTGTGCACATTTAGAATATTTCTGAATTTTAAGAACACGGCATTGGAAAAAGTGTATTTTTAAAAGAAATGATACATTGTACTCCTTATTGAAAAGTAAGTTATAAATACTGTCGGACCTCTGTCTAACGAAGTCGCTAAATTCCGAAAAAAAGTTCGCTATATGGAAAATTCGTTATATAGAGGTTCATCTTTCAATATATTTTATAAACCACATTAAACAAAATTTTAAATTCATAAACACTATATATTAAAAAATGCAAATAATACTTTTTTTAAAAATTAACCTATGTTTATTTTGTATATCTTAACCATCTAAAAAGAAAGAAAGAAAGAAAAGCTGCAAGGAAAACAAGAAAAAAAAAATGTCGAATACGCTGTATTTTCAATATTGAGCAAAAAATTTTATATTAAAAAAATGAATTTTAAGGACATTTTCTATAATTGAAAGCATACCTTATTTTAAAACTAGAACACTGGGACACTAGACAACTCCACTGAGGGTGAAAAGGGATATTGCACATGTTTCTAGTCAACTGGACAATGGGGGTTACAGGTTGCACTTCTTGGATGAGAGAAACGTCCAGAACTCTTATTGTTCTCGGCGAGTTAAAATCTAATGAAACCAGTTCAAGATTTATGACCACCATAAAATGTGTTAAAGAGAGAATAACTTGAAATGTTCAGAAATAAAGGGTGTTTTTTTTAGAGGTATAGAACTTTAAATTGCAATAAAACAACGATATATTATTCGATTGACATGAATTTTTTTTATTCGAAAGATAATCTTGTGGCATCACATTTTAAATATGATTTTTGGCATATGACTGCCACGGCTAGCTCGGATGTAGTCCAATCTGGACGTCCAATTTTCGATGACTCTTTCCAACATTTGTGGCCGTATATCGGCAATAACACGGCGAATGTTGTCTTCCAAATGGTCAAGCGTTTGTGGCTTATCCACATAGACCAATGACTTTACATAGCCCCACAGAAAATAGTCTAGCGGTGTTAAATCACAAGATCTTGGAGGCCAATTCACAGGTCCAAAACGTGAAATTAGGCGGGCACCAAACGTGTCTTTCAATAAATCGATTGTGGCACGAGCTGTGTGACATGTTGCGCCGTCTTGTTGGAACCCCAGCTCCTGGACATCATGATTGTTCAATTCAGGAATGAAAAAGTTAGTAATCATGGCTCTATGCAGATCACCATTGACTGTAACGTTGTGGCCTTCATCGTTTTTGAAGAAGGATTCCACCAGCCCATAAAGCGCACCAAACAGTCAGTTTTTCTGGATGTAACGGTGTTTCGACATACACTTGTGGATTAGTTTCACTCCAAATGCGGCAGTTTTGTATGTTGACGTAGCCATTCAACCAGAAGTGCGCTTCATCGCTAAACAAAATTAGCTTATGAAAATCGGGAACAACGGCAATCTCGTTTTGGGCCCATTCGACGAATCTACGCCTTGCTTGATGATCGTTTTGATGAATTGCCAAACCAAACTGAGAATAAATCACTTGACAGCTGTTAAATCGGTCGCCATCTTGGAAAGTAATGCCAACTTAAACTTCTATACCTGGGAAAAAAACTCTCTTTACTTTAAGAATAGGGAGGGAAAAAATTTTATCACAAAAGAAAAAGTTCGTTATATAGAAAATGCACTTCGGTATAGAGAGATTATTTTACGAAGGAAATCGTGAAATGTTCTTGGTTCTAGGAAAAATATTCGTTAGATAGAAAAATTCGCAATATAGAGGTTCCACTGTAAATCCTTTTCACAGATATTAAGTAGAGGTAATCGCAGAATAAGTCATATACCGTAAAATCTGGAGTATAACGTGCACCTATACTTTCAAGCTGCATTTTTTAGATTTAAAAATATTCGCTGTATAACGTCCACTCCCTATATTTACGAAGAAAAATAAAATGTACGTATGTAATGCTGTTATGCTTTAAAGTCATTTATTCGAGGTATTATCCCTGGTTTTTTAAACAAATAGTTTACTTCTACACTTCTGGCCACAGTAAATGCAACACCCTGAAGGAAGCATGCAAATAACATGAAATTTACAACATGCATTAGCGGAGGTGAGATATGCAAATTATTAGAGTTTCAGCGCAGACACAGGTCACGCGTGCCTGTGGCGCCACCTCCAAGCCCTATTTAAGCCTTGGATATTTGGACGATTTCAAGTTCGGCAATTGTGTTTTTCTTGTGGTTTTTTTCAAAAAAAGATCAGTTATATCTCGTAGAAAACAGAGATCAGCTTTTGATCAAGTATCCGAGTCTTGCAAAGGAAGGATAGTGGCCTACCGAGAGAGAGATTGTGGGTTATCTTTCAGGGAAATCGGTAGTCGTGTTGGACGAAACCAAACAATTGCTCTGCGGATATGTGACCGTTGGATGCAGGAGGGTACGACGGATCGACGTGGTCGATCGCATCCACCTCAATGCACCACTTCAAGTGAGGACAGGTAAATTGTGAGCATGGCAGTGACGGATCGTTCAGTCATATCACGAACTGTAGCACAGCACATTGAGTCTGTAACGCATCATTCAGTGTCTGTGCGTACCATTCGACGCCGTTCACAGCAGAGTAGTCTGCCCGCAAGACGTCCATCGCTTGGTCTACTCTTGACGCAGAACCACAGAGTCTCCTCCACCAATGGTGCGATGAAAGAAGGATGTGGGTGACAGAATGGAATGAAGTTGTTTTTTACTGACGAGTCCCACATCTGTCTGCAACACCACAGTAGTCGGATTCGAGTCTGGAGACACCGTGGATGCTGAACAGCTGCGTTATGCACCACCACACTGGTCATGCACCGGGTATTATAGTATTGCGTGGTATTGGATATCACTCTCGCACTCCTCTAGTACGCTTTCCGGTACATTAAACAGCCAGTGCTACATCTCCATGGTGTTGGAGCCAGTTGTATTTCCTTACCTTCAGGGCTTGGCCTCAGCCGTATTTCAACAGGATAATGCGTGACCACACGTGGCACGCGTTGTCCAAAGGTTCTTCGTCAATCACCAGATTAAATTGCTTCCCTTGCCAGTTCGCTATCCAGATCTTTCGCTGATAGAAAACATTATGTGGTCCATGGTTGCTCAACGATTGACCCAGATTACCCCCCCCAGCTGCCACACCAGATCAACTTTGGCAACGTGTGGAAACTGCTTGGTCTGCTGTACCCCAAGAACACATCCAAAGTCTCTGAATCAATGCCGAGGCGTGTGGCAGTGGTGATCTCCAACAATGGCGGCTACTCTGGCTACTAATTCTGGCAGGAACTACACTTCACAGAAGTCTATAAATTTAATCATTTGATACTTGGTCAACATGTTATCTACAAAATAAATTTTGTTGTGCTATCTCTTGTCTTTCTTGGTGTTGCATTTACGGTGGCCAGCAGTGTAGAACTGCAACCCTTTAAGTTCATAAGGCATGTCATTTCTTTTAGGTAAAAAGTATTTCAATATATGCAGAAGTGTTAATTTTTTAAATGCTCATTTCTTTTTTTATTTTTAAAGCTATCATTTTTATACCCGGCGTATAACGCCCAACCGTAAATTTCGATCTTATTCAATTCCTACTATTAGCTCACTCTCTCTATATATTTATTTATAAATTATCTTGCTCAAATTTTCAGTCATTAATAAAAAATACTTTCTATTCATCCAATGAAGTTCAAATAACTTTTTTAAACTTGTAGTGGATGACACTTGATGTTAATACAGTTTTTCAAATATTAATTAATTTAATTAATTACCGGTTTTTAACGCCAGCTTAGATTCGTCTCTATTATTGTAACAATGTAGCTGTAAAAACAAAGACAAAAGCTGGCGTCGAAGTCGAAAACCTGTTTTTCAGCCAAACTGGTTTAACCGGGTGTGCATTGTTACAATAATGCTGAAAAATCATGCTCTTTTTTCAATCCTTTCTATTAGTTCGATCTCTCCCTATATACATATATATATATATATATATATATATATGTGTGTGTGTGTGTGTGTGTGTGTGTGTGTGTGTGTGTGTGTGTGTGTGTGTGTGTGTGTAAGAATAATTAAATTATATTAAAAATTAAATTCCCTATCTAGCAATTGACTCATATTTCTCAGTTCACATCTTCAAGTACCAAACTAATCACCCATTTATTTCTTCCGAACATATGGCCTAGCCAATAAACATGTCTAATTCCAGATCGTTAGATTTAACAGCCCCATATGTGTCAGCCTTAACTTTCAAATACAATCATAAAATCCGGATATGTACCACATGTGTTTTTCAAGTGCTATCCACTTGAAACCACCACCATGGCGCGCTTTTTTCCTTCCTGCTCTCAGTGTCAGAACAGATGTAGGAATGATTGAATAAAGATCTCCTTTTTTAAACTTTAATCTAATTCTGTCTTTAAAATCATGATATATATATATATATATATATATATATATATATATATATATATATATATATATATATATATATATATATATATATAGGAGAAAAGCGACTCACTCACTCACTGACTAATCACGATATCTCCGGAACTATTAAACCTACAGACTTGAAATTTGGTATGTAGGTTCCCTTCATGGAGTAGACGTCAGCTAAGAACGGATTTTGCAAAGTTCGAACCCCAAGGGGCGTTACGGGGGTTTAAGGAACTTTATAGATAATTATTTCCGTTACTAAACTATTAGATGTACAGTCGTGAAACTTGGCACACAGATTTCTTTCATAAAGTAGAGATTCCCTACATAATGATTTTTACAAAACTTGACCTCCAAAGGGCGTTGAGGGCGCTTAAGGGGCGTTATACATAATTATTTCCATTTTTAAACTATTAGACGTACAGTCTTGAAATTTGGTAAGCGGATTCCTTTCATAGAGTACAGATCACCTACAGAATGGGTTTTGTGAAAATCGACTCCCAGGTGGCGTTGTAGAGAAATAAGTGGCGTTATATGCAATTAACTCCTTTTTTAAACTATTAGACGTAAAATCTCAAAATTTAGTAAACTGATTCCATTCATTGAGTAGAGATCCGCTATAAGATGGGTTTTGTGAAAATCGTTTAATAAGTGGCGTTACGGGGGCTTAAGGGGCTTTATAGGTAATTATTTCCGTTTTTAAACTATTATACGTACAGTCTTGAAATTTGGTAAGTGGATTCCTTTCATAAAGTACAGATCCGCTGCAAATTGGGTTTGTCAAAATCGACTCCCATGTGGCGTTGTAGAGCATTAATTGGCGTTATTGGCATTAACTCCTTTTTTAAACTATTAGACGTAAAATCTTGAAATTTAGTAAGCAGATTCCATTCACTGAGTAGAGATCTGCCATAAGATGGGTTTTGTGAATATCGTTTCCTAAGTGGCGTTGCGGGAAATTAAGGGGCGTTATAGATAATTATTTGCATTTTTGAACTATTAGACGTACAGTCTTGAAATTTGATAAGCGGATTCCTTTCATAGAGTACAGATCCGCTACAAATTAGTTTTGGGGAAAATAGATCCCCCAGGGTCACTGAGGGGGATTAAGGGGCGCAATTGATAAATATTTCCGCTTTTCAACAAATAGAACCACCTGCTTCAAAATTAGAAGGTATGTTTCGTTCATGGAATAAAGTTTCTTTTAGAAAGATTTTTGCGAAAACGGACCCCCAAAGGAGTGAGGTTGCGAGGGATTAAGGCATGTTATAGAAAAATTCCTGTTCTTGAATTTAACTCATTTACTTGAAATTTGTTGAGCACTTTTCTTTAGTTGAATAGAGTTCCACTAAGAATGGATTTTACGGAAATCAACTCCAGGAGGAAGCGGGGAGAGTTATTGGGGCGTATTGATAGACAAAATTCCCGTTTTTGAACTGCTAAGACTATAATAATAAAATTTGGTTTGCATGCTTCTTTTGTTGAATTGGAATCCGCTAAGAATGCTGTCAACGATGTATTGATGATAAAAATTCCGTTTTTGCTCTGTTAGATTTAGACTTGAAATTTAGCACGCATGTTTATTTTATGGAGTAGAGATCCACTGAAAGTTGGTTTGGTGGAAATCTACTTGATTATTAGGTTAAGTGAGCGAAAAAATCTTTCTACTTCTATTTTAGATATAAATAGAAATTAGATATTATAATTTATGTTCTTTTTATATCAAGGGGCGAGAGTGTAACAGCTATAAATATATTTTTCAATACAATCGAATTCTTAATGCTAGATATCAATAATTAATATATATGTAAACTGTATACATATATATAACATCGTGAAATACCCAGTGAAGCGGGTGGGTAACGGCTAGTATATATATATATATATATATATATATATATATATATATATATATATATATATATATATATATATATATATATATATATACTCATGTCCATAAATTAAGAATAATGAAGTTCAGACAAAGAAAGAGACAGAAGCAAAACAAATTTGACTTATTTGTAAAGTGTATTTGTTAAACAAAAGGTAAAGAGCAGAAAAGATGCTATATGTTTGACAGAATTAATAAAAATTGCAATTTTTACTTCCTGGAGCAAATTTCAAAAAAGAACCTATTTACAAAAAACAGTATAACATGGTTAGTATGATGGTTAATACGGAGTATATCTCCCAGACGATGCAGTACAGGCCTTATAACGCCTAGGCATGCTGAGTATCAAATTATCAATCTGATTTTGGGGAATATTACACCACTCATCAAGCAATGCCCTTCGAAGTTCCGGTAGACAGGTGGGAGGGGGTTGATGGGCTGCAATTCGTCGGCCAAGCATATCCCACAAATGCTCTATTGGATTCAAGTCCGGTGAGTATGCTGGACAATCCATACGGGTGATATCCTCCGATTGAAGGCATTCGTCTACAATGTTTGTACGGTGAGGACGGGCAGTGTCATCCACAAACAGAAATTCGGCTTCCCGAAACAAACGTACATGTTGTTCCAGAATGACATCCCGATAGATGCGGCCTGTCATCGTTACTCTCTGAACATGCAGGTCAGTTCTGGAACCAAGAATAATTCCTCCCCAAACGAGCCATCCTGCACCGCCGTAACGGTGTCATCCAATGGTGTTCTCTTGGTGGTAACGGGTACCTGGCGCTCTCCATATTAAAGTCCGGCGAGAATCAGACTACTAACTAAACCTGGACTCGTCGGAAAACATCCCACAAGACCACTGTTGTGGTGTCCACAATGCATGCTCTCTACTCCAGATTAATCGCAGGCGACAGTGAGATGCGGTAAGTGGAACACATCTGACAGGCCTGCGAGCATATAGACCAATGTGCCCTAAGCGCCTGTACATGGTCTGCCTTGAAACTGTCGTACCCGGTAGCTGAAAAGAGCTGACGAGACAGGCCTGATGCTGTGCTCCGTCCGTTTCTTTTGGCAGTAACTGCCAAATACCGGTCCACATTCGGCGTTGTAACTCGGGGGTGACCTGTGCTGTAACATCTACTCACATTACCATCATCTTGGAATCGTTGCCAAAGCTGGAGATGACACTCTGGACGATTCCAAGTTCCTCGGATACTTCTAGCTGGGTACGTCCCCATTCCAGTCGTCCAATAATTCTACCACGTAAAAAATCATCCAAATGCTTCCTTTGTGCCATAACTATGCGGTTGTTGCACTGAAAGGCTTTTAAAGCGCTTGTGAACAATTTTACTTCTTTGCCACCATTCCTTTTATACCCCTCTCTTACAATCTCGTCATTGTGATGGACTATCCGCGCCATCTGATGGTTTCCTGTAATTTGTATATTCTTCTTCAAGATGTGTGTGATAATTCTACGGGTGAAATTTTTATTTTAAGAGTTCAATTTCTGTGTGATTCTGAATTATTCTTAATTTATGGACATGAGTGTATATATCTTATTCAAATTTTCAAACGTTAATAAAATAATTTCTATTATTCCATTCAAAGTAGGAAATGACTTTAAAAAAAATTTATATTACTTGTTTTTTGTGTTAAAAGGGCGCGTTATGTTCTAGATTTTACGGTAAGTATTTTGAAAATTTTTAACAAAATAAATAAATGTGCATTTTTTGATAAACATATTTAGATGAAAAAACAAAAGTAAATGCTACATAAATAAAAGTTCTGAGGGATAAGAATTGAAAAAGACAAACCATATTCTTACATAATTTAAAAAAAGAACCTTAGAAAAATGAAAATAAATTTTATCAAAACAATATCTTGTAGAGAATTTTTGTAATAAGCAATGATTAACAATTCGAATATTTATGAATGAAGATGAAATATTCTTTTATACATATTAGGGTTTTTTAACGAAAAAAAGAAAACTAATTTGATGTTCTATATCCTTTACGTTGCGTAGCCACTGGCTAAGATAACTGAGTGGTCATAGTCCCGAGTTCGCGGTCGACAGTATTTCAATCGAGCCACGTGATCGAAGCATAGTGTATTTAAAGGGGAATCATTTAATAGGCCGCTGTATGAAAATGCTGATTTTCGATAAATCTGTAAAAGCTAGAGGTCCTTATGTTGGCATGTTGCGAAAGATTGGAAAGAGGGTTACCATTTCAAATTCGCACTCGTTATTTGTCAATTGCTAAAAATTATTTAGTCTATCACCAATAACTCTCGACTGACTTCGTGGAGCAACATCAATAAACAATCTTTTACAATCCACATAAATCAATTTTAAAAAACGAAAAAAAGAGCGTACACAGAACAACTTTTTAACACGAAACGCTATCCAAGAAGCTTAGGTGTTCCAGCAAATATCATAAAATATCGCTAACTGTCCAAGTAAGTTAAGGGTCCATGAACACATTAAAAACAAAAAAATAGTATTATACAATAATACACAGAAGTGTAAAAATATAAATCATTAGATGAGATTCAAAGTGATAAAGGAATCAAATACTTAAAAAACTTACAACTATGCAAAATTCACTTGAAATAAAACTATCACTTGTGATGCAAGGTCTTTTCTAGAGGAGCTCAGTAAGTCAGAATCGGCTGCAAATTCCAATAAAATCTGAAAACATCTTCGAATTTTAGAAATTGAACTTCTTTTTTCGAAAGAAAAATCGTACTAATTCTATTTCATCTCAGAAATACAATAACAGATGTACAAAATAATAAAAACTTGAACAGATAAAAAAGAAAAAAAGGGAAAAGTCACCAGTTCAAAGTAATCACTTATTTGGAACAATGTATACAATAAAAGGAAATGTTTTCCCCTATTAGAAGATTACGTTATGAAAAAAATAATTTGCGAAATAAATAAAAGTTGTGAGATTCCTCTAACGTTTAAAAAACCTATGTAAACTGGAGCAAAATAATTATATTTATATTTTAACATCCAGTTTTAAAAATTGAAAAAGCTGCGGTAAACCTTGTTAATAGAAGGATTTTTTTTTTAAAAAAAAGGAGAGGGCAAAAGGTGAAATATTTTTCTGTACAAAGGAATAAAATAACTCATAGCTGTGCTAGTAAATCGGGAAAAAGGAATTTATACTGTAACAGTAATTTCGGACTCTGTTTGCTTCACTGCCGAGATTGTAAAACAGCCGGAAAGATCGTCTGCAAGTGAGTAAGTGAGTGAGTGAATATTAACGTCGCACTGTTCAGCTACACGAGGGCTTTTGGCGACGGACCACATAATTTTGAACTATGGTCAAGTGACGTGGACGACACCTGAGCTGGCACCCCCTCTCCTAACTACCACACCACACCAACGGGAGGACGTTTCAGCTCTCGACAGATTTAACGTGCATCGCTGCCCTACACGGCGGGTCTTTAGTGGTACTGGGCTAGAACTCATGACATGTCTGCCATGATCCAATACCTTTACAACTGGGCTACCGCAGCCCTAATCGTTTGCAAGCAAAAGAAAGATTGTTCGTTCAATAATAGTAAATAAATAGAAGTGACTTGGATGACTGAATTGGCGATTAATTTGATTGCCAAATCATCAAATTTTGTGATAGAAGTAGGTGTTTCTGGAAAAATTCAGCCTTGACCATCCTATAAAAGGTTAATGTAGAGAAACAACGAGTCAGTTATACCTTGAAAGCGGACTGTGCGTTTTCATTGATTTGATGTGATATACAGAGTGTTTTTTTCCAGGTATAGAAGTTTAAGTTGGCATTACTTTCCAAGATGGTGATCGATTTAACAGCTGTCAAGTGATTTCTTCTCAGTTTGGTCTGGCAATTCATCATGAATAGACTCACGCCTGAACAACGCTTTCAAATTGTGCAATTTTATTTCGAAAATAATGGTCGATTTTCATAAGCGAATTTTGTTTAGCGATGAAGCGCACTTCTGGTTGAATGGCTACGTCAACATACAAAACTGCCGCATTTGGAGTGAAGCTAATCCACAAGTGTATGTCGAAACACCGTTACATCCAGAAAAACTGACTGTTTGGTGCGCTTTATGGGCTGGTGGAATCCTTCTTCAAAAACGATGAAGGCCACAACGTTACAGTCAATGGTGATCGGTATAGAGCCATGATTACAAACTTTTTCATTCCTGAATTGAACAATCATGATGTCCAGGAGCTGTGGTTCCAACAAGACGGCGCAACATATCACACAGCTCGTGCCGCAATCAATTTATTGAAAGACACGTTTGGTGACCGCCTAATTTCACGTTTTGGACCTGTGAATTGGCCTCCAAGATCTTGTGATTTAACACCGCTAGACTATTTTTTGTGGGGCTATGTAAAGTCATTGGTCTATACGGATAAGCCACAAACGCGTGACCATTTGGAAGACAACATTCGCCGTGTTATTGCCGATATACAGCCACAAATGTTGGAAAAAGTCATCGAAAATTGGACGTCCAGATTGGACTACATCCGAGCCAGCCGTGGCAGTCCTATGCCAGAAATCGTATTTAAAATGTAATGCCACAAGATTATCTTTCGAATAAAAAACAATTCATGTCAATCGAATAATACATCGTTGTTTTATTGCAATTTAAAGTTCTATACCTCTAAAAAAACACCCTTTAGTTATTACGTATTTGCAATGCTTAACGAACTTTGAAGTTATGTTATTGTGGATTTTACATGATTTAGATGTTTCCTTTTAATAATTCAGTTGCGATTACTGGATAGTTTCTGAGTAAATATTACGATTTTCTCCCAAAGAACCTACTTGTTTATTCCGTAGACTTCTCTTACACTTGGAACACTATCTACCACTTAATAATATGAATTGTTATAAAGGGAAAAAGAGTTAAACTTCGACGGCAAAACGAAAAATAAGCCTACAGAATAGAAATAACAAACTTAATGCTACAATGGTAAAACGGAAGTAAGAAAGTAATATGGATGTAAAAATAAAACGAAAGAAGTGTATTTACTGTAGTTAATGACAAAATAAAAAAAAGCATAATTATACGCCAATCTACTCTTCTTTCAATGCTATGATTGCAGAAAGAAAATTGTTGAATTCAGATGCAATAAATTAAAAAGGTAAGACATTTATTTATACAAAATTAACTTCATTTGAAAGCAGATCACGAATATTTTCCTCGAAGAAATAGTCCTTGCCAAAGTTTTTCTCTCCACTCCGACTAATCTTTTTTAGTCGCCACAGAACAGTTTTTCCTCCAGCGCTTTTTGCAGCTCAATAATTTTTTTACCTTGGCAATCCAGTACTTAACCTAGCTTTTTTATACCTTAAATTTTAAAAGGGCAAATTAAGAAACTAAAGCTATCCCCCAATTGTTATGATGGGAGATTTAGATCTCTTGCAGAGATCGAGAGCTCCGTATAACCCTCAACATCTCCTTGCCTACTACTTTCACCAAATGATTCCGAAACAGAATTATTCTATTATTTTTTTTGGAAATAAAAAAAATGCAAATATTAATTAGCACAATTCAAGTAATGGAAAATGTATGTATTAAAATAAAATGGGAGCGTCACTGAATAGAAATTGTTATTAATGTTATAGATGGCACTGTTTCGACAGCGGTGTTGTGTAACTGTATCCTCGAGAGTGCGGGGGAGTTATATGTATGACAGAAGCGAGAGTAGAGTTTGTGAGGTTGTTATGAAGTGTGAAATTGTTTTGTAATATATAAGGAATGTGGTAATTTAGTAATGTATAAGGAGTGAGGTATATAGTTTAGTAATGTATAAGGAGTGAGGTATATAGTTTAGTAATGCATAAGGAGTGAGGTATATAGTTTAGCAATGTATAAGGTGTGAGTAGTTAGTAGTTGTAAGCATAGTTTGTTATTTGTCATTAGACAGTGGTAGTTAATTTTAGGTAGATAGCAACGTCATTACATTCAACTTTTTTATACATTTAATTAAACCTAATAACTAATTTAACCTAAATAAAATTTCAAGTATTAAATTTATCTACAGTCGGACCTCTATATAACACGAAGTCACTAAATCCCGAAAAAAAAGTTCGTTGTATGGAAAATTCGTTAGAGGTTCATTTTTCAATTTTCCTTATTTAAAAAAACGAATTTCAAATTCATAAACACTGTATACTAAAAAAAGTAATTATTTACACCTTTTTGTAAATTAACATACATTTATTTTATATTATTATATTATTTTACTGTCGTACTCTTATTTTGTATATCCTACCTATAAAAAATAAGAAAAGTAAGAAAGAAAAACAGCAAGAAAAGTTTTTGACGCCCTTATCCACTTCCTGAAGAATTAAAATTTTTTTAGTGGTCAAGCACTTACGTTTTGAAATTTTCGAGCTACAAGAAACGAAGTTACCAGTACAACTGATCAACACTATAAATGAATGAAGACAAGTTCAAGGACACGGGGACACGAGACATGAAAGGGGATATAGAAGATGTTTCCAGTGAACTGGGCAATGGGGGGTTAAAGGTTGTCCTTCTTGCACGAAACGACGAGAACTCTTTTGCTCTCAGTGAGTCAGGCGTCTAATAAAACCAGTTCAAGATTTATGACCACCATAAAATGTGTTAAAAAAGAGAATAACCTGAAGTGTCCAGAAATACCTTAAAAATAGGGAGGGAAAAAATTGAATCACAAGGGAAAAAAGTTCGCGCGCGTTATATAGAAAATACACTTCGCTATTGGGAGGTTATTTTACGAAGAAAATCGTTAAATATTCTTGGTTCCAGGAAAAAGTTCGCTATATAGAAAAATTCCCAATATAGAGGTTCGTAATATGGAGGTTCGACTGTATTTTGGTTATACTGTTATTAGTATATGTATCGCACTTTCAAACTGACTAAAAAATTCTAATTATTGAGAAGGGTCTACATAGAACTTATTAATACTTATTTTTGGAAGTTTAACAGTTTTTGTCTTTAATTATCGAGCTTATTGGAACAGAATTGTTTTCTGAATAGATATGGGATCTCTTTTTAGTTCAGCTATCAGTTTGGTTGGATATTCTTTGTTTCCAAAGAATAACTCTATCTGAGTATTCCTCAGAATTTGTAATTTCAATTTCTATTTCACTGATATCACAACAATTTTCAATTTCATTATTAAAAAAACTTTTGAGATCGGATTCTTTTTTTAATTAACTCTCTGAATTCTTTTAAAGTATTTATTTAATTTTCAGAGCCTTCATTTCTCGATTCATCAACATTTCTTTTTATTTCAGTTATTAGTTTAGTAAAGCTACTTCTCTGAAAACTAAAATGTTAATTCTAAATGTTTCAATTTCTGACATATTCAATCTCTAAAAGTGTACTACTATAATCCCTAAAGAAGCACAACAACAGATCGAAAAATTACAATTACCTCAAACCCCTAGATACTCGTAACTCAGCACACTAATGATCACGCATCATGTCACCAACATGGGCATGGGAAACCACTATCTAAAGTAACTTCTACTCTTTTATAACAACTTTATTTTTTTAACTACTGATGCGACGCTATTTTAAACTTATTTAATTTCTAAAACTTGAACCCAGATTCTTAATTTCGCATCGCATCATGACAATTAAACTAACTGAATGTAAAATTAGATTCTTAATAAACAAAAACAAAACACTGTACACCAATTAATTACGCTCATTAAAAGGAAATATTAAATTAATTGTTATATCTTAAGTTACGATACATGAAGATCAAATTCAACTTATCTGTTAAATTGAAGAGGAGGAATGACGCGAGACAAGGGAAAAAATATTTGTCGGTGCCCGGAGTCTTCCGGGGAAGACTGATTAGTCGGGGTTATCTGGTCAGTTCTAATTGTTCTCTCTAATCTCTCTGATCTGCCTGATCTCTCTGATCTGCCCTAAAATCGGGGTTGCATGCCGTTTTTAAAGTCCGCCAAATCACATCCAAATTCATGCGCGGCTTCTCATGGATTCTTTATCTTGCCCGCTCCTGCGCTTCTCTATTGGTCCAGAGACCAGCGCAGAGTTACAGCATTCCAAAATCTATGGGTTTAGTGAACTTTTTGGAAGCGCGGGAAATCCCTTGCCGCACCCCACAATTTATGGGTCTAGTGACCCCCCGGCGCGGGGACTTTCTGGCACACCCTTGCCGAAGGAATTTCACTGTATCCGGTGAGGGGGGAACTCAAACGAATTCCAAGAAACTGACTTTGGAATGTAGAGGTCTGCTGAATTCGTTCTGGCCTCCCATCACTACTAAACTATCTCACACCTCATTCAACCTCACAAACATTACTCTCGGACTGTAACTCATACGCTCCTCTTTCTCTCTAATACACAGAGCTCCCGCGCACTATTGGGCAGGGCCGTTTTTAACCTCCCCGGTGCCCTAGGCACTTCAAATTGTTGCGCCCCTCCCGCTATTTCCAGAGCGCCCCTTCCCTCTCCTTCATTTTGTGATACCCTCCTGCCTGGGGGTACTATCTCTTCATCTACGCAACCTAGATTTGTGGGAGGTAAGGATTGATCATCCAAATTAACCATAATTCCTCCAATTTATTATTATCCAAATATATTTATCAATACAAGTCTTACTACAGGAAGGTAATCAGGAGTGATATAAGTATTCCTAAATTCTAAGTAAATAGGCGCCTGGAATCCTAACCACTTATCTTTAAGCAAATTTATATCCTATGAATCTTTATCTTTCTTAATTACTTTAACACGCTAAAACCCGTTCTGTTATTACGCTTCTGAGTTTAATGTCTTACCATCAGCTCACGGCGTTCAGCATCTCAGCTTCCTTTCTCCTTCTTTTTCGTGATTACAAAACCTTCACTATATATCTACTAACTAATCTGAACATCACGGTTTCTTCTTGAGAGGATTGCCTGTGAATTAACTCGATGCTGGCCCCAAAGATTCCCCAAGAGGATTAATAGGAAAAACGCGGTAAAGCCCGTCACAGTTTCTTACCTGGTCAGTTTTGGTTCAGGAGGGATTTTTCCTTAACTCTCTTACTCTTTCCCCTTTCGTTGTCTTCTTAATGGAGTGTCCTTCCATTATCCGCCCTCTTCGGACCCCCCTCCTTGCAGCCATAAGGAAAGAGAGTGATATGGTTTGGTCACTCTTGTTCATTTCTTACTTTTACACGGACCCCCCTCCATTCTTTTGTAAATAAGTACAGTAAATTAATAAAATCGTACAGGATTATAGCATAGAGTATACATTATTGTATGAACTTATTAATTATCAACTTTTTAACTTGTTTATCATTCAAATTCTTAATTTTTTTACTATATTTTACTTTTAGACATCCTGACAGTTGAGTCACAGCCATTGTAATAGTCCAACAAAGGTCAAAGGTTTTCTTCGAGCTTTCATCATTGCAAAATCATTAATGATATCATTATAATAATTTTCCATGGTTATGTCATTTTGTATGCATAGCAACGTTAAACTATAAAGCTTTTCATTTTCCATAGTAGTTCTCTCATGTCTGTCTTAATTCTCTTAAGGACAGAAAAGTTTCGCTCTGCTGTACAGTTTGTCACAGGAAGAGTTAAGTAAATCCTCATCGCAACATCTAAATCTTGATGTAGGAAAAGATTCCTCTTGCGGCTGTTATTTTTCCACTTTCACGTATATTTTGAAAGGCTGATACTCTTGCACACAATTGTTCTTCATCGATGTCTTTGGGGTAGCTTTGAACCAAGTATTTCGACTGTTTTGTGACTTCTTCTTGCTCCTTTTCATAAAGATTTTTTGAATATCTAAAATCTTTTAATGAGAACTTCGTAGATATCCCTTCCCTTGTTTAATTGCACTACAAGATCGTCAATAATTGGCAAGAAAACTCTAGCTCGAAATCTCTCTCTTGGAGACATTCTCTCAAAATGTGTGTCTCTATTATCAACAGAAAAAAATTTCCTTTTTCTGATTTTTCATAGTTGGGCTCAGATACGTTAGCTAGTTGCAATGCTTTTGCCTCGTAATCATCAAAATTGGGAATCTTTTTTCAGATAAAAATCAAGATAACGTCTGTAATTCCTTAGTAGCGCAAAATAGACCAAGCTCTTCCCTTTGCACTATCTCACTGGTTTTGTCCACCCTTTGTAAGATTTCGTTCCAAATAACCGTTAATAAAATAGTATGAAACCTTTCTACGGTTTTGCGGAATCCTTCAGCTGTAATGCGCGTGTCAGATATCTGAATATTGTCTTCAATTAAATCTTCAAGAGTGTTCTTGATTTCATTACGACTTGTAACTTGAGCTCTGAGAACATCTGCCCTTACAGACCATCTAGTTTCCCTCAACGATTTCAACATAAGTTCGCACATAATCTCTTAATACATTCTATCTATGAGTAGATGATTAAAGAAAAACTGTAAAGCCCTTTTACAAAAGAAAAGAAAACAATAGTTTCAGTGTAGGCTTTTTCCGCAGCAAAACAACCAGCTAAGTTTAAGGAAAGGGTTACACTTAATACAAACTCAGCGAAGACATTTTCTTCTTGCATTCTCGACTGAAGACCCGAGTACACTTCTAATACGTTTGAAGCATTGTCGTAACTTTGACCCCGAGAGTTTTTCAAATCTAGTTTTAGTTCTTCAAGGTTCTTTAAGCAAGTTGAGGGCTGCTTCTTTCATACCTCGAGCTTTACGAGAGACGCATGATAACACTCGTACAAGGCGTTCATTGGCGCAGGCTTTTCTGACAGAAGCGTATTGAAGTGCTACAGCCAACTGGTCGGTGTATGAAGCGTCGGGTGTAGAGTCAATAATGAGGGGAAAGTAACGTGCAGTTCTCGATTTCTTTTAAGATTTCTTGCAAGACTTTTTTGCCCATCTCGTATATGAACTCACTACAAATGTCAGACGACAGATAAGATGTACCTTTACCTTTGTTTCCATATTTTTTGTCAGGTGTTGGGAAAGAAACGGGCCAAACTCACTTATGAGTTCGAGACATCCTAAGAGAAACATGTTTCTTGTAGATCCAAATTGTGCTTGTCGTCTCCCCTGAATGAAAGGCCTCTTGCCGACAAAAATTTCACAACAGAGACAACTGTAGTAAGGAGATCTCGCCAATACTTTGTGGGGACCATCCCTGGGTTCCACCCTGGACACCAAGATTAATTTGAGGCAAAGAATCACTAAGAGCCATTTTGTATAGCAATAACTTGTACTTGTTATATCGACTCAATTCTCAAAAAACTCTAATAACATATAATATTTCTATGTTACGTCAAAAAAAGGGATTTACCTTTAATATTAAATTAAATTACGAATTATGAAATTAATTAATAGTTATGCGCAAGATCAAATAAGGTCTACCGAAATAGGAGGTCCGAGAAATACACGTAACTCGAATTATTAGCTTTCATTAACTTTAACTAATTTTATTAAATTAACGCTTATTTTAAGCGTAAATAAATAATAGTTACCGCTTGGTATATCAGCTTTCTAGTTCTTTCGTAGAATAACAGCAATAAGGCTTCACTAACGTAATCCCATGGAATCCTCTAAATTTGAGGCTACTGCTGCTGTCTCAATAGCCTTCATACTTGCTAGCTTACAACGCTCTACTTAAATACCCTACCTACTTTGCATATCCCGTTCATTTTTTGGAGTTGATTGGAAATATATACGCGAATTTATAATCCCCCAAAAGACACCTAAGAATATTAGTGGAAAGGTTCCGTACAGATTCGTCACAACTTTACCTCTTTGTCGTACTGACTTTGGACTGTGTTGGCACCTTTACTTAACAAAAAAAGGCAATACATTTGCCCTATAGTTGTCTGACCTCTCATGCTGCGAAGTAAGCATGAAAGAATTCTCCCAATCATTACAGCAGTTACGTTACGTTTTTTTCCTCAAACTGAAGGAGAAGGCAAAAAAACAAAATACCTGGCCTTTCGATTTTGAATAGAGGATCCAGTCCCTCTTATACTTCTCTCCACTCGGAAGCTCATCAAAAAGTAATTTTGTTGAAAGTTTGCGCTTAATTTTGATGTCTTTATAACAATGCTCAGAATTAGAAAAATCTGCTTCTAATTCTTGAGTTAAATTTACCTTTTAAATTCCATGAACCCGGGTCCTCCAACTCAAAGCCACTGTCAAGAGATTGTAACATATTGGCATATACGTATATATCAGTGTGAATGTGTACTTCATTTCTTATTATATAAGAAGAATTTTACTTTGTAATTATTTTAAATTGCAAATTATTTTATTAAATTGACAATTATTTTAAATATTTTATTTTCGATTTTTTGCGATATGCTCGCGCTCCCCCATTCCCCAAAGTGGGGTTATCACGCCCACTTAGGGGGCATGCCCCACAGTTTGAGAAATGCTGCAAAAAAAAGATTTATTTCGAGTTTTGAGAACAATTTAATAACAGTATACATGAAACAAAATATGATTTGAGGAAGAAAATCCAAATCATTTACATAATAATTTGGCCGATAGCGAATCGAAAATTTGATAATTTAGATATAAAAATAAAAGTGAATAACATATATATATATTTTGGGTTTTTAATAAACACTAGGCGGTTGCACGTTCTCTGTAATTTTAATTTTTTTCGCCCTCCAATTTCTTGCTCCTCAAATCTCGTGCTCCCTATTCATGTGCCTAGCGTGCCTGAGCGGAAAAGCTGGCCTGCTATTGGGCATACAATTACATAACACCACAGTTGAAATGGTGTCATCTATTTCATAAACATTCCCATTTTTGGTCTTGCCTAATGGTTCTTTGATTGAAGTCTCATCAATGGAGTCACTATTTTTCGATGCTAGTAGTTTCAGTCTGAGCAATGATTCTCAGCACTATTTGATATGGAGTGAGGTAGGGCCACACTTTCCTCCCACTAATATCAAGGACAGAGATCACTAAGGTTGTCCTGGAGTGCTTGTGTGAAAAGGCATTATGTTGAATGGACAAACAGAGCTCGATTGGAAATTGTTACTGTTAAGAAATTGTCCTCCCTCGTGTGCATCTATTAAGGTGACATTGGTCTAGAAATTACCTTTGTGGGGACAATGCACGACAGGGATCAGCAATCTATGGGACGCGTGCCACATGTGGCACGCGGTACAGTTCTCAGCGGCACTCTGCACTACTTTACAAATGTATCAATTTTTGAATGGATTTAAATTACTAAATTTGTAATGCACCTTATTTGCAAACATCTTCAGAATTATAGACATTTAAGGAATTATGAAAGAATCCGAAAGATAACTCTAAAAATAAATTTATAGCCATTTTGTAAATTATTGAATGTCATTGCTGGAGAGATTTAGTTGTTTGAAGAGAAAAAATTACACGCACTTTGCTTTCCGCTTATGGTTCTACACATAAGTAAAAAATATCTTTCTTCATATCGGAAATATTTTGAGTCTATAAAGAAATTGCTTAACAACTGAATGCTCAGATCGTGTCAAATTCAAAGTAATAAATGATGCCCCTAATTTTGCGATATGAAAGTAGAGCGGTGCAAGTACTAGGTTCAGTGGCGCCCACAAGGGGGGTCCAGACCCTCAAAGCCCTCGATTTTTTTTCGATTGATTATAATTCTAAGTATATAGTACGTAAAATTTAACTATTTGTTATTAATGATTAATTTTATTAATTACTGCTAATTATTTATTCAATAATTAGTTTTTTACTGAGTTTTGTTCCCGAAAATCGACAAAATCAAAAGGAGCATGATACAAGAATGGTGAACTTTTGACCCCGGACCCCCTTGAAAAATTCCTGTGTGCGCTACTGACTAGGTTCATATATTAAAAAAAATTCTTTTTATTTAACAATAATGAAGGAAAACACTTATTTTTTATGTTGTCTATTTATTATTTAATAAATATGCTTAAACATACATAAAAAATGCACAATTTTAATTTTTAAATTTTTGTTGGAGAAATAGTTTTTTTGTACGTTTATTTTTTTGTTAAGAAATATTTTTAAATTATGCAAAAATTAACATATAACAAAACTGTAAATCTCTATATTATATTGATCTCTAAACTGCTCTAACTCTGCATGCATTATAGTGGGAATTGAATTGTTGCAAAAAGTCTTACTGTGTGGAACGCCGAATCATATTGGTAGATTGGCTTGGCACGCCACAGCTAAAAAGGGGCCTCCGACCCATGTTCCCAAAGTGATGATATCTCCATAATGAATTAGTTAGTCTGTTTCTCTGATTTAAATCCCTCGAACATGTGTGGATTGTTTTGGGGAGGCACCTGATAAGCAAGATCGTATCGTCTGGAGAACACTAAACGGCTGAAATAAATTCCTCTTGAAAAGTGGCAGTTCTTACCTCAAGAACTGATGGATAATTTGGTTTTGAGTACGAAGACACGGTGTCACGCAACCATTGCAGTTAGGAGAAATCTTATCCCTTACTAAGAAACTTTGACTTATTGTTCTTTCTCATGGTCAGGCAATGTTTTTACTAACGCCATTCTATCAATAAAGCCCTTTTCTACTTTGTTCTATAATATATGCGAATAATTCTTTTTTTTTTTTGCTACTATGCTTTCTTCAACCATAAAATGCAACACTGTGCCTCTGTAGTGTGAATTTCATAGCTTCCAGTTTATTATTTTTTTTCGTAACTAAGGCATGATTGTGAAAAGGGGCTCAAGTTTTATTCGCTATGTTTAACTAGTGTATAACTAATTTCAAATACAAATACATTTAAGCTATTTTTTACCTATCAATTAGTCTAATTTTATGACGGAAAGATCTTTTAAAAAAGAATCAAAAACTTTACTTATCAGATATAATTAGATGGAATGCAGGCCCTTATTACAACTCTCATTAACATTTGATGGATCTTGGAGCAAACTTGGAATATAGGATCCTTTTTGAAATAAACAACTATACTTCTAAAGCCTTAAGGATCACAACAAGCAATCTATAATAATTATTGTTTAACTACTAACTAAACCAACATGATACATGAATTATGTAAACCTCAATAAAAATAAACAGCTTTTTCAAGAGGGCCTTCATTTTCGAAATGTGTGTAGAAACGTATAGATACTGTAGAATTTTTCTCGAGTATTATTTGTAAATTAAATGCTTGAAATGACAATTTCAATGTTACATTTCCATATAACAAAATCTTTTATAAATATTTGCTTTTCCTTTAATATAAACTTCATTAATTGTAATACATATAAATATAATTATTTTATTTTAATGAAGTACAAATTTTGTTATTATGAAAGACATGCGCAAAATATGTTATGTATTTCCAATACGTAATTAACATTCAAAATAAAGGTCAAATGGTTTTTTGCGCGTCTTTTGAATAAGCTTATACTGATTTAGCATAGTTTTGACCACTAGAATTAATTTTGTTTCTTCCTCTTTCATTGAAATGGAATACTGTACATCGAGTTTTAGTTTAAGCATAATGAACTGTGAAAATAAAAATGTCTTTATACCAAAATACACTGATGTTCAAAATTAAGAGAACTTTCAGATTTGGTTGATTATCTCTAGAATTATTTTAATGAAACTTAGTATGTGCATAATTTACATAATGCAAAAAAATAACCATTCAACGGTTATAATACACAGACATGATCGTGCGCAACATTAATCGGAGTCGGAAAGTATGAAACATCAGTTGCACCATGGAACATAAAAAATTGGTTAATAGGGTGTATGTTCCTCTCCCACATATATACAGGCGTCGCCCGTAATTTTATACTGGAAAAAAGGGAATTTATGAGTTCTTGTTGCTATTAATTTCACTCGTTCATCAACTCTGTTTTCAGGCGTTGGATGGTTCTCTAAGGGTGACGATGAGTTGCTATTGCCCTCCAAAGAGAGTCCCAGGCATCCTCTCAAGGGATGACGTCTGGAGATCTGACTGGACAATCCACCCGGCAAATATCCTCACTTTCAGAATTCATTGAACAGATGAACTTTATGAGGCCACGCGTTGTCATCCATTAAACGGAAATAACGGCCAATTGCACCCTTTAAAAGACGAACATAGGGCTCCAAGACCTCATCCCGGTACTTCACGTCAGTCACAGCACCTCTTTGAAAGACGTGGAGGTGTGTGTGGCCATCCGTAATGCCTGCCAAGACAATCAAGCTTCCGCTGCAATAATGGTCGATTTCTTGGACATTGGAGAGAGGGTAGTGGGTACTTGGTTCTCTCCATATGAAAGTATGGCAAGAATCACTGGTTAGACAGAACCGGGACTCATAAGAGAAGAGAAAGATCACCCATTGATTCATGCTCCAATATTTATGATCTCTGCACCATTTTAAAAGAAATCTTCTGTTCTAAAGTCTGAGAGGGACGCAAACAGCAGATCTTTTTACAAACAGCTTAAAAGGTATTCGCCCGTGGGTGATACCTTACTTCTAAGTTATCTTCGTGACCCAGAGGTGTGGGAGTGAATGAAGAACCAGGCGTTGCCATGATTTTAAAATGTCTTTATTAAGATCGTAACTTAAACACTAACAATGATAATATTTATAGTATAACTTAGGGGATCTGAGGTGAGAAAACACATAATACGCATTACCAAATAAGCGCGACTTTAATCACTATCTTCCCACCTATTCCTAATCTCAACTTATACATAGTCCTAATAGATAACAGAATTATCCTACCATAATCTCTTGTTTGACTGCAATCCTCTCGGATCCTAAATATCTTTAGGTGCTTGCTTCATAGCACTCTAATAAATACTCAAGTGTGTTGAGTTTTCATTAAATTCATTATTCAGACTTTATCAATATGTACTGGAAATTTATTAAGCGTGTTCATTCAACACCGTCAGCAAAGCTATCTCTACACGTTGTACAGAAAATGCCACGTTTTCAGTATTTTATACAGTTATGTTGCAGTTAAGCATAACATAATCGATACAAGTACACAAGTAAAAATATAAAAACTGAAATATAAATTATGAGGATCATTTTAAAAATTAACAGAAATTAAGTGCATTTATATAAAATAAGTTTAACATTTATTTGAATAGAATTAATTTGGCTATCTTGCACCATACCACGTTTCGCCGATTCGGAAACAGCTGACAGGTGCAGCCATCTAGTGAGAGAAAATCTCTACAAAAACTGTTCTTTTACATTACTCCCTTGCCAGTAACAAAGTTACGATACAAGAAAAAAATATATGGCAGGGACAGTTTCAGATTTATTGAACAGATTATAATTTCATTTTTTTACAAGTTAAACTTATACAAACCGCTTTTAACACAATCATTACTAACCATTACATTACACAACACAAAATTACTACTACAGGATTGCTACAGAAGTCTTAGTGCACAAAATATGCTACAAGTTTAAAAATATTTAGCTATGTAGTGGTATCTAAATAAACCAATACTTAGACATCACGCGAAGACGATCGTCTTGGCGTGATCGATAAAGTACTGGTGTTCGGATCGGAAGGTGCCCGGTTCGAATCTATACCTACATTGGTGACCCTGGACTGAAGTAAGAAAACGCAACTTTCTGAACTGTCGTGGCGCCATCTACCGCAAGAAAATAGATAAAAAAATAAGAAGAGAGAGTAAAAAAAATAATAAATAAGAGAAGAAAAATATAAATAAATAAAACATATACTCTCTCCGAAACAAACGATAGATCATCTTTCTCTCATCTCAGCAAGAAAATAAATAAGAATAAAAATAAATAAATAATAATGAGAGAGAGAATAAAACAAATAAATAAAAACAATGCTCTCTCCAAAAAAACAAAACGAACGGGAAAAAATCGTTCGCCTATCCACCTCACTGGTGGGAGAGTAGTGTAGTGGTATCTAAATAAACCAATACTTAGACATCACGCGAAGACGATCGTCTTGGCGTGATCGATAAAGTACTGGCGTTCGGAACGGAAGGTGCCCGGTTCGAATCTATACCTACAGCTACCTTCCTGTTTCATAAAAAATTCATGGAAAAATACAACTAAAATGTTCAGCAATTACTTTAAATGTATATTTATACTGAACAACAATCAAATTCAAACAAAGTAAAAAAAGAGTACATATAAGATATTCAATAACTCAAAAAAGAATAAACTACAGAATGCTTTTGCAAATACACAAAACTCAGTCAATATTTGAACGTGGGAAACTAAGAAGTACATAAATATTTTGCGAAAAAAATCATTCATATTCCAATGAAAGTTAACATGCAATTAAAAAAACATTTCAAGTTACTCTACAATGACAACACCTTCATTTTTTTGTGGACTATTATGAAACATATCAAATCCAATAGTGTTAAAAAAAATCAATTTTCATATTTACATACACAATGGAGAATTTTATAATATATAACATACAGAAAACTTCCTATTTACAAGAAAGAATACCAGAAAACTTTAGTTTCAATTCACCACATAATTATAACTCAGTTAATCACTAATACAATCCCTTTACCACAATTGAGCATTTTTATGTGCAAAACAGTATCTATTTATACACATTTTATTTGATGCTAACACATATTTATTTATACACATAGAATTTGATGCTAACACATCTATTTATATTGATATCCTGAAAACTTTATGTTCATTATTAAATACATAATAGATACTTTTGTTAAAATACATACTTTCCAATGAAAAAAAACACATTCTGTAACACATTTAAGAGATGAGATGCCCACAAATTGTAATACTAATGAGGGAAATTCTGTCGACAATGTAAAAAAAACAGTAGTAATGAATAATTATTTGTGACATAAAGTTGAACTTTGTATAACATTTATTAATTTGAATGTGAGAATATATATGGAACATTTTACATCATGCTCTCTTTAATTTCTTTTTATTTACAAAGCTTTTGTTTGATTTAGATTTTCGCTGTTATGAAATTACACACAATTCTACTTTTGCTTACAACTTACTGATGAGGTTATATCAGGATAGTGGAAGAATAATTATTTAAATTTCACAATACTAGCATAAAAATCATACATGTATATGTAACCAATTAAGAGTCAATTTTCAATTCTAAAATCCAGGAATAAACATACATTGTCATTTTATAAGAATATCTACAACATTTAAAGCAGTGTTTACTATAACTTTTTCACTATATGTACATGAATTGCATTACCAAAAGAAATATATTTAATCAATTAGATACATTTTTATAAATGGTGATTTTCAAATTTACTAATTTTTAATAATTGTTTACTAGTAATAAGTGAAAGGAATTTCAAACTTTAACACTTACATACATAATAGTTGCTATTTTGTTTATTCTCTAAATCTTACTGGTTTTTTTATCTTTCTGCCACAGCTGGTAGTAGGTTGTTCATCAGGCAATAGGGAAAGTTCTTTCTAATTTGAAATCTCATTTTTTTTCCAACACTAGTTTGTTCATTTTGATTGTCCACTGCTAACAAATAGGCAGGTTTCAGTCTATCTACAGAGATATTATAACTGCTTTATCTTTGATTAAGATTGTGAAATACTTATCATACTTTTTTTGTACAGTATATGGTCCTTCATATGGTGGTTCTAATGCTTTTTTAACTCTGTCTATACGAATAAACACATGGGAACAGGATTTCAAATCTTTATGCACAAAGATATTTTGCTTCCTGTTGCTATGAGGCTTCAGTGGCTTTAGCTCTGCCATGTGTTGCTGTAATTTGGCAACAAAATTCTGTGGATCCATGTTAATAGTAGGGGATCAAAAATTCACCAGGTAATTTAATGGAAGTACCATAGACCATCTGTGCAATTGTGTAACTAATGTCAGGTCTTATGGCAGCTCTTAAACCTAACAACACAGTGGGTAATGACTCTGTCCACCTAATATTGTTGTGAGCTTTTATAGCACCTTTCAAGGTCCTATGCAAACGTTCTATTTTCCCATTACATTGAGGGTGGTAAGATGTTGTGTGGGCTACTTTAGCACCACATATTGCAGCTATGCTTCTAAATAGTTCTGCCTCAAACTGTCGACCTTGGTCTGTGACTAATTTGGCAGGTACTCCAAACCTGCAAATCCATTTCTCATAAAATGCTCTCCCAACTATTTCAGCTGTTATTTCAGGTATAGGAATTGCTTCCATCTAGCAAGAGAATCGGTCAATGCAGGTTAAGCAATACTGCATCCCTTCTGAAGGTGGTAGTTTTCCAATGAGATCTATATGAACTACACTAAACCTTTCATCTGGTTGTTCGAATTCTCCTAATTTAGATTTTGTATGTCTGCTGACTTTACATTTTTGGCATCTAATGCAAGCCTTTGTCCATTCTCTGACTTGCTTTTTAATATCTGACCAGACATATTTTTCAGTCATCAGTTTAACTGTAGATTTAATACCAGGGTGAGCTAAGCCATGAATTAATTGGAATATTTGAAATCTAAATTTTTGTGGAATGTAAGGCCTAATTTTTTGCGTTGAGATGTCACACCAAAGTTTTTTCCCAGATGGCAATGTCGAAGGTTTAAATTTTAGAGAATTGTGCAATAATTGTTGCAACTCTTCGTCAATAGTTTGCTCTTCTGCAATTGCATCAAAGTTGATTTTAGAAATTGATTCAATTCTGGATAAGGCATCTGCAACAACATTATCTTTACCCAATACATGTTGAATGTTACAACTAAATTCTGAAATGTATTGAAGTTGTCGTTGTTGTCTTGGTGATGCTTTTTCATTTTTTTGCTTAAATGCAAAAGTCAGAGGCTTGTGGTCAGTATATATAACAAAATCATTCCCTCCCAGCAGGTGTTTGAAATGTTTCACTGAAAGGTATATTCCCAATAGTTCTCGGTCATAGGTACTATACCTTGTTTGTGTTTCATTTAGCTTCTTTGAGTAAAAAGCTATTGGCTTCCAACCCTCGTTTTCTAACTGCTGGAGTACTGTGCCCACAGCAAAATCTGATGCATCTGTGCAAAGTGATAGGGGTAGTCCAGATCTTGGAAATGATAAAAGAGAAGCTTCGGCAAGGTCAGTTTTGTATTTTTCGAAGCTTCTCCTGGTGTCATCAGTCCAATGCACTTTTCTGCGGTCTTTCTTCTTCGCTCCTTTTATAGTTCATGTAGAGGTGCTTGAGTCTTAGCAGCATCCTTTAGGTATCTTCGGTAAAAATTTATCATGCCCAGAAACGTCCGCAGGTCATGAATAGTTTCTGGTAGTTTGTAGTTTAAGATAACTTGAACTTTTTCTGGCAGTGGCCGAGAACCTTCTGCCGTGATCAGAAATCCCAAATATTCAACTTGGTCAGCTCCCATCACTGATTTGGAAACATTTATTCGAAGTCCATATTGCTGGAATCTTTCAAATACCATTTTTAGGTGTTCACTGTGTTCCTCTTCCATAGATAAGGCAACAAGTACACAATCAAGATACGGGAAAACAAAGTCGAGTCCATACAGTACTTCAGTAATGAAACGTTGGAAGGTTGAAGGAGCATTCCTCAGTCCAAAACTCATAGTATTGAACTCGTACAAGCCAAATGGGGTGGTGATGGCAGTTTTTTCCTTGTCTTCCTCAGTAATAGGTATCTGATAATATGCCTTTACAAGATCTATCTTTGAAAATATTTTTTTATCCTTCAGGATGTAATTAAAGTCCTCAATTCTAGGAATTGGATACCGATCTGGTATTGGCTGTGCGTTGAGTCGCCTGTAATCGCCACATGGTCTTAATGTGCCATCCTTCTTATTAACCAAGTGCAATGGACTTTCCCATTGAGATTTTGAGGGTCTAATAATGTCGTTGTCCAGCATAAACTAGAACTCCTGCTTCGCCAGCTTCAACTTATCAGGGGCCAGTTGTCTTGCCTTCGAATAAACCGGTTGGCCAGTTGTTAGGATGTGGTCCTTTACTCCATGTTTGACAACTCTGTTAACCTCTGTTAACTTTTAGGCTCTATTGACTGTGCTGAGATCATTATTTTCTTGGATGGTAGCAACTTCTCCTTTAATTGAAAGATTTGTTACTCCATCGATTAATTTCCTGTTGTGCAGATCTATCAGCAACTGGAATTTTTTAAGGAAATCAGCACCTATAATTCTTCGCTTAACTTTGGCAATAATAAACGGCCACAGAAATGGGCGTCTTAGGCCTAGATCCAGCGGAGAATTTTTAGACCATATGTTGGAATTTCAGTGCCATTAGCAGCATACAGTTTATATTGAGAGGCTTGGCACTCAACTTTCGTTTTTTTCCAAGGGAGGATCGAGACGTCTGCTCCGCTATCCACAAGGAATTGACATCCGGTTTCTCTGTCCTTGACAAATAACCGGGATTTGCGGCCTAAAATGTCGGCAGCAGGACTCGCCGCAGCGTCTACTGCTGGGATTAGTTTCCCGGCTCATTGAAGCTACACGGCTGTACGCATTTACCAGGGAGGCACTTCTTCCCGAATCGGAAATGGTAATAGCAATATTTTCCCTGAGGATTGTAGCGGCGCCTTGATTTGCTGCGACCTCTACTCCTCTGATGGTGATGAGGGCTAGAGTCCTGTACTTTTCGTTGTAGCATCAAAGAGGCAAGTTGTTCTTCAAGACTTACTAATTTAGACAGGAGTTCATCCACTCTTAAGGAATCTTTCTGAACCACTGCAGCATCAATTGTTCTTGGCACCATCTCCACGATCTAGTTAGCCAATGCGCTATTTTGTCATTTTCCAGTAAATATAATTCAGGGTCACCAGTTATTAGGTGCTTGCTTCATAGCACTCTAATAAATACTCAAGTGTGTTGAGTTTTCATTAAATTCATTATTCAGACTTTATCAATATGTACTGGAAATTTATTAAGCGTGTTCATTCAACACCGTCAGCAAAGCTATCTCTACACGTTGTACAGAAAATGCCACGTTTTCAGTATTTTATACAGTTATGTTGCAGTTAAGCATAATATAATCGATACAAGTACACAAGTAAAAATATAAAAACTGAAATATAAATTATGAGGATCATTTTAAAAATTAACAGAAATTAAGTGCATTTATATAAAATAAGTTTAACAATTATTATTTAAGTTTAACATTTATTTGAATAGAATTAATTTGGCTATCTTGCACCATACCACGTTTCGCCGATTCGGAAACAGATGACAGGTGCAGCCATCTAGTGAGAGAAAATCTCTACAAAAACTGTCCTTTACATATCTTTTGTTTTTCTCGCGTGGAATAGTATCCAACTTGACTTTATCGCTCTATCTCGGATAGCTTCACACTCAATGACGGCTTTCTTCTCTTCCTTCAGTTCACGCGCTTAAACTCAGTCTAGCATAATCACTTCCGAATTGGTCATACGCTTACGTTAAACTTCTGCTATTTAAAAGGTTTCTGATTTGCATATTCACGCTTCGCTTCTGGATTTGGTTGGAAAGAATTTGCCTTTTTCGGGCCCAAAGAACCCAAGAGGAGATTTTAGTGGAAAACGTGATGAGCCCGTCACAAGCTCTCTCACAAAAAGTATTCTAGAAACAATCACCCTTGAAACTCATGTTTCTGTGGCCGAGCACATTTCATGAGAGAGCTGAACAGCTGTAGCATCCCTGTTACGCCTCATTATAATGAACAAATGGCAATTTTCTCTGGTCGTTGTGGCTCTTAGACGACCTTGCCTAGATTTGTTCTTGATGGATCAGGTATTCAGAAACAGTTTCTCTAAGTTGAACACGGCACTTAGCATTAAATTGAATTCCCTACAAATCTGGATTTTAGACTAGCCTACTTCTAGCTTACTCACAATTTTCAATACCTTTACATCATCTTAACGTTGGTTATTACTCCTTTTTATTGTTTGAATTGTAGTTTAATTGATTGGCTTAAAACACTAAAAAGCTATGTTTTTACACTTCATTCAATTCTTTTCATGAAATTTGGCAAAATGTGCAAATTCTTTTAATTTTTAATATCAGTGTGTTATTTTATATAAACAAAGACTCTAAAATCATATCTCTTCTTTTTAAGGCAATTTTAAAGCATACGTTAGAGGTACGGAATCTGTAAGGATAACCATTATACGTCACGTGTACCGGAATTGAAAACTATTACTCAGTGTTCGCAGTAAATTTTAGCGTCCTCCATTATGATTCAACATGTTGTTAACAGAAAGCCATATAGTTTCTCTACTTGTTCTTTTAAGGTATACACGTTTTAAAGATTTATTTCATAGTTTTGCAATTTTCTGTAATGACATACGAGAATTTTAAAATACTTTATAGTCAAATGGACACGCTATACAGTCTTATAATCAAAAATTTTATTTTATGACAAAATGAAATTTCATCCTTTTTCAAAATGGCTTTTTTTTGCTTACATCAAGCTGAAAGATTCAAATTTCTAAGTTCAATGGACAAGTTCTACTTTGTAAGCAACATTGAGCCGAAACCGAATGACTTCCAAACTTACTCCCGGTGTAATGTTAATCTATGGGAAAACATTGAAATTCAACTGAGTTTTTCAAACTTCTAATGTAAGTTTTTGAAACTTTTTTTTAACTTAATGGATAGAAGATGATCTGTAGATTTCAGATTCAGAATTTTATATTATTTTTTTCAATATCTTTTCTAAAATACCTTGCTAATTTTTTAGCTCAAAGCAATGGGAATTTTCTATTACCAGAAGAAAAAAAGGGTACTAATGACTGTAACGCCCCCATAGTAAGATTTACTGTAGAATTTGTCCATATGCAAAAATTAAGTAATTCAATCATTTTTTCAGAATATTTTGGGACATTAAAATCTTACAATAATTATTTCCACAAAAAATATATTAAGCTTTGAATATTATCTCAACATGAAATTTTTAACCAAATTTTGGATATAAGGGTAAATTTAATCTTTATGCTTTGGGGGGAAACTATTATTCATATGTCCCAAGTAAAGACTTTAATGTTGTCAATACGCTAGTATATTATTCACATTGCACAATCGAAGAATTTATCGATATAGATATTAGAAGTATAAAAGTTCCAAAAATATATCTACAAACCTATAAGCAAAAAGCCACTTAGGGAAAATTTCGGTTTATTTTTTAGTTTTCCCTTTTCTTAGAATTCCTTCAGGCAATAGTCTTGACTGTATGGTAATCAAGCCAATCTATTTAGTTACAAAGTAGTCAGCGATAACCTCATCTTGAAATCTGCTAAGATTAACTTACACAGAGATATAAATGCAAACTAAATTATAAGCTCAGTAATTTAGATTTTTTTTAAAAAATGACAAAAGCCTTATGGTATAAAAATAAAATTTGAATAGTGACATAGATAACTGTACAACAGGAGCGACAACCTCAAACATATTTTAAAAACCTACGAAATCCAAAAAGGAAAAAGAAAAGCCAGTGCATTAAAAAACAAAAATATATCTTAAAAGTATAACTAAAAATTAGGAATCCTCCTTTTGCAATATCTATTCTACTAAGTATTAATATATGACTCACAGCACGCGCTTCATAAATAAAATGAAACTTGTTGGCTTTGTATTTGTTTACATATATGTATGTATAATACATCGAAATATATATAAGATCACTGATCTTCAGAATGAAACCCAGAAGAAACTCAAAATTTAACAGCAACCATTTTTTGTTGCCATCAGAAAATTTGTCTTACTTTTTCTCTGTCTGATATCTTTTTTCTATAAAAGTCTGCGAATTAATCTAAAAGTTTTGTATATCTTCAAATTTTTCTAAACTTTTGATTTTTTATTATAATTTTTATTTATATTACTATACATTGACTTCAATTAAAAATGTACGATATTTTAAAGCGGTACCAACTGACCTGAAGTTTAACGAATTGAAATGGGTCTTTAAAAATAGAATTATCAAAAATTGAGTTCATCGAATTTGGCAATACAGTTTTATTTAGTGTAAGTTGAAAGTAGAAGACAAGCAGCGTGATAAGAATTTTGCGGTATTTTGATTCATTTTCCACCTTATATGTCTCCGATAACGTCACGCTGTAATGATTTATATGGCATAAGAAAGATCTGCATTCGAGATATAACTTAATTTCTTTTAATCAAGAATAAACTTGTAGCAAAATACTCTTCTCCTTAAGGTTTGTTTTTCTTTGTTTGAAAGCGAGGAAATAATAATTCACCACATAACACCAAACTGGTTTAGTTATCTTCTCTCATAATTTTTCTTGAGTAATAAATATATCATTCTTGCTCAATCATCCCTGTAGTAAAAGAAGTGTTTCAAATTGTCGTGCCTAATATTTGGCTTTTTTCATCGATATATGTATGCAACAGATGTTTTTCCGCTTGAGCTGTTTCTGCATTTAAATTTTTGTATGCGTGTTTTCCATTTTTTGATGTCTACCATTTGTAGCTCTTCAATTTAATAATAAAAATTCTTTAGAAATTTCTCTCCCTTTTTGACTGTTAAACGTAAGGAAATTGTGTTACAACATTTTAAAATAAGAATTTTTGGTTGTGTTCTATATTTGTTTATCATGGATTCATTTCTTTTCAAAACAAATTTTTCTATGTATAGCCTCTTATTTATGATAGCCCTTTGATGTCTTGAGGAATACCTTAGTTTGTAAGGATTGTTTCATTTCTTTTATCTGGGTGTAATTAATATGTAAAACTTGTATATATTTTTGTTATGTTACACATTTTAGTTATACATTGTGTTAAGTTTTGACTTTTTTTAATGTTTGTGTATCAAAAGGTTTCAAATGTTGTGCATTTAAGTTTTGCTTGATTATGATACTTAAAGTGAGATCAGTGTGTTATATATTGTATTTTTATTGAGGCTGAAATCAATTCCTTATGGGTATCACATTTTTTTCTCCTAATAAAGCTGAAGTATTTTGTATTATATAATTTTACAGGGAATTAATAAATGCTACTTATTTTAATATTTAAATAAAATTTTTAAGGGAATTGTGATGTTTACAAAATGTAGGTAAAACCATGAGCATGCTAGTATTATGGTAATATTTTTGTATTAGATATTTTTTATGTATTAAGTTGTCATGGTGCCATGAAGCTCTTAATACCAAAAAATTGAAATACCTAAAGAAAATCAGAATTAATGTTCATTCTACCAATGCATTATCTAGCATTATTGTGCTATTATTCCTGATTCTAAAGATTTAGCACAGAATAAGGATTGATGTCCTATTTATTCCAAAATATTAAATTGTGTGGACATTTAATAGCAAAAAAAATTCTTGTCACCAGACCAGGGGGCTGTTCTAAGAACCAACTAATAATTCCATAGATATATGAAAATTAGAGATTGTGTTATTCAAAATGCTTATGTTTATTAAAGGATTTTATTATGACATGAGAACATCATTAATATATGTTTGATGAACTGCTCTTTCTAAATATTTGATCATAATTTCTACTTTTATTTCATGCATTGATTATATTATTCAATGTTTTATATTGTCTATTATGTAACTTACTTGATTTCGTATTTTAATATGAAGCAAAGTATATACACAGTGGCTTTTCGTGAAAACTCCTGTTCCATTATGTGTAATAAAATTATTGTCTTTTTATTTGAAACCATTCATATAAAAATTTAATTCTTTAAGAAATTGAGGATATATTAAATCTGAAATTTAAATTCTAAGTACAATTTTAAAAATAATTTATTTACTCTTGAATGAAAATTTTTGTAGAGTCAGCAATATAATCACCTGCTGTTATTTTAATAATGTATTACATGCATCCAAAATGACTTTTTAAAGGATAATTATTTAAGTTACATTTTTATGAACCCAGAGTTTATAATCAATGAATAATTGTCTAACATATTAGCTTAACCTCAATTTTGAGTTATAATTTTAACAAAATGTGTACTGTATTCTATTTTATTTTGAAAAGTATTTATCTTTAAGTTGTAAATAAAACCTGCTTTAAAATAAGCCATACTTTTGTCTTTTTAATAATGATAGTATAATATGCTATATACCTCATTTAATTTCTTATTAAATTTCAGTAGGAAATATCCAATTACCTTAAATTTTGAATATTTAGGACTATTTATAATTGGTGATGTATCTAGAGTAATTCAAAAAAATTTATTTTTTATTACCTCTGTTCAAAAACTTCTATAACTTAAAAAAATAGCATTTTAAAATGTTATAATTTAAGTTTTATCACTGCAATTTCTTTTTTAAAAAATTCTTTTAGTTAAGTTTTTTTCATAATTTAAATTGTGTCCATTTGTGTAATTTATTACTGGTGTATTTAAATTTTTTGATATGAGGAAATTTAATGGGAAAAGTGTTCAGTATGTTAATGATTGCTAAGATGTAAAAAGCCCAGTTTTATAGAAACAAACTATTTACATTTCATTCACAATGTAATGACACTTTATCATTTGTTATAATTAATAATTTTTTATCTTCAGCTGTGTACGATGGAAGAAGAAAGTGAAGCAGCTATAGATCCAAAAGCTATTGCAGCTCAACAAAATTGGGCCCGTTATGATTTGGAAGGTAAGTATTTATACTTTTGATATTCAAATTTTATTTCATCAGTTTTCCTTTTTTGTATAAAATTTGTTTATTTGTCTTATAACTTTCAGTTTAACTTTTATGAATGGTTTTTCTGGTAAATTCCTACTTTCGCCCACCCCCTTGGCGACGAATTTTTCGATCCGTGCCAAAATGGCGCCAAAGCGCGATTTTCAAACTCGTACCGACGACGTTCAAAGAACGGAAAATGTCGATAACCATAAAAAAAATAAAAACAACTGAAATTGAACAGTTCAGCGAAGCAAACTAAAATTTCAACAATTTTTCCTTCACCACCAAGTGGTTCACTTTCTTTCAAAACCGCAGCCATGCAGACCTCTCGGCAAAACATTTACCAATCAACCACGGTATTTTTATTCACTCTCACATCTTTCACAGCAAACTCATTCATTGACTTTCCAAAAAAATGACGCGTTAAAATTAAAATGTCACACACACTTAAATGACTCTTAGAGAGAACCATGTACCTTTTCTTATACTCTTGCATACATCATGCGGATTCTCTCCTCCTTTCGTACGGCATCTCCATTCATACCCATCAATCGTTCCCTTCCTTTCTCTCATGACCATGTTTTTTCCACATTTAGGACATTCACACCTGCTAGAAATTAAATTTTCACGCATACACCATTCAAGCAAATTCATTTGTCCCCTTTCTTCCAAAACAGCAAAAAAAGAAATAGTTAAATGTTCCATTCGGCTACTCATTCTGAAAAACCGGTACTCACACGAATTCTAAATGTTCCATTCGGCTACTCATTCTGAAAAACCGGTACTCACACACTAATCGTTCAACCGTGCAAAAGAAGGAAATGGTTAAATTTTTCTGTATATATTATTGGTTTCAGGGTTGCCATAGTTAACGTAACTAACGTTAATTTTGAACCTATTGGTCAACTTAATTTTAATGAAAAGGAAGGGTAGATAGCTTGGCGAACTTATCGCCCTGCTTGGCGACAAAAAAAGTTCAAAAATCGGGGGTGGGTTAAAATAGGAGCCAACCGTTTTTCTTTACCCCTGTGATATATTCAAGATAAATTATATCATTTTAGATCATCATGCCTGCATGGTTTATATTGGCTATCGTGTTCCTGGATACAGAAGAAAGAATTTCAGAAGAAGACATAGTCATCATCAACCACATCAGAAACCAACATGTTGTGGTGAATCAGATTGTGAACATGTAAATAAGCCAGGTACAAATAGTCAAACTAAATTTAATTACTTATTTACAAAATGTAAATAAATTTTTTATATTGTGTATCTGTAAGGTATTTTTAGTATCTAATTTATAAACAGTTTTAATGTGATTCAAATTCTATGTCTTAAAAATGCTTAATATAAAAATTAGTAATTTTTCAAAAATATTTGTTTATATAGTAAAATAACATTGTATTTACATGAGAAAATGAGAACTCTATAGCAGTGCTCTGCAACCTTTTTATCTCTGCGGACCGGTCAACGTTTGATAATTTTACCGCGGCCTGTTGAAGGTGGGACACGTTGATTGTTTATATTTTAGCTTGTTTTGATTTAACAATTTTAGTTTAGTTACATTTAAATATGCCTTCAGAATAAAGTATAGTTACATCAAAAATAAAAGTGATTTAACGTGGAATATAAAGTGATTTCCATGAAAAGTTGCGCAAATCAGAGAGGAATGCACCACTTTAAATAAAATGGCAATAGTTTATTGTTCTTTAGGCGGCCCGGCACCATTTGATCCACGGACTGATACCAGTCCGCGGACCGGGGGTTGAGGATCACTGCTCTATAGTTTTCTAGAAACAATTGATCATTTTCTTAACTGCTGTTTTTGTTCAATATTCTTTATATACAGATTAAACAAGAGTGTTACTTGTTTGTAATGAATTTAATTTTGTGAAGTAATTTCACTTCATTTAAGTTTCACTGAAAGAAATAGATTTTAAAAATAACTTATTCCAATGAGTGTTTAATATATGGACAAGGTTTATTCCAAGTTTTATGAAAAAAAAGATGTGCTCAGAAACTGAAAAAATACTTTAGCTCATACAAAAAAAATCCCTTGATTTGAGAATAAAATTTTTTAGAACAGGAAGGGTAAGTGAGAATTTTTAGAAGTATACTTTCTGCTTTATAAAAAAATTCTCTTTGTCCTTGAAGATTGGCAAAAACAAAATTTGTGCAGTGTAGTGTATGCTATTTTAATTTTAGTTTTTTATTTATGAAAAATATATTTTGACTGAAGAGATTTTAAATTTTTTCTTATTTTCCTTTCTCGCAGTCTATGCTTTCAATATAAGTAAGTAATTTCTTTTAACCATTTTTTAAAAAAATCTTTCTCTCTCTTCTTAGGCAATCATGTAATTAAATATCAAAGAAGCAAATTTATTCATTAGTTATATTAAATAGAATATAGTAACATCTTAATGTATAATTTTTTATAGTTTTTAATTAGTATATCTTTCATTGCAAAAGGAATAAAAGTAGAAATCATCTTAAAAAAGAATAAATGACTTAAAATAGTTATGTGAAATATAAGATTGAAAAAATTGTGTTATCATTTCTTTATGATTAATTATTTTTCTTTGCAATGAAATACTTGAATTGATTCAATCAGTAAAATGAAATTAATGTATTAACTCTAAAAATCATTAAATTAATAAATTAGCTTCATTCTAAAGGTTCATTTATTTATTCATTGTTTCTTAAAATTATCTGTAGAAGTTAAGTAAAATTAAACTTGTTTTAAAATGAAACTACAAATTAAATGATGATGGAAATCAAAAAAAAAAAAAAAAAAAAAAATGATGGATTTAGTTAGGAAATTTATCTTATGAATTTTTTAAACTAACAGAAAAGATTTTTTTTTCTTTTTGAAAAAAGCTTGATTTTTCCTTTCAATTATCTCCTTAAATTAAATTAGAGTTTTAACTGCTACTTGTCCTACTTATAGTAACAACTACTTGCTATATACAAATAGGAACAATTGATATGTGTAATATTGTTATTGTGAAATATGGAACCAGACAGAGAAATACTGTATTTAATTGAATATTTTTTTTGTAAATCTTTTATCTAGCATATTTGTTATAATCTATCTGAAAAAATTTTGAGTTTTAAGCAGTTATTATGATGTACCATTCTTTAAAAAAGACTTTTAAACCTTTTTTGGTATGGTTGCTATTTTCTTCCTCAAAAATATTTGAGGAGAATAAATTAAAGAGGAAAGAGAAATTCTTTTTTGAAATCTACACTGCACCATTGACTTTTAATGTTAATTTTGTTTTGAAAGAGTAGGATGCAAATGTTCCCATAAATAATATTCGCAGCTGTTTGTAAATATTATTTCTTTTCTTAATTGGACTCTTATGTTATCAGCAAAACACTTGAAAATATTCTGATTGATTGAATGTTTCACCACTTTTTTTTCTTAGATAAGAATTATGGAAAATCTTCTCACTCACTTAATTTTGTAATCTTGTTTATTCAGTGACACCTCCATCGGAGCGGGTCCATTTCATTTTGGGTGAAGAGGAAGATGGAAGTCATGAACCTCACCCCTTATTTAGTGAAATGGAAGAGCTTTTTCATAAGGGTAATGATGTTGAATGGAGGGAAACTGCACGGTAATTAATTTTTTTTCTCTCTTTATATATTCATTTTAGCTCTTCAAAGTTATTATGAACAATTTCTGTGAAAATTAGGTGCATATCAGTCATATTAATAAAATGTTATTCTTAAAAATTTTATGAAGCATAAATGTTTATTGAAAAGTTTTTCCTCTGGTAACTGTTTGCCGCTTTTATTAAATTCCAGTAAATTTTAAAAATTATTTGAATCAATTACAATTTAAATACATATGATGTATATATAAGTTTTATAAGCTTTAATGAATAAGGCATATTAATATCATGTCATCTTTTAACCGTTTGAGTGCTGAAGAAGTTTCTTATATACAGTCGTCTCTCGATAATTCGAAGTTGGGGGGACCAATGGAAAACTTAGAATTATCAAGAGGGTAGGAAAAAACTCAAAATACACAGAGAGAAGTTTTTTTTCTAACACATTTCAGTGGAAAACTATGTAATAAAGCAACAATTGTACATAATTTTTTTAAAGTACATTTTATACAGTATAAAAATAAAACAAAAGTTAAAAGTCCTATATTAAAAGATTACCCTTATGTCTTGAAAACAACAATTAAAAGTATATACATACTATATATAATTAATCCTTTTTGTCGAAAAAATCTGTTATCTTTTTTTGTTTTAAGGCATTCAATCTAACTTTGTCAATAGATTTTTCTAGAACAAATGAAGTCTGTAAAATGACTGCATCAACATGATTTTGAAGGAAAAAGTTGTGTAGTGTGTTTAGTGACACTTTAGCTTCTGACAGAGTTACCGGAGTCAACTCCGATTCGTCTTCATCACTTTCTGTATTATTGTGGTCCAAAGCCACAATTTCAGCATCAGATAGAGCTCCCCATACAGCAATGTTCGTGACAACCAACATGTAGTTGTCAAACGTCAAATCTGCTTCTGGAAGAGCTTCCCAAAGTGATGGTTCAGCATTAAATTCAATGAGTGTATCGTCCAGATTCGGCGAGGGGAAGCTTGACTTTTTAAAACAGCTCTCCAAGCCTTGTCAATCATGATCAAAGCTGTTAAAATAGAAATAGTAGTTACATTCTGCTGATTTTTGAGGTTATCCAAAACACTTTTAACGACTTCACGCCGATAAAAAGTTTTAAAATTATGTATGATGCCCTGGTTGAGAGTGGCTGAAGTTTTGAGGTTGAGTTCGGAGGGAAAAATTGAAGTTTCACATTTGATAAAGGTGGTTCGTTTTTGTGCACAGTACAATTGTCTAAAATAAGAGAATATGTCGTTTCTCTCTTTTCATATCAGAGTTCAGTGAGACCAACCATTCATTAAAGAGTTCGGTGGTCATCCATGCCTTCTTGTTTGAGCGGTATTTGGTAGGGAACGAGTTTATACCCTTGAAACACCGAGGTTTTGCAGATTTTCCTATAACGAGAGGAGTAATCTTTTCTGAGCTGTCCATGTTTACAGCCAGTAAAATAATTAACCTCTCCTTGCTATGTTTTCCTCCATGGCATTTTTCTTTTTTGAATGTAAATGTTTTTTCTGGCAAACACTTGAAAAAGAGTCCGGTTTCATCCGTGTTGGAAATGTTACGTGGTTCGTACTCCTTTATTAGATCCGAAAGCGAGTTCTGCCACTTAGAACAAACGTTAATGACGACACTGGAGCTTTCCACACACATTTTTTTGAAGACTATCCCATTCCTTTTCTTAAAATTTGTAAGCCATCCCTCGCTAGCCGAAAACTCGATTCCTAATTCTTTGGCGAATGCTTTAGACTTTCCCTTCAATAAAGAGCCACCCATCGGAATATTCTGTCCTCGACACTGTCTCATCTATGAAACTAAACACTGTTCAAGACGTGGAAAATTTTACCTTTACTAATGCGTTTTCTCACTCTACTTGAAGATTTTCTCTTTATTCTTCAGAATAGTGGAGGGTGAGCTCAGTGGGATTTCAAATGCTTTGGCTACATCCACCTTCCTCTCACCTTCTTCAACTGATTCTTTCACCTTTTGCTTTTCATAAATTGTCAAGCACTTGTACTTTTTAAAAGAAGACATGTCGTTCCTTTCGTGTGATAAGTCGACACTGAGGTGTAAAGTAGTGGCCCAAGGTTTATCGAAATTAACAGGTAGGAAACGTAAATCACCACAACTTTAGTAAAATAATATTTTTAATTTAAAATTTGGAATCTCTAAAATGAACACAAGAAGCATTCACAGTCCACACTCAGCTACGGGGTATACTTAATAGCAGGGGTCGACAACTATGGCATGTGGAGCAATTCTTAGTGGCACATTACCGCTCTTTTTTTTAAAAAAATAATAGAATAAAGTTAAATCCCTGTCTCTCCTGTCTTTGCCTCGTACATTTTTATATAAAGGTTTTATTTCTCGCTTTCAATTCTCTGCCATGAAACGATTCTGCTGAATTATCTTGGATGTAGTTTGAGTGTTTTGTTTTTAAAAAACCCCATCTGTTTAAATGTGACTCATTATTAGTAATAAATACTCAACGCAAATTAAAATGATTGTGCAATACTTGTAAAAGGAAGCATCACTTATTACTGCACAGTGAATAAAAAAAGCAGTTTTTGTTCTTTGTTCATCTAAAGCTTGGGTATCAACGGAAAAGAAAAAACAGATAGCTTAGGAATAAATCAAAATTCTGCTTATCAAATACCGGAAATATAATAAACAAAGCAGTTATTCTATCAACATGCACAATTTGGACTGAAAATAAGTTCAGTATAAAAACCGCTCGAGGTATTATTAGGTACGGGAAGTGAATCTAACTTCATAATATTGAAGGTTCGAATTATCAAGAGTTTTATAGGATTACTTCGAATTATCGCATGTTTTAGTCTGGCCAACCACAAATTTTACTTTTGTTGAGAGTACCAAAACGTATGGTTTTAGTTCGAAATATCAAGAGTTTTTCTAGGGGCTGAGCATATACTTCGAATTAGCGAGAGGTTTGTATTATCGAAAGTTTGAATTATCGAGAGTCGACTGTATATGCTAAAAGTATAGAATGAAATGCATAGTTATTTTCGATATAAAGCAAGAGGAGCATGAACGAGCTTCTCTGTGTTTCTGACCTGCAAGAAGTGAAGTGAGATAGCGTTTCACTATAATTTCATATAATTTCACAATCAAAATATCTGTACTTATTAAAAAGTATTTCAAATGTGCTTTATCTTTTACCCTACATTTTAGCAATTCATGGCTACATGTTTTTTAATCTTTAATTTATCAATAATTTAATATTTCAAAATAAGACTATTTAATGAAATAAATATTTTTAGCTATACCTGTGTATAGCTAAATTGAAAGTGTGGTATGATTTTAAAACTATTTTGTCAATATATTAAAAATATGTCATAATATTTTAATTAATTTTTTTATTATTTTGCTTATACAATTAAATGAAGGCGTACACTTACGTCAAGATTTGTTATGTCATCAGTAATTTATTTATAAATGTATAATATCTATGCATTTTTTTTTTCTTCCTCTAAATTGTAGGTGGATAAAATTTGAAGAAGATGTTGAAGAAGGAGGTAACAGATGGTCTAAACCTCATGTTGCCACTGTTTCTTTGCATTCCCTCTTCGAATTAAGGAGCTGTATTTTAAATGGAACTATTTTGTTAGACATGGATGCCAGTACTCTTGAAGAAATTGCAGGTAGATCTGCTAATATTATTTATTTTAAATAATATTTGTATGATCTTAAACCAGTGGCGCACACAAGGGGGGGTCCGCCCCCCAAAGCCCTTGATTTTTTTCCGATTGATTATAATTCTAAGTATATAGTACTTAAAATTTAATTAAGTATTTGTTATTAATGATTAATTTTATTAATTAATGCTAATTATTTATTCAGTAATTAGTTTTTTACTGTGTTTTGTTCCCGAAAATTGACAAAATCAAAAGGAGCATGATACAAGAATGGTGAACTTTCAACCCTGGACCCTCCCCCCTTGAAAAATTCCTGTGTGTGCTACTGTCTTAAACTATATAGTTTTGTTGTTCAACATATCTATTTAATTAGAAAGCTACCTTTTAGCAGACATGTCACTTGGTGCTGGTATAATTTCTAACATGAAACGAAAGAAACAGTTCACGTTTATTGATATGTATATATTAGCCAATCAACCATTTTTGCCAATTCAAAAACCATTACAGAGTTCCATAATCATTAACCAATAATAATATTGATTAACATTCCCATGCGAAAGTACAGTAACCTTGTTTATAAATTGGGAAATTTTGGTGAAAATTCTTCAAAATCTTTGTCAAATTATTGATTGGTGGACTAATATATATGTATTATTAGTTTATCAAATAAGATATTTTTATAGAAATTGGAATTTTTTGAAAATGAGAAGAGTAAGAACTAATTTCAAACTAAATTAGCCAGATTGTATTACTTCTCAGAATGCTGCATGTATAACACAAGAAAGTTATTTTATTGATAAAATTATATATATAACTTTCATTTTGAATATAGGTAATGAAATTTGTAATCTCTTACTAAAAAAAAATTTTCCTTTCAAAAGATCGTGGCAGTTGATCTACTAAACAACAAACATTGAAGAGATTGGAAGTGAACTTGTTACTTTATGGTTGCTTAGTTGTTTTTCTTTCTTTCTCTTCATAGAACAAGATAGATTAAAGGTTTGAAACTTGTAGTTTATAAGAGCTACCTGTGTTTTCTCCGTCCTATTGAAGAAAGTTCAATTTTCTTTTATAATAGGAAAATAAATTTACATCTCTAAATTTAATTATTTTTTATAGTAGTATAGTATTATATTCAGTTAAATAAATAAAAACTTTAATTATTCAATCTTTACATTTGATGCAGAAATTATTAAATTATGAAAACTATTTATGCTAAATAAAGCTTAGAGTGGAATTATTTTGTTAAAGAACACTTTTTTTATTTAGTTTAGAATCGTTTTTATTTTATATTCATCTTTAGAGACATATTTTATGACTAAACAACCAATGATTTTATAGCATTTTTAGGATATTTTTGTTTATTTAAGGAACAGTGAAAGATTAATAGAAAATTAATGTGTTTTAATTCATTGTAAATTTTGTAATGATCTTACCACTGAAGTCGCTTCCTCGTCATCTTGTCTACCTAAAGCTGTGGGAAGTAACGATAAATGACCAAGACTATCCATGATAAATCTAATTTATTATTATCAAAGATAGTATTCCAGGACAAGTAATCTATAAAAGGCAACCCTTGGAGTGATATAAAGAAAGTAACTACCTTATGTGAATAAGCACACCAAATCCGAATAGATTAACTTAAATCAATCCTATCGTATTAATTCTAGATTCACTAATTTAGTAGCTAAAATCCGTTCTTTAGTCACAATACGCAATTCTAATTCTTACCATATTAACACTGTGTTCAGCTGCTCTGCTCCTTCTGACCTACGATGATTAAACTAACTTTATGTACACTAACTAATTTGCATCTCATGGTTTCTTCTTTAGAGGGATGGCTGTAAAATAAACACGAATGCTAGCCCAAAGATTCCCCAAGAGGATTAGTTGTTGAAAGCCGCGTAAAGCCCTGTCACAATTTTATCTATATTTTATATTATATAATTGATAAATTTTACAAATAATTTAAAAGTTTATTATTTCTTATTATTGAAATATTAAAGTTTAATGAGTTCCATTTAACTAGGTGTTTCAAAAACATTTGCCAGTTATTTGTTGAAAATTATTTTCTTTGTTTCATCTACAATTTTTAAGATTTGTCTATTTAACTCATACAGCATTAGACCTTATTCACTAATGTGTGCATATATATGTGTGTATAGATGTTTTCACTCATTTTGTGAATTTGGATGCTGTAGTTGTATGGCAATTGAAAATTCTGGATATAGATGAATCATCATTTATGTATGTAATTTTAACATTGCGAGAAAAATTCTGAATCATCTCCCCTCAAGTACTAAACAACCAAGGGATAGACTTACCTCTTTCTACATTCAAAAATAAAGAAAAACAGTGAAAGATGTTACAGAAAAACTTAATATGTTCAAGTGAAGGGAAATATGAGTTGTTTTTAGAAAATATATGCAAATGTTTCTAGGTGGAAGTTTTAATTGCTCAGTACAGTTGTGTGTAAGCTATTAAAAAAAAATTCAAGGTCTGATCCTTTGAATAAGAAATCTCAAATCTGTCAAAATATAAGTTTTAATCCATTAATGCGAAATGAAACGAGACATGTTTCAAAATAGGGTATTTGCAATTATGATTTGGATAAAAATGTATAAGATAAGAATTTTAAGTAAATATTAAGTTATTATGCACACATTTATACAATTTCAAGAATTTTCATTGCATGTTTTTCTCCTCGTAGATTTGGCACTTGAAAATATGGAATCATCTCAACAGATCACTGTTGATGTGAAAGCAAAGATTAAAGAAAGCTTGTTGAAACCCCACCGTCATCAACATGAGCTACGTGATGACTGGTCAGATAAAGGCTCACGTCTTCCCCTCATCAGATCTTTAACTGATGTCAGGAGGAACTCTACGAAAATGAACTCTACAAGTAAGAATAATCAGTGAAGATTAATTGGCAGTTTTCTTCTGAAATGATAACACATTTCTTTCATGTAAACATAATTAAAATTAACAGTCAAATTTATTTACAGTAGCAAGTTATTGGAAGCCATATTGATATAAATATTTATAGATGTCCTTGATGAAAAGAATCTTAAAGAAAACAATTTTTAACTCTTTTAATTAGTTACTTTCATAATGATTTTGAAATGTTTTTAATAGCTAATGAAATTATTTTTTAGTGTGGAATATTTTTCTGTATGAGTAAACATATTCTACAGTTCACAGGGTTTTTTTGTCTATTGTTTGCTGAGCTTGATGTAATTATGAGTTATAGTGGAAATTTATATATAAAAAAACTAGTTGAACCAACACCTCAATTTTGCAAAAACATGAATTTACTAAACTTGGTTTAACCCCTTAACTGCCAATTAAAAGCTACGTAATTTGCTCCCCAGTGCCACTGTTTTTCACATAGGCATGCTATATGGTGTATTGGGGAGGGGGAAGAAATGACAAATAAATCCTTCCTCTAAAACAAATAAATCCTTTGCAAACAGTGTGAATAGCTTTGATAGCAGCGTAAAGAAAAGAATCTTATTTCGGATACACTGGTTGAACTAGACAGATATATAAGCCAGTGACAGTTAAGGGGTTAAGAATGTTATATTGCATTTTAAGGAGTAAATTTTCTAAAAAAAAATTTACTAAGTTGCTATAAACTGTTAATACCAAAATATCTTTACGTTGATTAGTTATTTATGTATTTTTCAAATTTAACTAATTTTCATCTTCTATTCTTTTATATCTTGTTCTGTATTATCTGTAAATTTAATGTTTTCATTTTTCTCACTGAATTATGCTAAAAATATTAGTAGCTATACTTAAATTTTAATACCTTTTCTCAAATCTTTTCATGTTAAAATAATTTAAAAATTTCTTTCTCATTCAAAAGAAAATTCTGGCTTTATCTTTACTGCATGCTCTTCTGCAGTAACATGTAGATCTATTTGCTTCCAGATGCTTTAACTTTCTTCCATATATTAAATCCATATACGTCCTCTGTTGTGGAGGAAAAGGCGGACACTGCGGGTAATTAATGCTTTTATGAATTATTTTGAGTTTATTTCCTTTCTTATTTGATAGGGCATAAAATTTTGGATTAAACTTTTAATCTTTTTTAAATAATCTTTGTTATTAACTTAAATTTTTAGTTTTGATTACAACAATAATCGGAAAATATATATTAGCAATGAATTCACTTTAAACTCATTGATGGAGTAATGGACTTGTAACCACAATACATAAGAGGTTGAGTCTCATACTTCCTTAGAATGTGGATCAAATTCAGTAAGTTTTTCAAAGCTCAAATTCTTCATGTTATGAAATGCCAGTTCAGATGTTGTCCTTGTCACTTGACCATGGTTAAAAATTACAAGATGCATTTCCAATGGCCTAATTTAAACTTACAAGGGAAGGGCACGACTAAGGAAATTCATTTGGGGTCGAAACTTGGTGTAATAGTAGTACTCCTTTAGGGTGTTCAACCCTTAATGTAATTCCGCCGAATGACCAGTCAATTTGGAAAAAATAGCCTTCGAAATTCATGCTTAGCTTTTATAAAATTAAGTTTTAATTTTCTCAAACGAGTCTGTTGCCTGGTTGGTAGATCGTCTGCTTACTACGTGCGAGGTTAGGTTTCGATTCATCGATCAACTTTTTTTTTCATTTCATTTAATTATTTTTTAAAATTAAATAAGTTTACTTATGAAAGTTTTATTTAATATTAAATTTTAATTATTTTGTATTTTATAAAGTAAAAAAATTACTGCAGTTATATAAATATTTATGTTAAATTTTATAAATATATTTTCATATTAAGAAATGATATTTTACACAAAAAAATTAGTTACAAATAGTTTTATAATGTGAAATACAATAAACTATAAATAAAATATTATATATAATAAAAAATGTCTTTTTTTATGTTATTAATTTAATTATTTTATTTCATAAAATATTTAATAAGTCCTTTTAAAAAAATTAAATAATTTTAATAAATTTATTTAAATACTTTTAAGAATAAATTAATAATTCTTGATAATTAATTAATTTTAGTTATTAAAATAATTTTAATAATTACATTTTTTTTCTTTATAAAATACAAGATAATTACATAAAATATCATTCAATATTTAATAAACCTTTCATAAATGAATTTATTTAATTTTAAAACATAATTAAATTAATTGAAAAAAGTTGATCGATGAATCAAACCCTAACCTCGCTCATAGTAGGCAGACGATCTACCAACCAGGCTCCGGTCTCGTTGGAGGAAATTGAAACTTAATTGTATTAAAGCTAAGTATGAATTTCAAAAGCTATTTGCTCCGAATTGACTGGCCATTCAACTCAATTACATTGAGGGTTGAACACCCTAAAGGAGTACTACTATTATACTGTTACGAATTTAGCCTTATTCTAATTGTTTCTACTCATTTGTGTTCATTTTTTACAGTTTAATTTGTCGTATCTAATGTGATTTCAACCCTGTTTACCTGTAATATCATTTCCACTGCATTGCACGGCCCCCATGCTTTAACATTGGTTTAAATGGTAAACTCGCCAAATATTGCAGCTAGCGCCAAGTTGGCGACGGATTTGGCGACTTAATTTTTGGCGCCAAATTTGGCGATATATCGCCAAATGTGGGCGATAAGCTTGGCGACCATGGCAACCCACCTGCTCCTAATAACCCTGTCTGGCAACCCTATCGTGGGTATTGTAACACTATTGTATTGAATGTATTACTGTATTGAGCTTTTCTCGTACGTTCCGGATTTTGCTAGACCTTTCTATTTCTCGATTATTCTGGCAAGTGCAAGAGGTTTCTGACCGAAAGGTATAAAAAGGCCCGGGCCGGCTAGTTAGTTAGTCAGATCTCAGCTTTCATGCAAGTGATACCTCTCTGCTTGAGAGAGAGAGAGACGATTGCATAGTGCGTGTGTTATTGCTTTTATTGAGTTATTATTTTTGTGCTAAGTGTTTACTATTGCTTTTGTTAGTGTATTACATCTGTGTTATCAGTATTTTCATCGATTGTACGTGAATTTCTCGAACTGTTCTACAATTTGTGGAGGACTGTTTTGGCCAAGAATAAAATTGTTTTGGATTCCGCTCTTCGACTTCAATCATTTCGAACCCCCGAAAACGCAACAATTGGTGTCAGAAGTGGGATTGAATGCCAACAACAAGAGCGATGGAGGCCCAGTTCCAGACTCTTCTAGAAAAATTGACTGAAATGAAATCGGAGTTGACCGCCAGCATGAATGCCAATATGGGCGAGTTGAATACCAAGCTTACTAACGTAAACGAGCAGATCCGTGCCAACAAGGAAGAGTTGAAAAGTGATCTGAAGGGCATTGGCGACAAATTGACGACGATGGACAAGAAATTTAAAGAAATGGAAGGAAGAATCGAGTCGGTGGAATATAAATTCGAAAACAAATTTGTGGATATAGAGAATAAATTTGAAAATAAATTCGAAGATATGGAGAGCAAACTAGAGGCGAAAATTTTCGAAAGGTAGAAAATGTTTCCATCTCGTTCAGGAGTGACCTAGAGAAATTGAAGCAGAAAGTCATGACTGGTCAAGGGGATGAATTTAAGTTTCAAGCTCTTATTCCAAGCCTTCAATCAAGCTTTCTACTTATGACGGAAAGTCCTCTTGGCAGGTGTATAAGACCCAATTCTCCATAGTGGCGGATGCAAACCAGTGGGACTCCCAGACCAAGGCCTGCCAGTTAGCTGCTTCTCTTCGAGCCGACGCTGCTGACATTTTGCAAACTTTGCCGGAAACACAGCGGCTGGATTTCGACGCTCTCGTTAATGCTCTGGAGTTACGCTTCGGAGAGAAATGTGTGAAGGATTACAGCAGACTCCAGCTGAAGTCACGGCAGCAGAAAGTGTCCGAAACTCTCCAAGAACTGGCGACGGACGCGAGAGGCTTTCTCACTTGGCGTTTTCTGACTGTCCGACTGAAGTAAGAGAAGTCCTGGCGCTGCAACACTTCATCGACGGGGTGCGTGATCCGGAAATCCAGAAAGCTCTCCGAATGGCGGATCTCAAGGACTTAAAGGGGGCCCTAGTGTTTGCTATGAAATTCTCGAGGCAGCCCAGCAAGCAACACGAAAGGACAGACACCCCATACGAGCCGTCAACGAATCGGACACGTCGAACTCAAGTGTGGAGCGGTTAGAGCGACAGATGAGAAGCTTCTGAATAGAGTTGAGTCTTTGATGTCCCAGAAAGCAGACGGAAGAAGACCCTTAAATGCTGGACCTGCGGTCGAGAAGGGCATCTGCAGAGAAGCTGCCGGGCACGCCAAGGCGCTGAAACTAATAGCGCCCTCCCAGAAGGGGTGTCGGAAAACTAATTAATGGCCATCTCGTGGGGCGGAGGTTGCCAGATTTTGGAAAGCCCCATTTTCAAGTGTGTCAAATTTCGACAAAGAGTACCGGTGAGAATGGAATTTTTATAATGGGACATGTTAACGAGCTTCCCTGCAACATGATCATCGATACAGGAGCCAATGTGTCTATCATCTCGGAACGATCTGGCTCAAAAATTAAAAGAGAAACTTATCTGGACCCCACCCCGCGTGGTGCTACAGACCGTGACGGGGAAAAAGATTGATATTCACGGAAAATTAAAAGTCAAGATCAAGTTTGGAGACACTACCTACCAACATGCTGTGTATGTCGCAGATATTGCAGACCCTTTCATTCTTGGACTGGACTTTCTAAAGGAGCATGGTTTCACTCTAGACTTCAACAAGAACGATTACGTTCCATACACGAAGTCACTATATTCAAAATTGAACACAGGTCAGAATCTATTCGACAGGTAACCGCTAACGAGAATATTACCATTCCCCCAAGGACTGAAATCATAGTACCTGGATACATCGGTAACGATGTGAGTTTCAACTCTGGCCTAATTGGATCTGCGGAAAATAAAGCGAATGGATTGCTAATAGCTTCGACGCTAGTGGACCTTTCCAGAAAAACTATCCCGGTAAGAATTTGCAACGTAACTGAAAAACCTAGAGTGTTCCAGAAAGGTGAAGTGTTGGCAACCTGCAGTCCAGTAACGTGTGTCTGCAAAAGTTCGAGCTTGCTCCTATCCAACTCGCCTCAACAGTTGACTCCCGACCTTCTAGAAAATGCTGAATTGTCCCCTCGAACAGAAAAAGCTCCGCAGAAAGACTGTTCAAAAATTTGAAGACGTGTTTTCTAGAAACAGTAGCGATATTGGCCATACTACAGTGACACAACACAGAATTGATACAGCAGACCATCCGCCGATTAAACAGCACCCAAGACGCTTGCCGTTTGCTAAACAGGAAGAGGTCGGAACACTACTACGAGAGATGCAGGAAAATGACATCATAGAACCGTCTTCGAGTCCGTGGGCATCTCCAATCGTCTTGGTTCGTAAGAAAGATGGCTCCACAAGATTTTGCGTGGACTATCGAAAACTTAACGACGTCACCAAGAAGGACAGCTACCCTCTTCCAAGGATAGATGACACCCTGGATACCCTTTCCGGTCATAAATGGTTCTCGACTTTAGATTTAAAGAGCGGATACTGGCAAGTGGAGATCCATCCCGAAGATAGAGAAAAACAGCATTCACTTCCGGCCAAGGACTATGGCAGTTCAAAGTCATGCCGTTCGAGCTCTGCAATGCGCCAGCTACTTTCGAGCGCCTGATGGAGACCGTGCTAAAGGGTCTGACTTTTGAAGCTTGCCTTATTTACCTGGATGACGTCATAATAGGAGGGTGTACGTTTGAAGAACATCTTCAAAATATCCGGAAGGTGTTATCAAAATTAAGCGACGCTAACTTGAAGCTAAACCCTTCGAAATGCAAGTTCTTCCAGAAAGAAGTCAATTATCTGGGACACATCATCTCTGCAGAAGGTGTTCGTACGGACCCGAAAAAGTGTCCGCCGTAAAGAATTGGAAACGCCCTGAAAACCTCCGTGAGCTGCGAAGCTTCCTGGGACTATGTACTTATTACCGAAAGTTTGTGAAAGGGTTCTCTAACATCGCAAGACCCTTGCACAAGCTAACAGAAAGTAAACAAAAGTTTCAGTGGACAAAGAATGTGAAGATTCCTTCCTCCAGCTTAAAGAAGCTTTGACGTCTTCACCGATCTTAATATATCCACAACCGGACAAGCCATTTATCTTGGACACTGATGCCAGTAATGAGAGTGTCGGAGCAGTATTATCTCAGGAAATAGATGGCCAGGAACGAGTCGTAGCTTATTGGAGTAAGTGTTTATCGAAACCGGAAAGAAATTATTGTGTCACTCGAAAGAGCTACTTGCTATTGTGAAAAGCCATCGAGCATTTCCATCACTATCTCTATGGCCAAAAATTTCTTCTACGTACCGATCATGCCTCTTAACCTGGCTAATGAATTTTAGAAATACTGAAGGCCAGGTAGCCAGATGGATACAACGGCTCAACGAGTATTACTTTGACATCAGACATCGTAAAGGCTCCTCGCATGGAAATGCTGATGCCCTTTCAAGAAGACCATGCCCAGAAAATTGTCGTCATTGTTCCAGAGTAGAGACTAAATATGACTATGCTATACGCCAGATAACAACTTCAACAGCGACGCCACCCGATCCCTGGAGTGACGAGAAAGTTCGAGAAGACCAGATGGCGGATCCTGATATTAAACCCCTTATAGAGTTTATGGAGTCTTCCAGCACTAAACCAAGTTGGCAGGACATCTCGGCTTATAGTCCTACAACTAAGCAGTATTGGGCCCTCTGAATTCTCTACATCTCGGAATGGTGTTCTATACCGAAAATTCGAATCAGAGGATGGAAAAAGACATTCAGGTGGCAATTAGTACTTCCTCGATCTCGTATCCCAGAGGTACTCAAAAAGAATTGCATGGCAGCCCAACAGGAGGTCATTTCGGCGTCATGAAAAACTTTGCACCGAGTTCGAGAGCGATTCTGCTGGGGTAAAGTGAGAGCTGACGTGGAACAGTGGTGCAAGTCCTGTGATGCCTGTTCAGCTCGAAGGGGCCAAAGATACGTAGCCGAGGGAAGCTGCATCGCTACAATGTTGGAGCACCCTTCGAACGTGTCGCTTTCGATATCCTGGGACCTCTGCCAAGGACTGCGTCTGGTAATAAGTACCTACTTGTTGTCATTGACTACTTCACGAAATGGCCCGAAGTGTACCCCATTCTGGATCAGGAAGTCCCCACCGTAGCGGAGGCTGTAGTGCAGCACTGGATATCGAGATATGGGGTACCTCTTCAACTTCATTCCGATCAGGGAAGAAATTTCGTCTCTGCGTATTGAAGGGGGTCTGTGAACTACTCGGAATTGACAAGACCAAGACCACACCTTTGCACCCACAGTCAGATGGCATGGTGGAGAGGTTTAATCGTACCATCCTGAATAACCTCTCACTGATGGTCTCCAAGAACCAACAAGACTGGGACCAGAAAGTTCCTCTCTTTCTGCTAGCGTACCGCAGCGCTGTTCACGAGACTACCGGATATTCACCATCCCAGATGCTTTTTGGCCGAGATCTTCGTCTCCCTTGTGACCTGCTGTTTGGTCGCCCTCCGGATACAACTTCATCGCCTGAGGAGTACTTGCAGAATCTCCAGGCACGTTTTGAAGATGTACACAATTTGGCTAGAGAACGGATCAACCTGAGGACGGAGAAGATGAAGACTCGGTACGACACAAAAGCCACAGGACATCAATTCAAGGAAGGTGACAAGGTGTGGTTCTACAACCCGACTCGACGCAAAGGACTTTCTCCTAAGCTACAATCGCATTGGGACGGTCCTTATACAATTTTAAAGATAATAAACGACATCGTAATCCGGATCCGTAAGTCAACGAATTCGAAGCCTAGAGTCGTTCATTACGACAGGCTTGCTCCATATTATGGCCATAATTCTTAGTGTGTCAATTATCGTGTAATTTATTTTGACCATGGTCTTGTATAAATAAGTTAGTGTGTAAATAATCTTGTAAATAATTTTGTTTATTGTTTTGTAAGTGTTTATTTTTACTATGCATTACGTGTTTATTTTGTACTATGCATTAGGTGTTTATTTTGTACTATGTATTACATGTTTATTATTGCATATTCATTTAGTTGTTTTTAATCAATTGCTTTATTATTATGTTAACGTCTGATGAAGGGTTGTACTGCCCGGGACGTGCAGTTCTTGAGAGGGGGGCAATGTTACGAATTTAGCCTTATTCTAATTGTTTCTACTCATTTGTGTTCATTTTTTACAGTTTAATTTGTCGTATCTAATGTGATTTCAACCCTGTTTACCTGTAATATCATTTCCACTGCATTGCACGGCCCCCATGCTTTAACATTGGTTTAAATGGTAAACTCGCCAAATTTTGCATCTAGCGCCAAGTTGGCGACGGATTTGGCGACTTAATTTTTGGCGCCAAATTTGGCGGTATATCGCCAAATGTGTGCGATAAGCTTGGCGACCATGGCAACCCTGCTCCTAATAACCCTGTCTGGCAACCCTATCGTGGTATTGTAACACTATTGTATTGAATGTATTACTGTATTGAGCTTTTCTCGTACGTTCCGGATTTTGCTAGACCTTTCTATTTCTCGATTATTCTGGCAAGTGCAAGAGGTTTCTGACCGAAAGGTATAAAAAGGCCCGGGCCGGCTAGTTAGTTAGTCAGATCTCAGCTTTCATGCAAGTGATACCTCTCTGCTTGAGAGAGAGAGAGAGACGATTGCATAGTGCGTGTGTTATTGCTTTTATTGAGTTATTATTTTTGTGCTGAGTGTTTACTATTGCTTTTGTTAGTGTATTACATCTGTGTTATCAGTATTTTCATCGATTGTACGTGAATTTCTCAAACTGTTCTACAATTTGTGGAGGACTGTTTTGGCCAAGAATAAAATTGTTTTGGATTCCGCTCTTCGGCTTCAATCATTTCAAACCCCCGAAAACGCAACAATACCAAGTCTCGACCCAAATGAATTTCCTTAGTCTTGTTAGTTGAATTATAAAATTGGAGGGGATTAACCAAATGAAAGTAGCTTTGTTACATAATGGACTGCATGTTATTATTGGGTTGGAGGGAAAGTTCTGTCATATTTTAAATAGGCAGGTGATTTTTCTTATAAATAAAAATAAAAAAAACATCTGGCTAGTGAGTCATTCGGATTTTTTTAGCTGCTGTATAATATAAAAGGAGTCCTTTTTTGTCCTTAATCATTTACTTGTAATATTTAAAGTGAAAAACATGTCAGTAGATAAAGTGCATTCACAACACTGCATTTTGTATGAATTCCAAAAAGGAAGCAGTTCATCAGTTGCATGTAAACATTTATGTGTAGTATTTGGAAAAGATATTGTAAATGTTCCTACTTGTCAAAGATGGTTTAGCAAAAAAATTTCGTTCTGGGGATCTGAGCCTCCAAGATAGTGATCGATCTGGACGACCATCCAAGATCGATAATGTTTTGCGATCCATGTTGGAAAATAATCCACATTTAACAAGTGGAGAAATTGCAGAAGAGTTTGGCATTCGTCATACAACTGTTGGAGATCACATTAAATCTCTTGTGTTTGTATTAAAGCAAAGTGTTTGGGTTCCGCATGAATTAACGGAAAAGAATTTGTCTGATCATGTAAGAATGTGTTCGTCACATCTGATTAGACACAATGTGGAGCTGTTTTTGAACAAGCTAATTACTAGAGGTGAAAAGTGGATTCTTTACGAGAATATTAAGGGGAAAAAATCTTACTGCAAACCAGGAACATCAGCAACAGTTCCAAAATCGAGTATCCATCAACGAAAAGTACTGCTTTGTTTGTGGTGGGACAGGAAAGTTCCAGTGTACTACAAATTTCTGAAACAGGGGGAAATGTAGGTCTGTACTGCAATCTTCTGAATAAATTGAATGCAGCTATCAAAGAAAAAGGGCCAGCATTAGTGTCCAGAAAAGGATTAGTGTTCCACCACGATAATGCTTGACCGCATACTGCAATGGTGACACAACAAAAACTGAATGCGTTATGATGGGAAGTCCTTGGTCACCCAACGTATTCACCTGATATTGCACCATTTGATTATTACCTGTTCAGATCTCTGCAAAATTATCTAACGGGAAAAAAATTCGTCTTTTGAAAGTGTTTCTAAGGCAGTTGCTGACTATTTTAACTCCAAAGACTAGAACTTCTACAGAACAGGAATTTATATGTTACCTGAAAGATGGCAACAAGTTATAACGAATTATGAAGCATATATAATTGATTAATATTTAACACATATTTTTTTTAATGAATTCAAATATTTTCTTTAAAATACGACAGAACTTTCCCTCCAACCCAATAGATGGATTTCTACAAAATATGGGATTTTACCTTTCTGTGGCATTTTAACTATTGGAATTGATACAGTATAACCTTTTGTTATGCGTATATAGTATCATGAAATAAAATAATAATATTGGCCATGTAATTAAACTTAATGAGCAAAAACATTAGTTTTTTTAATATTTTTTAAATTTCATTTTCTGCTAGTTAAGTCATATGTTCCATAAAAATTCTATTACAAAATTTTGTTTTAAAAATGAGAATTTGACTATCAAAATTTTGTGCCCTTTATGTAATTTGCATGACAAAATGTGATGTTCGTTATTTACTAACATTAAACAATATTCTGTGCTTAAAATATACTAACTGTTCTACATACAATGGTTTTCTAATTCTGCTTTCACCTTTGTAACTGTCTCCTTTCAAATAACACATATCACTTTAGATAATATCAGAAATTGTGCTCTGTGTAATTGTTATGTATTTAAAAATTTACTACATATGTTGAAACTATTGAAAACTAAAATAGATTAAAAATATAAATAATTCTAGAATAATTATAACTGTTTAAAGAAAGGGAAGATTTTTAAAATGTAATCTTTTAAAAGTATTTTATTTGTGAACTGAGGCCTACAATATAAAATTTATATCAAGTGCTTCCTGTTAAGGTTATTTAGAATAAATCCCAAAATGAAAAGTTCTAAGTATATATGTACGCAATTGGCAATAAAAATTGTAGCACCATGAAATAGGGACGATGCAAATATCAAATTCACATGAAAGGAAGATGATGAGATATGTGTGCAGATGATTAGCATTCAAGGGAAATTGAATGATGCAGTAAGGAAAAATGGCATTTGTAACAAACCAAACTAGGAACAGTGACATTTAGTGATTGTTCCTATAAATAGTCGGTAGAGGTGTAGCTGTCAAGCTATGAGCATCAAGAGGAATCTATGTCCCTGTTAAGTAATTTTTGTAATATTGCTAAATATTATATTCTGTAAATGTTATCTTTGTACCACTAAGTGATAAATTTCTTAAATGTTTATCCTTGTATATTTAAATGTCCTATTAAACTCATTAATGAAAGATGTCTGGCATCGTGTCTGCTTCCCATAGAATGGTGCCTCACATTTGTTAAACATCTCAAATTATGCATAAGAGAAAAATTATGCTGTAGGTATCTCATATGAATGTTGGTTATTTGAGAGATTGCGTATAAGGAGAAACTGCTACCTGTGGACATATTGTAATGCATTAGCAGTAGGATTGTGGCATATCGAGAGTGTGGTTTATTGTTACATTATTCAGAATTAAACAACTGTCGTGTGAATTTCAAATCAAAAGGCTCAGGAGAGTCATGTTGAATGCTATACTGAATCTTAACAGCTACCTTATAGTAGACATGTTGTCATATTGACATTGCAGGATTGAACAACCACATGACACAGACCTTGAGTCAGGAAATGAGCTTGTTTTCAGCGTGATATTCACTTTTAACATTATTTTGCAAGAGTAAATGGAACTAATTGAGTTTACTTCATATTCAGTTGCCATTATCTCTTGATTTCTCAAATCTATTTTCATGACCTTTGTATATTCATTGTTAACTGTGAATTTTACCTGCATATTATCCAAATTTACATATGTCAGCTACTATGTATGTGATGGCAGGAAATTGTTTTTGTTGATAGTTATTAGTAAAGGATTTCTTACTTGTCTATTTTTTAGTTGATTTCATTTAATTAACTAAATGTTTATTTATTAAGATGTGTAGATTTTAAAATGAACCCCCTGTTAATTATGAATCAAAATGCAGTGCAACAATGCTTGGAGCTGCAGGGAATGTTGGTATGACAACCATTGTGGCTTCCCTTGGCACTGCCACTAAAAACATGCAGCGACAGTGGTATGCTCAATGACAAAATTGGATATAGGAATGGTATCATATCATCTCTTTAGACAATTCCCAGTTCTGTGTGTAATAATCATGATAGACGTATCTGGAGGTACCAAGGAAAAATCATATGGCTTGCTTGCATTGAATATCGCAATATAGGCCCATCATCTTGTATGATAACTGTGTGTATTAACTTCAGACCTTGTATACCACCAAATTGTCCACAAATTTAATTGCATTTTTTATACTATGCTTCATATGTACAATAAGTAAAGTTTTGTGACTTGCTTTCCTTTCTGGTATTACAGTTTTAATGGCCAGCAGTGTGTGTATTTATATATAAAATAATTTATCTTATATTAAATTACTATAAATAGGAATGTAACAAGATAGTGTAGATTATATAATATATGTTACCATTAAAGTGTGAAATCTGTTATTTCATAGAATAATTTAGTATTTCACAAAATAACTAGTCCAGTCAATTCAAGTACACTCAGGCCTCTATATAACAAAGTCGCTAAATTCCAAAAAAAAAAAAGTTCGTTATATGGAAAATTCATTATATAGAGGTTCAACTTTCTTGATAAACTACGTAAAACAAATTTTAAATTCATAAGCACTATATATATTTAAAAAAAGTTATTATTCACACCTTTTTGTACATTAATAATATTTATTTTATATATCTTACCTATCAAAAAGAAAGAAAAACTGCAAGGAAAGTTTCTTGACGCCTTTATTGACTTCCTGAAGAATTAATTTTTTTTCTTTGATGCTCAAGCATTTACATTCTGACATTTTCAAACTACAAGAAACAAAGTTACCAGAATGACTGATCAACACTACAAATGAGTGGAGACTAGTTCAAGGACACAGGGACATGAGAGACAACTCCACTGAGGGTGAAAGAGGATATCGAAGATGTTTCCAGTGAACTGGACAATGGGGGTTTGAGGTTGCACATCTTGTATGAAACGCCCAAAATACTATTGCTCTCGACTTACTAGGTACCTAATAAAACCAGTTCAAGATTTATGACCATCATAAATTGAGTTAAAAGGAAAAATTTCTTGAAATGTCCAGAAATGCTTTAAAAAAGAGAGAGAAATTGAATCACAAGAGAAAAAATTAAATAGAAAATGCACTTTGCTATTGGAAGATTATTTGACGAAGAAAATCGTGAAATGTTCTTGGTTCCTGAAAAAAGTTTACAAAATAGAAAAATTTGCAATGTAGAGGTTCGACTGTATATAAGTTATTGAATTATACGATTTAACTTGATATTCTATAGAATAATGGTTACTTGATCGTTAAAGTATGAAATATGGTGCTTGGAAGTTCTTCCAACCAGTTCTAGGTACTTTTAGTCAGTTTTGAACTGACTTGCTTTGGGGAAGGATTTTTCAGATGAGGAGCAAGAGATGGCCAAATAAATTAATTGTTCTGTAGATCTCAGTTCAGTATTGTTGTTCTTTTTGTAAAATGATTTCCTCGCAGTTTTTTTGGACAAACGATAACAAAAACAGCAAATGGCAAAAAAAAAATGTCTGATCACTGCACACAGTGTATGATCAGGGTGTGGTCCCCGTTGGAGGAATGCGTGGGTGGAAGTGCATTGAAAGTGCATGGGCGAATCACAGTTATCCTTCCACCGGAAAAAATATCACTCACTTCAACCTAACATACCCCTCTTGCGACTGATACTTTGTCCAAATACCCCTTGCTGTGGTGATATAATCAACAACACTTTTGCCGTTCTTCATGAGGAGGTTTTAGAGTTCATTGCCCACATCAATTTTACAGTCTTCTGCATGTCCGATGAAAGTCCCTCTGATTTTTCCCACAGGAGTTTCGCTTTGTCTTTTGCCTTAAACTACAACACCTGATCGTCTGCTAGAGATAGCTTCATACATGCAACATCAGAATTTTTCTGGTCCCATTCCCTTAGGTCTTCGCGTTTTTCTTTAGTAATCATTGTATCCAATTTTTATAAGATTAAGGCAGCCTTCTCATCTTAAGTGCCCACATAAAATAGTTGGTCCCATTAAAATCAGAAACCGATATTTTATCCATGTTAGGAGAAAAGTTTAAAAATCTACAAAGACAGTTCACTAAGTCAATTCACACAGATGAACTATGCTCAGCTACCAATTCTTGTTCTTTTTGTAAAATGATTTCCTCACAGCTTTCTGGACAACACAATTTATTGGACAAATGATTACGAAATGGCAACACAAAAACAATGTCTGACCACTGCATACTGCGTATGATTAGGATGTGTGTGTGGTCCCCGTTGGAGGAATGCACAGGTGGAAGCACAGTGAAATCACATGCGTGAATCACACAGTTATCCTTCAAGCAGAAAAAATAGTTCACTCGCTTCAACCCAACAAGTATATGTGAGTAAGAATTAATTTCCATTGAAGAAGTTCTGAGTATTGACACAATGCTTCGATCTGTTGCAACAGCTCAAAGTTGCAGCACTGGACAAGGATTTTAAAAGTGCTCATGTAAAATAATGTATAGTAGTAAAAAGTTGCCTGTTTCAAAAATAATATGCGATGTAATTCAAAGTGTCATCACAGCAATCCTTGCTCTAATGAATAATGAAAAGTAAAATATAAAGTTGTAACTATTTCTGCAACATGCCTCTTTTTTATCATTTTTGTTTAAGTAATGTTAGCAATAATAAATCATATCATCTGCTTTTCCGTTTTTATCAATTAATCATCCGCAACAAGCAAAAAATGTATTTTTTCCAAGAGATTTTAGCTATTTCTGATCAATTAATTTATAAAATAACTTTGAAATTGTTTTTACTTTAACAGTCTATCATTAGTTATTTCATAGACTAACAAGGTAAAGTATGAAATTTTTCATCTATTATATACTTTAACTGACTTGTCTAGTTATTACATGAATACCTAGTTATTCTATGAAATAACTGAATTATACATTTTAACGGTAACATATATATATACTTAAGTACATCATACTTAAAATGTTTCCTGTGAAGTATATATTTTATACCATCAATAAATAAAATGAATCTTTTTTTTTAAAAAAAATCTTTTTAAATTAAAGATGAATGTTTTTAAAAATTATTCTGTTGTGGGATGCTGTTAAGCTATTTTTATGTAACTGAAATACTCTTTTATCTATTTACTTATAAAATTTAAATAAGTGGCAGGTAATCAAATGTTGGTTTTATTTTGTGTTTATTGTTTGATATATTTTCATCCTTAAGCAATTATTAACCATAGATAGTTTTATTGATGGTGTTCTTACTGCATGTTTCAAAAAATTGAAAGGGAGTTCTTTTAAATTCTATTATCTTAAGATATTATTTGTAATTGAATATTTTTAGTATAAAATGGCAAATCTCTAAAAATGATTCAAAAGTAAAAGATCTTGTGTTCTTTTTAAAATTTAAACTTTTATCCCTTATTGAATGTTCCTGTCTACTGTATAATTCTTTTGAAATGCATGTAAACTAAATTAAACTTTTTTACTAAGAATTTTTTGAAAAAATTTTGAATTGAAATAAAAGTTGCTATTTGTAAATTTTTTTATTAATATTAAAAACCATGCTTAAAATTTATAAATATAAAAATGTTAGTTACAAATATTTTTTGCAATATTACTTGCCAAAAGAAGCCTTTAATCATTAAACCTTTTATTGGAAAGTTGTTGTATTTGGATCTATGTTGTATTTGGTTTACTATTCAAATATTTAAAAGGTTTAAAAGTCTTCATTAATGTTTCTGTTACAGGAAATTCTGCTAGCACTGGAGTATTGAGTGATAGTATTGCACATAATCTGAGTTCTTTGTCATTCCGGGCATTAGCTCATGCAAGAAGTTGCACTTCTCCAGAAGACACCTCATCTGATAATCTTTTGCACAGAGTACATCTTTTTTGTTTTTATATACATAAATTTTTCTGAATTTTGGAAAAGTGTCTTGATTACATTTTTTCTTAAGCATTAAACTAATTAGAATTAAATATTCAAAATATAATGTAAGTATCTAGTCTTCCACTCAAGCATTTCCAGGTAGCTTATTGAACTAATGTTTTATTTTCCAGTATTTTGAAAGACTTTTTCCCCTTTCCAGATTAATCAACCTTTTATGAGGAAAATTCCACCCAAAGCAGAAGCTTCAAACATTCTAGTTGGTGAAGTAGATTATCTTGATAAGATTGTTTCATCTTTTGTTCGATTGTCAAATAGCTGTAGTCTTGGCGATTTGACAGAAGTTCCAGTGCCTACAAGATTCCTATTTATTTTACTGGGACCTGTAGGATATGCAGTGAAATATCACGAAATTGGAAGAGCAATGGCCACTTTGTTATCTGATGAGGTATTTTACTTAAAAAAATATTTTTGCTTTAATTTTGTTTTATGAATTAAGAAAATACTCTTTGGTACATATCTTTAATAATTATTTTTTTAATGGGCTTTGGGAGAAAAGAGCAATTGACAGAGTTTGCAAATTTCTTTATTCTATTTATTTACAACAACTTTTCTTAGTTTTAAGACTAATTTTTGTGTTTTAGTTTCAATAAGAAAAAGATGATTTTATATAAAAAAAAATTAAGATGTGTCAGCATTTTTCTTTTAAATTGGAAAATCATTTAAACTTTGTTTTATGTCATTTTTATGATTTTGTGTTTTGCAAAAAAAATTTTATGGAATTTTTCACTGTATTTTTCTTATAATTCCTATCTAAACTATTCTGAGCTTTTGCTCACAAATGCTTCATGTTTAACATTTCATTCGTCATTTGGCCTGTGATTAACTATATTAATAGTATTACTATTTCTTCATGATTTAATGCATTTTAAAACAAAACATCTACAACTGTTTAAAATTACTATAAAACAATAATAGATCTTTTGAATCTTCTTCAGTTATGGACTGCAAACTTGACAGTGATTTCCCCCCCTCTCTGCAATACTAAGTTTAGAATTGTAATAACTTCCGCCTTTTCAACATAATGTTAACTTATCATTAATAATACAACTAATGTAATATGAAAGGAAGCAAAATACATGCATGCAATAAGGTCTGCAATTTTTTTTGATTGAAACTTTCTCTCATTAAACATATGTTTCCCTTATTTTCCTGGTTTAAGGGTAATTTTTCTCTTTTTTTTTTTAAGCAACTTTAAAATTTCATTTTAAAGGCATTCTTAAAATTTTATAATTATTTTAAAATATATCTTTTTAATCAAACTATGTTTGAATTTATTTGAGTATTTAACTTATAAAATTTTTCTATTAAATATGAAGTGTGACATTCTGATTAAATTTGCATAATCAACTTAAATATTTACTTATTACTGGAAGATGTGTAGTTAGGAACAAGAATATCCCATTTCTAACCATTATTTCTGTGCATTCAATAGTTAAGGAAAAATGTGTTTTGCTTAATTTTTACAATTCCTAGAAAATTAGGCTTCATGTCAGTAAATTCCTTTATACCTATGTAGGTAAGTTGATCCGTTTTAACTTATTAACAGAGAGAAAGAGTTCCTTACTCTTTATATGGAATAAATGCCACTGATAGAAGGGACTATATATTAACCAACATTTTATCTTGGATTTCCTATTAAACAAGCATGTTTTTGCAATCCCAGTTTGTTTCATGGATCCTGTTGTAATGCAGTCCTTTAACTATTTTGCCTTGTTGTTAACATAAGTAGGTAAGAAAGGTCTATTTATTAGATTGCTGTTGCAAGAAATTAACAAATAATGTTATTTTTAAATAATTATTTAAAACTCTTATTGTAAATTACCTTTATATTTATTTGTCCTTGTTATTGATACAAGTTGTCATTTTCAAAATGTGTTCAAATTATCATTCAGTACTAACTGGGGATAAAATATACAATAATTATTAAACTAAAAAAAATAATCGAACCTCAAATCTATATATAGAAGTGAGTGAAACCATGACCATTGTTTTCAGATGTGATATTAAAATACTATCATAGCCTTTTCGATATATATTTATACCTGCCAACTTCTTTGCTTTACCAACGTACTTTTACACTATGCATCTGCTAACTATTTTCTCCTTTGCAGCCCTTTTTTGTTTTATATTAATGGCAAGTGGAAAATAAGTAGATGAAAACCGTGAAACTCATCTCCATTAAGTTTTTAAAAATTTATTAAATTTGTCCTTCCTTCTGCATATTTTATTTCATTTCTTATTGATTTTTAACTGATTCATATGCACAGGTTTGTTAAGTGAAAAAATTTTTTTCCTTCTGTAGCTATTTTCTATAAATATTCTGTATATATTCTTTATATATTTTGTAGCTATTTTCTATAACTTATTTTGTACCTTGCTCGGTTAGCTTTCTATTGTATTTATCACATTGTCTAACAAAGGCAAAATATACTATCAGGCATAAAAATAGTATTATAAAAAGGAATTTGATTGTATTACTGCATCCCTAAAAGTGAAAAAAAAATGTATTATGTTATATATGTTATACTGACATTTTTCACAGTGGCTAAAATGACATTGCGTGTTGTGTGAAAATTGCAAAGTACATTCGCAATAAGCCAAGTAGCAGTTTAAAATTGGATTGTTTTTTATGATTGATGTTAACTCCTTCATAATTGATAATAACGAACAAAAATACTGGCCGAATTACTGTCTGCTATATCTTTTCCTGTAGAGCATAATGTGCATTTGATAACACCAGTCTTCTTGGAAAATATTTCAAGAGTTTGATATTGCTGAGCAGTACAGATAAGGATGGACTTAAACATCTCCTGTGATTATAGTAAACTAGCTTCGAGTTGAAAAGTGAACTCAGTGCATGAAACAGTCCTTTTGCAGCAGCATCTAATGGCAACAATGATACAAACTTCAGATTAGTAATTTACTTTGATCCTACAAAAACAAATTCAAAATTGCCTTTTTGCAATTCCAAATTTGATTGGGAATTCCAATGGAGAAAATATTAGCCTACTCATTACGGATGAATTTTAAAAAATGCGGGATACCCCCTTTTAACATTTAGTTTCATTTATGGTAGATAATGTTGCTGTAATATAAAGGTGAAAATGGAGTTATCTAGTAAATGAGAGGGAGAAAAAAATAATTATGGGTTACTTATGTCATTTGATGCATTTTGGCATCAGAAAAAGGTACTGCTTCTTTTATCTTTAAAACTTCATGAGATACTTGTAAAAATGTTCTATCTATAAAGCTTTCAAAGCTTTGCAGTAAAGAAGTCTAAAGTGTTTTACAGCATTCATGTACTTGATGCTTTTCGTTTGGTTTTAGTCTTGATGTCAACTTTTAACTTGTTTTTTAACTTCTGTATATTTTTTTTATAAACATAATTTGAAAGTTAAGTTACTTCGTTATATTTTTGATAAAAAATATCTTTATTGTAAAGTTATTTTCTTATATGTAATTATACAATCCCGGTGGCGGTGTGGTCGCGTATCATGCTTCCATGCCATAGGTCTGGGGTTCAAACCTCGACCTGGGCAAGGTTGACTCAGCGTGTCATCCCTTCAGTGGGTCGATAAATGAGTACCAAGCTTGCTTGGGAACTAAACACTGAGGGTTTCGCATCAGACTGATCACCTGACCGTTACATCTGCTTATGCACCTCAGTGCCCAAGGTCATGAAAGCTGAGAGGGGCACAGTAGGCCTTGGCTCTCATGTCAATGAGTTTATGTAATTATACTTCTTCAATGGCTTGACAGCCCTGGTGGGCCTTGACCTTATTCAGAAGTTTCCTCTTGGCATCTCTACTTTTGGCAACTTTTTTCCAATTTCTGACCTTTAAAATACTTAGATCTTTTTTCACACAATTAATCCATCTTAATGAGGGTCTGTCTCGAGATTGATTTCTGGGGTCTGCCAAGATTTTCTTGTAGCAACGTTCATCATTCTTTCTAGTTGGATGACCAGCCCATTTAAGTCTCTGTAATTTGACAAATTTTACAATATCAGGTTGTTTGTAAATTTTGCACAGTTCTAAATTAGATATTTTTCTCCGTCTATTCCTTTGGACCTCACGAAAAATGTAACTTAAGATCTTTCTCTCGAAAATTCCCAAAGCTTCCTCATTACGTAAAGTCAATGGCCAAATCTCTGATACATAAGTCAGGATAAATCTTATCAAGACTTCTCTAAAAAAGCAATTTAGTTCTTAATTTAAGAAAATTGGATTTTAAATAACTCTTCAGGACATAAATACATCTATTTGCAGCTATGATTCTTTTATAAATTTCTGGGTCAGCTCATTTTTATTATTTATCTCAATTCCCAAATAAGTAACACTATTAAGTTTTTCAAAGTTATACTTGCTAATTTCTATGTGATTAAGTTGTCAGACTTAAAACAAGGTAAATATTTAGTTTTTTCTTGGTTTACAGATAAGTTAATTCTTTTAGCACTTTGTTCTATTGCCATAAATGCCTGTTTAAAAGCTGGTGCTGTTTGGACACTAATGACAATATCATCAGCATAAGCCAGTATTTGAACTGACTTAATAAAAATATTTCCTCTAATATTGATCTTTGAGTCTCATAACTTTTTCAAGTACTATATTAAACAGGAGGCATGCCAATGCTTCCCTCTGTCGCTCTCCTTTTTTCACCTCAAGCTGTTCTATGAAATCACCTTGTATGCGTCCTTGAATTATGTTTTCTTTAAGAGTTAAACTTACAAGTGCAACAAGTTTTTCAGGAATTTTCAAGTCATGCATAGCTTTTATGAGAAATTCTCTGTTAATACAATCATATGCTGTTCTAAAATCGATAAAAAGATTTTGAGTCTCAATTCCAAATTCTCTACATTTTTCAAGAATCTTTTTTTAAGTTGAAAATTGGCTCAGTTGTAGATCTTCCTTTCCTAAATCCACATTGATAGTCACCTATTAAGTTATCAACAAACAGCAAAAGTCTGTCAAAAAGAATAGTGGGCAGAGAATATGTAATTATACATGCCTTGAAATTTAACTAGTGTATAAATCAATTCCTTTCGAAAGTAGTTATTTTCTGAGTAATTTTCTTATAAAAATACCTTTATTGTGAAATTTTCTTCATATTATTTTTTTAAAAAAATATTTAGATGTCATGCACAATTTTGTAAAACTGAATATATTGTTTTTATGTGTTTTAAGAATTTTCTCAAAATGTTGATCATGCTTTGTTTTATTTTATCCTTTTTAAAAGTTGGCAGGTATGTATACTCGTGTTAAATTTTTTATATTTTGTGTAAAATATCTTTTAGAGAAATTACTTTTACTAGTTCTCATGATTCATTAAACATAAGTTAATATTAGAGCCTTTCTCGTCCATATTATAATTTATAAAGAGATTGCATAAAATTTGTTTGGAGCCATTATTAACTAGCTTTTTAGTTAATAATTAAGTAGTATGTGTATCTAATCTGTAATCCAGTGTTTTTTTAAAAGAATTAAATAATCTTATACATTGCTAAAAAATATTACAGAAGCACATAGATATAATTACCATACTATATTAATTATCCTGTATCATTTCCCAACAATCAGTTTTTAGCATTTACATTTGACCAATTTATTGCCTTGAAACAACATTTCAAAGAATAAAATTTCCCTTTTGCTTTTTTTCTGTATTGTGTTTTATTACACCAGAAATCTCTATTTTATACCCATACATGGCTATTGTGCAATGATTTATGTGCTTTTTTGCTTGCTCTCCTAATTTTTTTAGCAGTGTATGTATACCTTTTATATCTACCTATATTAATAAGAAAGATTATTGGTAGGCATAATTTATGTGATCTGATTATTTAAATTTTAAAATTAATAATAAACATTCTTTTTCTAAATGAAGAATCACATTTCTGTCTTCCTCACTTCTGTTATTTATATTAATATTTATTGAGTTGAACTAAACCAGTTTTAAGATTTTTCTGTTGAATAAGGGCTTGAAAATTAAAAGATTTGTTTATGCCTTTGAAATTAAATTACTTCTTTCAAAAAAAGTAATTTTAACATACTGTTTAAATATTTTTGTAAGCATTCTGCTGGTAAGATATTCAAATATTTAGGTAAGGTATTCCCCTACCATCACATACACAAATTAAATACCAGTTATTTCAAATAGGAATATAGTCTTTTAAACTAATTTTTTATTTTTGTTGTTGATTCCTTGTAGTTGAATCGAGTTGGTTAATTTGATTGCCTTTTTTCTCCCCTTCAGTTTTGAAAAATTATTTGTGGAACTTAAAAGCCATTGATTGATTGATTGGTATGCTTGTTAATCAACTACTATTATCAAAAATTCAAAATATTTCTGCATCAATATATTTCTCTAATGTATTCTTTAGTTATAAAGCATTTGTTCTTTTGAATATTCTATAATTCTTGCTTATTTTTACCTTAGGTATTTCATGGAGTTGCTTATAAGGCAAAAAATCGTTCTGATCTCTTGGCAGGAGTGGATGAATTCTTGGACGCCACCACTGTGCTACCTCCTGGAGTTTGGGATCCCAGAACCAGAATTGAACCTCCCACACAGACAGCATCTCAGGTTACTTATATTTAAATTTACTTTAACCCAGTGAAATTTTTTTATGTAGTTTTTTTTTTAAAGATTTATTTTAAGTCTTAAAAGAATATTCATACACACAACTATTGAATTAAAAATATTTTTAAAGAAGCAAAAATTTTTATGTATAGGAGTTTTTAAAAATGTTTAGTCCTTAAAAGCTCTTATTTAATTTTGTTTGTTTTTGAAGCAACAAATGTTTCCTTTAATATTTATAGGAAGCCAGGAAAATGCCTAATAAAGAAAATGAGCCAAATAAGGAAGCCAAAATGGAACCTTCTGGTTCGGAAACTGGCAGTGACTATATGGAGGTGTGGGCATGCAATGGAAGGTAAATTGATCCTATGTATTATATTTTTATAGCTCTATACTTTTTTCACTATTATGCTTCTTTACTGTTTTTAATCTGTTTTAATTTAGTAATTGAACTAATTCCGTGTCTTATATTACTTTGAATAAAAAATTTGTTGTATAAATTACATTGATCATCACTAATAGTCCATAATGCAACTGTAACAACATCAACTAACTCTAGAATGCCCACTACCTTTTTTCCGTAGGAGACATTTCGACTTCTTGTTTTTAAAAGGGATAACAATGTACAGATCACTCAAAAACAAGCAAATATGTGTATAAGAAAATTTGCATTTATATTTTAGATTAATACTTTTTTTTTACAAGTATAAGAAAATATTGTAACATACTATTTTATGAATTGGTAATAATATTGAATAAAATCTAATACTCACAGAATTGATTTTCTTGAATACACATTTTACAAGTGTAATCAGTGTCAACTGAACGTTCTCCACAAACCATATTCTTGTATGTTATGCAATTCTTGAAGGTCATGTTACTTCTACAATGCTTGATTTCACATTTCCTTTTCTTTAGGAGCTTCTACTTCTGATGGCTGCTCTATAGAAGCTTTTTGTCTTGTTTTATTTTTAGTAGATATATAATTTCGCTGCAATCTTCTAATAATTGAATGATGATTTGCCTGCTTATTTTAGTTTCTCCAGTAATTTCTTTGTAAATGATTGAGGCATTTATTGTAACTACATCTAACATGTTGTAAAATGTATGCATATGCCATCTTGAGGGGTTCTTTGCCGAATATTTTCTAGCCATCAGATCAATAATGTCCCCACCACATTTAGTTTAATTTAAAATCTAATTGTTTCTAGGCATATAAACTATGCCCGACTAAGGCTTTATGGCCTGCAAATCTTATCTAACTGTTCTTGTTGTCTCTCTTGGCACAGTATGATCTAAATTGGTCCTTGCACCATTAAAAAAGAACCAAACTAATTGTTTCTAGGGTCTTTTTTCATTATTTTCAATATCAGTGAATGGATGGTAAATGCTCAGAATGACATTTTTCTTTTTTTCCTTTTCCCCTCTACAATGTAAGAGTAGAGCCGATTTCTTCATGCTTTAGAATTTTTGTATCATATAATATATCCTTATTTTGGAATTTCTCTCCTGGCTCCATTTACTGTTCCTACAAAAACATATCCTTTCTTTTTCAATTCTTTTGGTAAATGTAGTGATGTGAAAAAATTATCAGCTGTGATATTTATTCTTTGTTTAGAAATGGTTGTATCAATTACATAATCTGATAATCGCTGGCTCAATGGTCATGCTTCTCTTCTACCTGAATAAATAAAAGCTTTCAGCAGGTGTTTTGTCCTAAGATCAACAGCTAACCAAATTTTTTTACCATTTTTATCTGGTTTAAAAGATATGAGTTGTGTAAATGGACAGAGCAAGTTTTGATAGGAAATATTTGTTCATCCATTGTAATGTTCTCCCCAAGTTCGAATCTATTCCATACATCAGATATCATTCCACATTTAGCTGTCTGATAGACTTCAAATCAAATCTTAGAAATTTTACGATTTTGCAAAACCGATTGCCTCCATAGTTTCTATACTAAAATTCAAACTCCCATAATTTGAACATTAAAAATGGCTATTTATACCTTTTGCTCCACTTCGCCTTGAGTATATGATATTCCAATAAAAGAATGGAGTTTTTCTATAGTAATAATTCAATTATCTGTTCCTAGCAAATGTCTTGCCTTTGTTTCGATGCACTTTTTTTACTTGTTGAAAAATTTTGCTGTTGACAAAAAGCAGCCAGGCACTCAAAACACTTCCAGCTTTCTCATATTTTTTAGCAAAATTTGTTGATCTTGTGGCCCGAGTTATGGTATTTTGTTTTGGATACCTTCCTGAATTTTTTTCATTTCACACATTTTCCACTGAGTACCATTTGGAGCAATATGATTTTTTTCTTTATCAGGTGAAGCATCTGAGGATTCTTCATTTGTACCAAATCGGATGAAAAACTATTTTCATAATTTTCTTTCCATCTTCATTTTTAGATACAAGTAATAATTCACTACCTTCATTTTCCAAAAGCTCGTGTAACTATTTCATAAGGTGTAAATGTCACAGCCTGTGAAGGTTTCAGGTGTAAGAGGGTTCAGGGAAGGAGCAAACTTGATTTTCTAAAATTACTTTTATTTTAGATTTAACCCTTTTTTTCAAAGAATAATTTCCAACTTATTCCTTAACTTTGGGAACAATCTTACGCTAAAGACTTAATGTAACTTACTTATAAAATTATTCTCAAAATGACTAATCTTTAGAGTTGTTTGTAGTTCCCTTGACAACTCCTTTTCAAACAGCGGCAGCTTGGTACAAAATCAACCATTTTCCTTCCACTACTCTGAGTGGATGCTAAGATGAATAGCACGTACAACTTTCTAGTCACAAATTACTTTCTACTATTAACTTTCTACAATTTCACAATTAACTTAATACACCCAATGCCAGGATTTAAATAGCATTAATATTAACATAAAATTTAGTCATCTCTACAGAAAGCAGTTTTTAAACTAAAATCACATTTAAAAAAAGTTTCCCCAAGAGGATTAGTAAAAGCTCTGCAGATAGAACCTGTCACATAAGACCTGCCCCCCCGCTGCATTTTGTAATTCTTTCTACGACTAACAAAGAATTTGAAATGAAACTACAGTCAAGTAAGTGAAAGAATTTTGCAAGCAGCAGGCATGTGTACAGAGCTATCCTTTTTTTCAACAAGAAGGATGGAGGAAAGAGAGGGGTAAAAAACTTATCCTGACAAAACATTACTTTACTCATTCCAAAACCATGAAGCATGAAAAATATCAGAGTTTTACAGAGGAGTCGATTCAACTCTGTTGGGCATTCTAGGGGTATTGATTCTTATTTAATGTACAAAATGAGTAACTAATTTTTAATTTTCAGAATAAACAGACATTTATAAACTAAGAAAAGTCATGGAAGGAAAATAACTAGGATCTCAAAATTTGTATGAGATAAGAGTATAAATTAGCAACACTTGGAGTTAAGAAGACTCTACCAGGCATTCTAGTGTTGAACCAATTTATTATCTTTATTTTTTTTAAATGTATATTTAACAGGATCACTTCCAATTACCATATGACATTTAGAAATACACTGCTCAAAACAATTAGGGGAGCAAGCAAAAAAGTGAAGAAAACCGTGTGAGACAGCCACGTATTGGCATACAATGCATAGTACACGCGTATCAATGCGCAATACAGAAAAAAGGTGTAAAAAAATTTGGAGTTAAGCTTTAATTCTTTGAAAATATGGAAAAAACATGAAAAGATGATTTAGGGCAACAATTTGGTTACATGTAAACGATAAAAAAAAGGTACTGTTTAGACATGATGCATGAGTTTTAATAGGGCGTGTGGTCTCCTCGAACAGCTAAGACTGCTGCACACCTGTTTGCCATGGATGCGATGAGGTTATCGATCAGACTTTGGGGAATACTGTTCCACTCCTCAAGAAGTGCAATCTCCAAAACTCGAACAGTAGCAGGCGGCCTTGGTCGCGCAGCAATGCGTCGTTCGAGCATGTCCCAAACATGCTCGATTGGATTCAGGTCAGGAGAGCATGCTGGCCATTACATACGCTGTATTGTTTCAGCTTCAAGCATGTTCTCCACCAGACGAGCTCTATGCGGTCGGGCATTATCATCCTGGAAAACAAAGGAATCTCCAATGGCTACAGCGTAAGGGATGACATAAGGTCGAAGTATCTCGTCTGCATACCTTCGGCCCGTCAAAGTGCCATTCCGAATGATATGCAGGTCCGTACGTCCGCCTATGCTGAATCCACCCCATACCATCCAACCAGCTCTTCTGTATTGTGATCTTTCACGAACGAATGCGGGGTTATTTCGAGTGCCCCTGTCCCTCCATACAAGAACACGTCGGGTGTCACTCTCTAGACTGAATTAGGTTTCGTCTGTAAACAGCACTTGGCTCCAATCATGTTGCTCCCAATCTCGATGTTCAGCAGCCCATCTTCTTCGGGCCGCACGGTGGTGTGGGGTCAACGGAATGCAGACCATTGGCCTACGTGCATAGAACCCTCCCTCATGAAGCCGATTACGTGCTGTTTGGCTCGACACCCTTCGTCCTGTTGCCAAGAGCAACTGTCTTTGCAGCTGCGTAGCATTCTCTGTTCTGTTTCGACGGGCTGTTAACTGTATATACCGGTCATAACTTGACGTAGTGGCACGTGGCCGACCTGCCCCTGGTCGACGTCTAACACTTCCTGTTTCTTTGAATCGATTCCACATCCTTGCAACAACACTTCTGGCGACTCCAACAGTGTCCGCGACACTGCGTTGTGTTTGCCCGGATTCCAGTCTGCCTATAACACGCCATGCCATGGATTCCGGTAAATCACGTTGTTCAGACATTCTCAAGTAACCTTGCCTCAAAAAAATACTGCGCAATCGAATTTCACAGTTACGGCAATAAAACAGACGTTTTTGCAACATCCCGATTTCTGCCCTTATCTCCTTTTTCCGTTTCCTGGTAGTCTTTACATTACGGATGATTCATTTTATGTTACTTATTGGTATACATCTTTGCTTACTTTTGTTAAAATCATGTGCTCCCCTAATTGTTTTGAGCAGTGTATGTTAATTGCATCTCAGAATCATAGTTCAGTCCTCAGTTTATTACATTAAATATAGATAATTTAAAATAATTTTGTTAAGTTTGAGTATATTAGGCTGATTTTAACTATAAGAAAAACAAAAACAATTTTCTTGAAAGGCAGAGAAAAAGTACTAAAAATTTACAGTTTTAAAATCATGTAACCTTATTTATTTTTCTCTATTTCTGTAACCAAATATTGTATGCAAAATCTGAAGGGGGAATGAAATATTTAAAGATTAATTTATTATTTTGAAATATATTTGTTTATATATACTTTCCAGTAAATTTTAAAAATAGTCCTAGTTAGCAAAATGAATCTTTTTTATACTCCATCTTAAATACAAATTAAGTATTATTTCATTTTTGGTTTGTTTGCTTGTTTCAGTGCTTTTTTCTATGCTTGTCACTTTTTTCTGTTTGATAAAAGAAATATGCTTAGTAATATTAATTTAAAATATTTTGATGAACATGTAACAAATTGCTTGTACTCTATCAAATACATATAATTATAAATGTGAGAATTCTGAGGTATATTCTTTTTTTAAAGATACTCGTTGGGAGTTGTTGTGGAACCCTGTCAAGCTCTGATCTCTAATATAGCAATTTGGAGTGATTTGGATAGCTTTACATAGGCCCAGTAGCTTGGAAATACTTAAGCATTTAATACCTGAATGTTAAAGATTAATAGGAGTTAAGTTTGAATGACATTAAAGAGCTCTTAAAAGTTTTGTAGATATTCCTGGAAAAAGAGCTGGGTTTGGATCAAGACAATAGGTGGGGCTTGACCTAGCTAATACAGATGTAGCAGAAAAATTATTGTTAAAAGTTTGGAATTTTTGTGAGTAAGCTGGTGCATGGAGAGGTGATTTGGTTGGTCATGAGAGATGGCCTTGTAAGAAAAGCTCGAGAAGAATTTTATTATAGAAATTTTTGTGTGGAGTAAGAGAGTTTTCTATAATAATAACCTAAAAGAGGGATCTATTAAAATATTTTGTGTCTATTGAAGTTATAATCTGATGTATGTTTTTCTACACCTGAAATAATTGATTTATAGAGTAATTCATTTTTTAAAGAAGTTAACTGCTTTTCCTGATCTAATGGATGGTATTTTGCTTGTAGTTCTGTTTCTCTTGAAACAGCAAATGTTAAGAATTTGTTTGATTACACTTTAAGGTTTTTCTTGGAAATTAATGCTGATCTTTACCATGTGACTCCAGATTATGGCAGCGTATATCAGAATTGGTCTGAGGATCAGAACATAGATACATATCTTGTTTTCCCTACTTAATGTAGATTTTCTAGAGATTAAGACTGAACAAGGCTTTTTCTGAATGTCTTTCTTATGTATAAATGTGTGTTTTTTTAAAGTAAAAGTTTTATCAAGAATTACACCAAGATATTTGGTGCATTGAGACCAGGGTATGGTGTTATGATGCAAGTAAATACTCTGTGTTTTCTGTTTTGTAGAAAAGAAAACAGACTTGGTAAAGAAATTTAAAACAGATATTTAATTTGACATACTCTTTCCTAAGCTTTGTAAAGAAATTTTATTTGATTTATACATTTGATATAATTCTTATATTTTCTTTCCCCCTGAATGTAGCCTTTTCAGTGGATTAATTGCAGATGTCCAACGAAAGGCTCCGTGGTATTGGAGTGATTTTAAAGACAGCTTCTCCCTGCAAAGTATCTCATCAATAACATTTTTATACTTTGCCTGCATAGCCCAAATTATAACATTTGGTGGCTTACTTGCTAAAATAACTAGGAATAAAATGGTAATCTCAATAGAAAAAAAATTCTTGCTTTATATTAAGATTTTAAATGTTATTACTTTACAAGCCATATTTTTATTTGTTTATAAATTTAAGCTTTTTTATTGCAACTAAGAAGATTTTAGGTTTTTGAACATTACTAGTGCTTTAATTTAAAAAATTCTAAGCTTGTCAAACTATTTTTTTTTAAATTATGTATCATTAAAAATCGAGTTTCCCTTTTAATTAATTTTTTTGGATTAATGCAAATTCTATGACCAATAAATTGTACTTGATTATCAGTAATTCTGTCTATAAAAGTGGATACATCTTAATTGAAAATGACAAATATCCCCCTCCAATAATATGGAAAATCATTGAGTAAATTTCATTTTGTATATTGCATTTTTAATGACTTGTTTCTTGTGTAAAAATTAATTTGATATAAACAAATCTTTTTTCTCTATATAATAAATTTCTCTTAATTTGCTATTTGATTAAAATAGCAATCATCTTTCTGTAAAATTGAGTAAAAGTTTCTTCTGTCAATTAGCAACAGTGTAGTTGTATATAAAGGGTGTTTTTTTAGAGGTATAGAACTTTAAATTGCAATAAAACAATGATGTATTATTCGATTGACGTGAATTTTTTTTTTATTCGAAAGATAATCTTGTGGCATTACATTTTAAATATGATCAAGCAAGGCGTAGATTTGTCGAATGGGCCCAAAACCAGATTGCCGTTGTTCCCGATTTTCATAAGCAAATTTTGTTTAGCAATGAAGCGCACTTCTGGTTGAATGGCTACGTCAACAAACAAAACTGCCGCATTTGGAGTGAAGCTAATCCACAAGTGTATGTCGAAACACCGTTACATCCAGAAAAACTGACTGTTTGGTGCGCTTTATGGGCTGGTGGAATCATTGGTCAGTACTTCTTCAAAAACGATGAAGGCCACAACGTTACAGTCAATGGTGATCGGTATAGAGCCATGATTACTAACTTTTTCATTCCTGAATTGAACAATCATGATGTCCAGGAGCTGTGGTTCCAACAAGACGGCGCAACATGTCACACAGCTCGTGGCACAATTGATTTATTGAAAGACACGTTTGGTGACTGCCTAATTTCACGTTTTGGTCCTGTGAATTGGCCTCCAAGATCTTGTGATTTAACACAGCTAGACTATTTTCTGTGGGTCTATGTAAAGTCATTGGTCTATGCGGATAAGCCACAAACACTTGACCATTTGAAAGACAACATTCGCCGTGTTATTGCCGATATACAGCCACAAATGTTGGAAAAAGTCATCGAAAATTGGACGTCCAGATTGGACTACATCCGAGCCCTCTTTATGGCCCTCTTCTGTAAAGCACAGCATTGCAGTGATACGTTGTCTTTCGTATACTGTAAAGATTTTCACCCTTTGAATTTACAGTATAATTCCATGGCATTCATATTAAAGCACAGGGGGTCATCAGCGTTTCTAATGCTCATGAATTCCCATCTGCATATCTTGTTCGTAAACTGATGACATTGAGTTAAAACTACACAAATTTATCTTCAAAATCTGCTGGAAGTTTTGGTATCTGTCTCAAAGAAAATCCTCCCCTTCTCCTAAATTTTTCACACCAGCCTCTTGATATCTTAAAATTCTTGATTATAAATTTATAAGGGGTCTCTTTTGCCTTGCATTGTAACTGGTAATGCTTTACATTAAACTTCATATACAAATTGAGCCACACTATCATCTACTTCAGGAAATCTTCCTTTCCTTTCTTTGGTCCTCCAGTATCTATCTTTCTTTGGTATCTTCCTGAAAGACTTTGTTGAAGATTTACAAGCAAAAATCATTTCATGTTGTTTATAACATCAACTTATATTTGTTTCATCCATATCAAATTTTGTGGCTGCTGTTCTGTTTGTTTTCATCTGCATATAAAATCACCTTCCTTTTCATACTTGCATTATAGTAAACTCATCTTGATGCCATTTCTGATATCTGGGATGTTTAGGTGATTGAAAGAAAGCATATACAAAAAAGTTCACGAGCAGACAGTGAAATTAAAGATAGACTGAATCGGAAGATAAACTGCTGAATGTGATAAGTCATTGATGCTAGTGGCCAGAATGGACAGAAAGATTTTTCCTTTTGAAACGGGTGGAAAATCAATTTTTTCACCTAACGAATTTTTGTACTTTCAATTCTAAGCTGCACTCAGTTTTCAGTTACAATGACACTGGGAAAATAATGCGGTTTAGATTAGAGTAAATACGGTATGAGATTGTAGAGAAAATCACAATTCGTGCATGTTATATTTTTTAAAATCTGTTTGATAACATTTCAGAGCAAATATGTTCCAAGCATTCATATTTTTTAATAAATTATATTTAAAGGATCTTTAAGTTTAATTTTTATAAAAGTTCTTAAATGTATATTTTTAATAAGAAATAAGAAAATAAAAATTCATTGTGAACTGATACATTAACTAATAAAGGCTACTAAACAGAAAAGTGTTTGATCTCATCTAACTTTTAAATTATTTATGATTTGAAAAGAACATTTTGCTTTTGCTTAAATAGAGTTTTTACTTTAAATTGAGCATTGTTATTAAATTGTGAATAATTACTAATGCTATATTTTCTATTTACAGGCCTCATTGGAATGTTTATTTTCTGCACTTCTATGTGGTGTGACATACAGCTTATTCAGTGGCCAACCATTGACACTTTTAGGAAACACTGGCCCTGTCCTTGCATTTGAAAGCATGGTTTTTGAGATGTGCGAGTATGTTTTCTATAAATTTTTTATTTTTTCAGGAGAATTTATTTTATAGAAAGTGTGTACTGTGTTTAATTCAGATTCATTCCTTGATTATTACTTTTTGTATTTCATTGATATTAATTTGTTTTTTCAACGAATCTAATCCCCTTCAAAAATGTTTAACATATTAATATGAAATATATATAGTGCTATGTCAATTTGAGAATTACTCAATGTATAAAATATAATTTTTTTTAATTCCTTTTTGTTCTCAAAAATTATTGTCAGATGAAATGGAGGTTGCACTAAGAGGGATTTGCAACTATGTCCTCTGGGTATATGCTTGATCTTGCGATCATTTGTTAGAGGTTTATCACATTCGTTTTTGGATAGCCCCTTCCCCATACCCAACCAATATGAAATACAAAGTTGATTTTAATATGATAGTAGATCATTATATAAAGCATGTAAAAAAAGAAAAGTTTTCATTTTTGGAAATAAATTCTTTTGTGGTAATTGCATATTGTATTTATTTTCTCTGCAACTTCTGTATAATTGAGAAAAAATTGATTAATTTCCGACGAGATAAAATTGAAAACTGTTCTAGTTAATGGTCTTGAAGAGGAATGAAGTTTGCAAGTGTTAGCAGTCAATGAATTATTATTATTATTATTTTATTAATTTTTTTCAGTGTTAAAATGTGTTGTAACAGTTAAATATTGAAGTGTACTTAATTTGAGCAAAATTTAAGAAATTAAAATACATGCAATAATACAGTATTTATTTTGAAAAATGCTTTGTGAAAGTTTGTCTAGTTTCTTCCACATTCAAAGAATTTTCATGAAAATGAAATGGTAGCCTTACCCAAACTATCTTTTATTGTAATAAACCTTAAAAGTTCAAAAATTTAATATTTTTGTGTAAACTTCTTGAATTAAATCTGAATATTTTTGTGTTAACTTTTGTCCCTTCTAAATGTAATGATTTAATTTTTAATATAATTTGAAGGGTAAAAATTTGAAAAGAGTTATGTGTAATATAAATAAAAATTGGGAAACAATTTATCTAGTTTATGTAGAGGTTGTTCAAAATTCAGAGGTAGATCAAAATTTCAAATATCTGAAGAAATTAATGTTTGCAGAATGTGTTAAATGTGATTATTATCATCAATAACAAGAAAATTATTTTATTTTCAGGAGGCATGCGCTTGACTACTTGTCCATGCGTGTATGGATTGGGTTATGGACTTTCATTTATATGTTTATATTTGTAGCATTCAATTTGGCGTCACTTGTCCGCTATATTACTCGATTCACAGAAGAAATACTCGCAACCTTAGTGTCTGTTTATTTTATTTATAAAGCTTTTAAAAATGTGAGTAAATAAGTTAATTCATATTTTAATAGGTTTTAAAGTCACTTTGTCAGATCAAAAATTTAAAAAATAAATCAATAATTATTTTATTTTTATTATTACATAAAAGCTAGGACTTTAAAACTAATCTTGTGACAAACTTGAATTGATTTACTTTTTAAAATCTTAAAATTCTGTGTATAGTTTGATAGCCTTGTGTCCAAATTTCCATTGTTTAAAATTTTTTATTTAATTAATGTAATAGTGTTTAGAAATCCATCTTTTGGTTTTGAAAAAAAATGCCCGTTTGGGACAGTAGTTTCCAAAAAAGGGGTGTGTTAACTCCATTTTTTTGCATACACCCAGAGTGTGATGTATGCAAAAGTAATATTAAATGAGGTACACAAAAAGGATTGGAGGCCTCGTTTCAATGCTATTCAAGTCATTGAAAGAATTCATTGTGCTTTGGGTGACATAATTGCAAAAATTTGCTTAGAGGAGCATGTTAATATCATGTACTTTGAACTAACTCCTAGATTAGAGTACTTTTGGTAACATATAAAATATTTTCCCACTTTCCAATAAGAATACTGTAAAATATTATACATGATAAATTATAAATAATGTGTAGAATTTTGTTAAAACTAATAATATTTGTTATTTACTGTTATTACATTGCCATTTTATGTAATGAATATATTTATTGCATATATTGGTTTACTGAATACATAGCACAATAATTTGGTATAGTATATAATTATAAAAATGATACATATATAAATTATAATGTTTAAAATTATAATAGTTTCTGAGTACATTTCTACATAATTTAATTTTATATAGCTCTTAAAAACAAAAATTTCTAAATAAAAATATTGCTAACATTTTGACCATTTCCTACATTCAGAATAGTTGATGCACAAATAACAGGAATACCAATTTGGGATTTCACATTTTGTGTTGAAGATGGTAATATCTAATTGTGGGCTGAATTCCAAGATGTAGCTTCTAAACAGGATAGAAATCAAATGTTTTTTGCATTTTTCTGAACTCAAATATTTTTAAACTAGCTGCCTGGCCTGGCATTGCTTGGGCTTTCTCTACTTTTATAAATTTCCCTTTTCCTTCACAAAATCAGAACTTCTAATACCCTTTTTCAAAATGACTTTCACCCCACTCCTCCCTTCCTCCGCTAATTCGGCGTTACTCAGACTTTTACCGAGTGTATAACTTAAAATTCCCTGTTTCGAAATTTTTTTTGCTTCTTTTCTGTCAGACAGGTTTATTTCCCCCCGGCATTGCTTGAACATTTTTAAATGCATGACACATTGTCATGGAAATTCCCCTTCCCCTCTCGCTATGATGTATCTCGAGTAAGTGAACAGTGGGACTTTAATATTCACTCACTCACTTTGCAACTTTTTAGGACCCGGAAACGAAAATGTACCTTTTTAAAAATAATTTTATGTTGACAAAAGTAGAAATTTTTATAATTACAAAATTTCACAACTGTATTAAATGTTGAATTAAAATTGTGAGCATTTTTTGAAATGTTAAATACACGGGAAAAAAGTTTCATGCAATTATTTTTAAGGTGCAAAGGTTAGCTTCACACTTAAAAGATAGATATTTGCTGTTGCGGGCTTTTCTGCAGATGGCAGAATTTTTTCCTACTTACTTGACAATTATTGTTATATTTTGGACACTTCACACAATATCTTTATAAATTATTGCCTATGTGTTATTCTGATGCATAAGCTATATTATTGTAAAGTTTCATTAAAATCCATTCAGTTTTTGCATGAAAAGACTGCTAAACATCTTCACAAACTTTCACGTTTATAATATATTTCCTGATTGCACAAGTACCAGACATTAAATTTTTCTGATTTAAACCAAGTACGAGCCACCCATCCGGTATAGTGGTTAGGGGCACTGACTGCTGTGCTGTAGGTCCTGCGTTCGAATCCTAGAGAAGGCATGGATGATTGTAAATGTATAGTGCCTTTGGGGTATGGCGATACTCTAAACAGCCATCAAGACCCAAGTTCTCTCATGAGATTGGTGGAAGGGGTAGATAGGTAGTAGATTCCTGACCACCTCCAAAGTGTTCTCCCTCAAAATTGGGGTGGAATCAAACCAAATCGTACTTTCGCCTATATGGTGCTCAAATCAGGGCTAACGACAGGCATATATCTAGCCCTTTGCTGTGAAAATTTCATGGGCAACCATTTGACACCGTCAGACAGGTTGCATTAGTAACAACAATTTACAATTCTAAAGAACATTATTTGTTAGTTTAAAGCCATTTCTGGTTATTAAAACAAAATGCTGTGTTGGGTCATGTTGGCTGTTCAAATGTGTAATATAAAAAAAAAAAAAAAAAAATTGGTATCTCTTTTTTTTTTTTTTTTTTTTTTTTTTAGTCTTGAAATTATTCTTAAAATGCTTCTTATTTTAAAGGAGCTGAATTATATGTTTCTGATCTAGACATATTTAGGATTATTTGCTGCAATCTAAATATTTTTAAATGGTTGAATTTGAGAAATTGTGAACACATTCAGATAATATATGTATATATATATATATATATATATATATATAGTATGTAGTTATTATTTTCTGTGCTAAATTTTAGTAATTGTATGTTATCTTTATCTCTTCATTTAAAAGCCAACAGGAATGTTCTGTACCTTCAATTATTAAAAGAAAAACATTTCTTCATTTAAATCCCTTTTCACTTTTAATGAGTAAATAGTTATCAAGCCTTAAATTAATTATATGCTTATTGTATTTAGCAATTTATGTTCATCACAAACTGTTTCATCTTATTTAGGTATTAGAAATTGCTAATGAATTTCCATTCAAAACAAAGCACAGTATGTTTTATCCTATGTGTGTTTGTCTTTCACCTTCACCTAATTACTCGATTGTAAGTGAGAGTGAGTGCCAAACTCTTGGAGGAATATCAGCCCCTGATGGGTGTAGCTATACACCACCCATGTTTGTGCCTAATGTTTTTCTAATGTCTGTCATCCTGTTTATTGGTACTTTTGGTCTTATTCTTTTACTAAGGGAAGTGAAAAGGACACCATTTTTAACAACCAAGGTAAGATAAAAATTTAACTTATTAGACTGTGTTTACTTTTCCTAAAAGATAAATATATTCAATCAAAAAAAAATTGATAGTTGCGTAGTGATACATGTTTCATCGTAAGAATTTTTGTGCTGAAATATTGCCATGTATGAAATTGAATTTTAAATATTCACATAAAAAAATTTCACAAAGAATCCACTTATGCAAGAACTATTATAATAAAAATTTCTCCCATTTGCTGAAGTTGTGAACATTTGTATTTTTTCAATGGTAAAATCACTTTTGATTATTTTTTTTTAGCTCTCATACACCAATATCAGTGAGCCATCTGTAGATCAGATGTCCTCTTGTCCTTTCTATTGAACGACATTGTTTGGTGCTTTGATAGGTTTTTTCCCCTCTCTGTCATTTTATTTCCAAGATATAAATCTTACCTAATTTATCTTTTTTTTAAAAAAAATTACAATTATATCAAGTAACAGGCTTTATCCTTAACTTAATTAACTCTGTTTAGAATCATGCAATCAAAATTGATATAAAAAAATTAGTTTTTTCTTATTTATATCTACCCAATACATTCTCAATGAAAAAGTTTGTGAATCATGATTTGATTTGCTTTAATCAATTTTAAAATTTAATATTAAGTTATGTAAATTGGTAAATTTATTTAAAAGGAACAGTTACAAAAAGTTTTATGTGAAAAAGTTGCGTATGTGTTGGTTATAAATTTATTACTTGTTGAAATGGATGAATTTTCATTTGTTCTCTAAATTCATATCTTATTAACTTTGCTTTTAGATTCGTACTTGCATATCAGACTTTGCTGTAATGATTGCTGTTATTGCAATGACAGTTTTGGATGTATTCATTGGCATTAAAACTCCAAAGCTGGAAGTACCACAGTCTTTCAAGGTACTTATATAAACTTGTTCACTGAACTTGGTATACAGATTATTTTTCTCCACTTGTAAGAATAGTACTCAAAGTTTAAAATGCTTTCTGAAATTAGCAAAAGTAAATAATATATTTTAAGAAATTTGTGATTTTTATTTTTTATGACTATATTTATATATTTATTGATTAAATTACAGTGACTATATGACTAGGGTTCTTTTTACAATTTGGTAAATTCCCACTCCCACAAAATAAAATTTTACTTTTAAGAGCTAATTTTATTAAATGATGCTTGTAGAATTATTATTTTTTTTGTGTGAAATAAGCAAACATTTTAAATAAAATAATGTATTTTATAGTTCAGAAAATCTATTCAAAATTTCATTTGTAATTGCTGAAAATATTAGGAATAAATCATGTGCTTTTAAAAATTTTACATAATATTTAGAAACATTGTTTTAATGAATTTATTTACCAATTTCTCAAATTTTATCCATATTTATACTGATGGTTCCGATTCAATGAATCGTGTTCGGTACCTCATATCTGATTGACCAATCTGACACTTTCAGCATCACATTGCATATTATATTTTTGCTGTTGATATATCTACCATTAAGAGAGCATTATAATGTGTCTCAGGAAAAAAAACAATACAAATTTTCTTATTTCCACATGTTATTTGAGTGTCTTAAAATCTGACTAGGACTGTTACATCAAATTTTGTCTCATTCATTGGTTATTGAAACACTAAAAATAATTTATAACCTAGAATCTGAAATTATTAAATTTTTGATTTTTCTTGGATACCTTCACAAATTAAAATCAAAGATAACAAAATTGTCGACGCTGTTGTGAAATCTGCATCCAATTTAATTTCTTCATATTGTATATTTCAATAATTCTTCAAAAATAATTGTTCAATATTTTGCCATATTGTGCAGTATTTTAAAACGTATAAAATAAATAGCTCAAGAACATTGGCAGAATCAATGAAATCTGAAGGTCAGTGACAAACTATTTAACATAACCATCATTTCTAATTGGAAACTACTATCATCTTTATAGAAGACAAGACGTTTTAAAACGTATGTGAATAGGACATATAAGAATTTATGTTGACATTTTTTTCTCGGAGAGAATGCCCTAATGCAGCCTTCAAAGATTTGTGTGTGTGTGTGTGTGATCCACCAAGAGAGTCGGAAAATCCACTGTGAATCGAGATTTTTTTCTCATACACAGCCAGAAATTCGTCTTGTAGAAAGATTATTAGGAAAACAGAATTACTTTATTAGGAAAACAAATTATCTGAAAGATTTTCTACTAAGATTAGAAATCATCTGCTGAGTTTAGAGGTAGAGGTCACAAGAAGTTTTTTAGGATTTTAAGAAATTTGAGCCTAAATTCACTTTGGTATTTTATCTCATAACTGCAGATATTGATACAGCAGTCATATAACATGAAGGAAATGTTTAATGCTATGACATCAATTGACTTTTATAAATCTTTATCTGCTAAAAAATTTCAAGTATGAAGAAATTTGCTGGGAAATTGCTCTTTTTATTTGGGTCGACATAGATTTTTGCGAGCAAGGGTTTTCTTGCATGGAAATCATCAAGAGTAAATATAGATAAAAGTTGGTAAACATGAACTTGCAGGTTGTGATGAGAATTTAAACAAGCAATCTTATTCCTGATTTCAAAAACAAAACAAAAAATTGTAAAAAAGTGTGATAGGCTACATTTGTCTCATTAAAACTTATGTTCTGAAATTAAACATGCTTGGAGTTATAGATGGTATGAAAGCACAATAAATAAATTGAATAAAACGCATGATTTTATTTATTGATTTTTATAATGAATGCAATTATTTTAAAAAGGTGCAGTTCCAAAAAGTTCCTGTCATAATGTGTGTTTATCCACTTTGAGATACATTTTAATTGAATGTTCTACTTTTATCTCTATTTGATTTAAGCACTGTAAATCCTATGTGTTAACACCGATTGATCTGCTATGGGAAAGTCCTCAATCAAAAATTTCCAACATGTTCCCTCCTTCCCTTTACATTTTATATTAGCTTTCCATGCAATAAACAAAGTTAGGTTTCAAATAGTCTCAATTGATTATTTGCTGGATATTTGAAGCATATGTTTAACACAATTTGTCACAAGCAAACTCAGTGCCAAGAATGTAAACCAACCGACCAGATTTTAGTTTGTGTAAATATGCTGTTAATTCTTAGCATTATGAATTTATAGAATTCTTTTTAAATTCTTGTGTGAATAAGTGCAGGATTATGCATTGCTATTTAATTTTTAGGATGGTTCACTGTATAAAATCAAATTATTACATTTAAATTATTAAGTGGTTTTAAAATACATTCTTATTTTGGTTTTTTTAATATACTGTTTCATTGTTTTTTTTTAAATTAAGTAGATGGATAATAGGCAAGTATTGCAGTTTTTTCCTTTGCAGAAAACAACACAGAGATTTCAAGATTTTGAGTCATTGTTATTTCTTATAGTAAACTAAAAATATTTTATATTGTTTTACTAGTATGCTTTCTGTAGATTTTCTTATTGATATGTCAATATTTTTTATGTGTATTTTGTACAGCCTACATGGTCCGATAGAGATTGGCTTATTCCATTTTTTGGGAGTAATCCTTGGTGGTCAGCAGCTGTAGCAACTTTACCTGCTCTACTTCTTACGATGTTGATTTTCATGGATCAGCAAATCACTGCTGTCATTGTCAATAGAAAAGAGAATAATTTGAAGGTAAAACTATTCACTTGTGTGGTTCATTCTCACCTCCTTCCAAAGTACTTAAAATTTCTAATTTTATAAGGTTCAAATGAAAAGTTTGGAAATCACTTTTGGAGTTTTTAACATTATGTACCCAAGAATTGAAAATATTTAAATGAAATTTTAAAAGTAACCTCTCCTACTTCAAGGAAAGAAAATGATTTCAAGATTTGGATGCAAATATTTGAAAAAGCAATTTATATTAATTTTATACTAGATGTTATTAGCGCACAAATGACTGATGAAAGCAAATGGTAATCTAAGTAGAATGAGTTCTTTATAATGTATATAAATGTATTGAATATTAGATATATTAAATGCAAATAAGTATGTCAATTATATTTCTACAAATATTTTTAAAATCTTATAAACTTGAATGAATAGATTAAATGAATTTTTAAAAAATATGTGCTATAATTAAAATAATGCATTTATTAAACAAACTTATTTCTCTCACTATTGAAATATAGTTTTCAGTGTATGTGAATAAATAAAAAATCAAATTATTTTGATAATTTTAAAAGTAATTATAAAAAAAATTTATGCAAAAATGAAAGTTAAAAAACTAATATTAATAAATGATTTTTTTAATCCTTCATTATTGGCTATATTCTTATTTCAATAATTTGCTGCTGTAGAGTTAAATTACACAGCTTTATTGTTCTTATTATGTAAGAAAAGATAAAAGAATATTTAGTATATTTGTGGGGAAAATAATGGAGTGTCAAGGAAATGTATATATCCCCTTTCTTTGCTTTGAAAATTTAATTATTATTATTATTTTTTTAATTTCATATTTGCAACTTGAACACTGATAATTTCACTTTCCATTTTAATAATAAAATAAAACATTTTAAATAATTTAAATTTATAATTTTAATTTGAAAAAGTTCCCACCTCTTTTGATGTAATTTTAATATCATGGTTTTATTTTTATTTCATTGAATTTTTTTAAGTGAATCAAAGCTTTTTTTATTGTTAGTTTTTGTTTCATTATGTAAAAATGTTACTTGGTGACTTTTCCTTCTACAAATTTGTGAGGGTTTTTTTATTGTAAAGTAAAAGTTATAGTTTTAGTTTTTCTTCTAAAACTTTCTTTTAGTATTTTACATGCGTTCATGATCTGATTTTCTTCCCAAATCAATGTTTTTTTGGTTTTTGAAGAACAAAGGAAATTTAAATATCACTCTTATCTTTGTCTTTTAGAAAGGGTGTGGCTACCATTTAGACCTCTTTGTGTTGGCTTTCTTAATTGCCATTTGCTCAATATTGGGATTACCTTGGTTTGTAGCGACTACTATATTATCTATTACTCATGTTAATTCTTTAAAGAAATTTACTATCAGCTCAGCACCAGGAGAAAGACGCCGTTTTTTGGGTGTTAGGTAGGAAAAATCAATTTTTATTTTATTACAATTTTCATAATCATTTATCTTAAAATGGAATTGAACATTATGTGAAAAAAATGAAGATGAAAAATATTATTAAATATAGAGAAAAGCTTTGAAAATAAATCTTTAGAATACAGAAACACAATCTGTAATTTTTTTAAAACAATTGTTTAAAAGTTTTTTGCTAAATTAACTCCATTTGTTTATTGAGAGTGAAAAATTTCTGAATGTGATAAAATATTTCCTGTAAAGTATAAAATAGGTAATCATTGCTCATTTTTTATAATATAATGTGTTCTTTTGATATTTAACCTTGAATTTGTATCAACTACACATTAATGGAAACGTTATATATGGCTAGAAGAGTTTAATGTGTGTTTTAAATTGTAAAATTATATTTGGTAAAATTTGTTTTATTTTGAGCTTTATTAAGTTAGAAAGGAAAAAAATAATCATAGTACAATTTTATTGTATTTATGCTTTTCTATTAATATAACTTTTAAAGCTCCTAAACGTATAGTTCTTAAATTAATTATTATTTGGCAATTTTTATTCATTGCTTATCATAATTGCAGTTTTAATTCTTGTTATGAAAGATGTTTAAAAATGCCATTAAATTACTTTTAGTATAAAGATTTAAATCAAACATATATATATATATATATTTTTATATTAATTAGAACTCTGAAAATACTCAACAGTGGTTTTTTTATGGTTTTTGATATTCCTTTTATTTCATTCACTATCCATGATTTGTGTTTATAAAAATTTGGAATTCTTTGTTCACAGAGAACAGAGGGTGACACATTTTTGTGTGTTTATTCTTATTGGGCTCTCTGTTTTCTTCACTGGTGTCTTGCAGGTATTATTTTATTTTTAATATTTTTGAGTTATGAACAGTGCTATCATTTTTGCTTAGTTGTTTGAATATTATTTGCTGAAGTTTTATTTGCAATTACATAGTTTTAATTGCATTTAGCCAACTTTATGTATTTTTCTTTTAGTACATACCCATGCCTATTTTGTATGGAGTTTTTCTATTCATGGGTGTCAAATCTTTGAAAGGTTTACAGGTAAGATATTCATCTTTTTTGAAGTTCTGTATTTTTACTGTTATCCATATTTGGATTACAGGTTTCATTTATTGCAATTCTTATTTGCTTTAATATTTATTTAATAAATGTATATGCACATTGTTATAATTTTTTTCCCAGTTCTATGACAGAATCCTGCTTATGTTCATGCCAGAAAAATATCAACCAGATTACAGTTATCTCCGTTATGTGCCTATTAGCCATGTTCGAATATATACACTTCTTCAGCTATTTCTGTGTTCTCTTCTTTTTGCTTGTAAATTGTTCAAACCAACTGCTTTTGCATTTCCAGTATTGGTAAGTAGATATAAAGCACATTTATTTCTATTTATGTGAATCTCATGAAACAATTTTTTTATACAAATTTATATACTTCTAACTGAACTTGTATATTTTAAGTTATAATATACAGTATTTAAAAGTTTTGTAATCAAAGAACTAAAATTTAAATTCTTTTTTGTTTTCCTATTGATTACACATTAAAATTATTTAACACATTTAAAAAAAAAGTTGTCTTAGGCAACTTATTTTTCCTATTAATCTCTGATTTGTAAATTTTAATTTATTTCTTTTAGCTTTTAGCTGTTATATTTTTAAGAAAACTTTTGGGACGATTCTTTAACAAAGCACATCTAAAAATGCTAGATGACGTCATGCCTGAAGCAGTGAAAGAAAAAGATAATTCTACTGCTTCTGACAAAGTATGTAATGCGGATTGAATTCTTTTGATAGTTAAACTAACTTATAAATGGATAAGTTAAATAAGTGCATTGTATTTCAGTAATGTTTGTCTTAAAATGTCTTATTAAAAAAAATATTTATCACTAATTTTTGTTGTTATAGCAATAGGGGGAAACTTGATGTAATTATAATTAACCATTTCATATAATTGTTATGTGTGAATTTTTTTCTATTAGTATTTTAATTTTACTCAAGATTTTTTTTTTTTTTGATTGTCTTGTGATACAACATTCTATTCCTTGCACTTTAATTCTCCCAAAGATGAACATATATTATTTATGTCTTTATTGGATAAAGATTTTTCTCCTGGAAACTTATAAAACTTATATTTTATTATGATGTCTATTTACGTTGATGTGTATATATGTTTGTATTTCTCAAATGTGTTAAATATTTCTGATAGATGTTATAATTCTTTCAAAATACTGACAAAACATGCTTATATATCAAAAGTACAGTTTCTTCCTCTCAATTTTTTACAGCTTTTGCCAGATTTGAGTGAAGTAGTTTGTGTATCTGAAAATGATTCTAAATCAACAATGAAAAGCAAACAAAATAGTCATGCCAACATTAATATTTCTGAAGTTCTTATGCAAAGTAGCATATGGAAATGCATTGATCAACAATCGCAAAAAACTACAAAGAAGATCCTTGCTGTAAAAAGGTTTGTTTAATGGTCATTTATTCATGTTTCTAATATTAAAGCCACCTTGTAAAGGAGCAAGCACTTTTTAAATCTGACTAAGCTGCATGGCTTATTGATATCAGATGTGGAGATTTAAAAAGTTGGGTACCAATTCTCTAATATTATCAGACCAAGGATCTAAATTACAACATCTGTTGCCAATAGCTCCTGTGTAGCTTAAAAATGTATTAATAAACAGCCCTACTCTCTTAATTTTGCACCATAATAAAGTTTTCTCTATTTAAAACATTGTTGATATATTTTTTCAAGGTCAAATTTTTAAATCTATCTTCTTTTGATTTAATGATTATGAGTATTAAATATGGCTCTCTCTTTTGTATAATCATTTGTGAAAGCTCCCTCTCCTAAAAGTAAATATATACATAATAATTATTCAACACATACTTTGCTTTATATTCTTGCTCAGTTCTTCCTGTGTGTACTTGACTCATGAAGTATCATTATTATACATTTTCCTGTGTAACATAAAACCTTATTTTCCAAAATTAAAGAGATAGTTTGGATTATATTTTAAGTATTTTCTTTACATACATCCTCAATTTTTTTTTTAATTTGATTCTAGAAATGACTATATATGAAGAATGTAAAGACATTTTTATTTCTTTAATACATGTGTAATTTTTTTCAAAGCATGAAAGTTATTGTATTTCTGTAAATGTAGTTTTATCTATTGTATAAATCCGGTATAAAAGAGAATAAACTATTGCCTTTTTGACTTCTAAATGTGAAGATTTAAATCCAAACTATATGTAGAGCTCAAGTTCTCTTTTATATTTTTTATTTCATATTTCTATTTACTATTGGCTTATCGATTAAATATTGTCATCTGACTGTCAAATATATAACTTATAAAAAGTATTGTCAAAACCCATTTTTAATTTTTGGTTTTTATTTTAATGATTGCTCATAGTTTTGTTGCCATTGTAACAACCTTATTAATTTCTCTAGTTTAAGAAGTAATCGTATAAATGTTTTTGAGCTGAGAAATAAGTCACTTTTTAAAAATAATGCTTTGTAATTAAATTCTCACAAGTGGGAGAATATGTGGAACACTTTAATGAAAATTTCTTGAATGTAGTTTTATTGTATTAGTAAATTAGCGAAGTTTCTTGGGACTCATGTGAAATGTTTATAAAAGAAGTAATATGACTTTCTCCAAAATTAAGAAGTTCTCTATCCTTGTTCTGGTGCAATGTTAATTGAGCTAATAGAAACTGCGAACAATTTTATAAAAATCTTTAGAGAAGTACTTTTTATTTTTCTTGTGTTCTACTATTGAAAAATTTATTTGTATTTATTTCAAATTAATATCTTTTAAAATAGTTGATGCATATCAATTTCTTATTTTGTTAACAGTGTAATTGCAATGTGGTTTATTATGTTAAAAGATACACCGTAGCCTGTGCCAGATCTAAAACTTCATGTAAAGTTCTTTTATATGTCTCTCCTAATTTTTAGCAAAAAGAAGAAGCACAGAGCTCAAAGCTCATCTAAATCAGAAGAAAGTCGACGACTCTCTGTTATGGAGGAAGATGATGAAGAGTATGCCAATTCAACAGACACTCCTGTGTCTCCATTGCCTTACAAGTCACCTAGTGATTCTCTGACTAGTGATACACCAAATGGAACTCATGTGTAGCTGGATTTTAAAGCCAAGTATTTGCCTTTTAACCCAATGTGTTCAGCTGCTCATCACAAAATCAGCAGCACTCTTGTTGCTCAAACATAATTCATTCATATTAATTACGTTTTTCTTTTTTTTACTTTCTAAAAAATGTTGGAATATTTTTAAATTGGCTGAAAGTTATGCAAATAACATTTTTATCTATGTCTTGACTATATTCTTCCTAAAAAACATAGGCAAATTTTAGCTTTTACTTTTGAAAGTCAATTAAAAAAACTCTTTACTTTTTTTGATAGTTTATAGTCATTTGACCGGTGTTAGGGTTATTGTTTATTTTTTGTGAAAGGTGTTTTGATTTTATACTATTTTACTTTGTATTAATCATTATTCTTTCTATGCTTACAGTATTTTATGCCTCTGCAATATCCCTTTCCTGTGGTATGTCTCAGTGATTTAAAAAGTTTGATATACAAGCTTGATGATAAATGTGACATTAATTAATCATTGCATGTATCAACAAGCTTATATAATTATATTCCAATGTATAGTCCATGTTTGAATACAATGCTTAACTGTTGTAAATTTGATGAAAGATTGTTTTCGCGAAAATTTTGATCATTATTTTCTATAACAAGTTTAAGTTTTTGAATTTGTCTTTGTTAATATTTTGTTTTATTTTGCTCTGAATTTGGTAATTTTTTAAACATTTTCATTAAGAAACTTCAGCTATTTTAAGCATGCAGATCTAAGAATTTTGATTATAACACTGAGTTTTCCTCCTGTTGTTTCAAAACAGCATTGATTCAGTGATGTTTCAAGTAAAGACATCCTCTGGTTTTGTACATGTATATATGATTACACAGAAGAAGTTAATTATTGTGCTTTTAAGTCTTTCTAGCTAATTTTAACCTTTAAAGAATAGCGTTTTGAAATCTTATCAATCTTCTTGATACTGTCTTTAATCTGCAGTTTAAAGATTAAATTTGCATGAATTGTTACCGGTTTAAATAAACAAATAAAAAGAAGTTGGAATAATCAATATCAAATTTTCTTTTTAGATGTAGCAACAATGATACAAACTTGTTTTTTAATATGATTGATTACAGTGATTGCATATGATCTAAATCAAACAAAGAATAAGTGAAACATTGTGTTATACAAAGTTTGGTAGAAAAATGAAGTATATACTTTTAATAAATGGGTTATAAATTAAAATATTAATTTAAATAAAATGTTCAAGGGAAAAGTTTGCTTTTGATAACTTTGTTACTTTAAAATTTTATTGAAGATTGTTTTCTTACACTTTTTTTTTCAAAGCAATATATTAAGCTTTACAAATTATAAATCTTGCTGGCCTTTTAAATTACGTAACTGAGCTATATACATAAATGTTTTTCAGCCTGTACACAGTTTCTAGTTTCAACACAAACTTTTAAACATACATTCAAAATCGAATCTTTGAAGTCCGTCCTAAAATTTTTCACATTAAATTGCACATTTATATTTTTCTCCCTTAATAAGCATTTAAATCCAAATTTTAATTTGGTTAGTTTTTGTAATTTTTCTTTTTTCCATCTTTTCATATATGAAATTTAATACTTTTTTAGCTTTGATATTGCATGCATGTAGTACTTCTCAGAAATTAAGCTGCATTTTGAGGATGACTCCTTTAATTGTATCGAGGCTTTCTTCATCTATGCTCTTACATTTTTACTGAAATGAACTATTTTTACTGTGAGTAACATTCAAGGATTGTAAATGAATAATTTTGTACAATCTAGTCTGCCTCAGTAAAGAATCTTGCGATTGACATTTATTTCTTAACTGATTATATATAGTGGAAATTTATAATATTCCTGGACAATTCTGAAAACAAATCCCCCCTTTATTTCAAAAATAGACATTTGGAAATTAATTAAATATCGCATTTTTTGTAATAGTTTTTTTAAAGATGTTCATTGCAGAGAATAATTATCATGTATGGTATGATTTTGAATTTTCAACTTCCTCTTGTAAATGAGAAATGTAACAGCATAATAAAACATTAGCTATGAATTTCCTGTTATTTATTGAAACTGAGCAACTTCATTTGCCTTTGTTTAAACATTGATTATAGTTTTTTAAAAATTAAATGTTTATATATATATAATCTAAGGGATGTGCTACTTAGGATCAAATATTCCTTCTATTTTTATTTTAGTAGGGTTTTATAAAACTTTATATATATTTTGTACACTCAATTTAATTATATATTGGTAAGTATTCCATTGATAAAGGCATATTCCATTGTTTTGCATAACACTGCTTTAAAGTTTTCGTCTTCTATGTATATTTACATATATATACTCCTTAATAAGCACTTACTCCCGAACTCCTTTTGTTATTATAATGGCTGCTCTTAACATTTTTAAATCCAGTTTGTAAAATATCAAGAGGTCTTTTCTTCGTCACGGTCAAAATGAGCTTATTTTAAGTAAAGAAAAGTTTTACATTTGTCATTTTTGAAAAGCTTATTGCATTATTGTTTTATTTGTTAAGTCATTTTAAAGAAAGCAGTTGTGAAAAATATAGTATTTAAGTGGTAGAAATGGTAAAGAAACTTGAGGTTTCAAGAATTTACTTTTTTTCTTAGATATTGAAAACATTTTGCCCCTTTTTATTCTTAAATATTTCATTTAAAAACTAGTGTATTTTAAGCACATATTCCTTTTGTATATTGTGCTACATTGTTATTCATATTTTAATGTGATTTGTGTGTGTATATGTTCTAAGAGTGCATTAATGTGCAGATTTCAGGAGCGTATTGTTTGCTGTATTTGTAAATGATAGATAATTCATTTCTCATGAATCAGGAATTTGCTGAAATTAATGTATTTTTTAAAGAAGATCCAGTAGATTTAAACAATATGCATTTTTAATAAAGACAATCTAAAAAAATATTGTAATTTTAATTTTGCTTGTCATTAAATGAAGTTCAATATTGAATTTTTTTTTTATAATATAAATTATCTTATTTTCTAGTGTCTGACTTTTTTTGTGTGTGCAAGATGCCCCTTCAAATTGAATAAACATTTCTGCAATAGCATTTAAAATAATTAATAATAGGTGGTAATTTTTAATGTTGCATTGATTTCTCAGTAATCTGCTTTACATATTATCATCTCTCTCACAAATCTTAATTATCAACTAATGAAATATTGATATTGAGTGATATTATGAAAAAGAACATGGCAGTTTATGCTTTCATTTACATGTGACACATCCTATTTTTCAGAATTAATTTCTAATTTATTAACTTGTATCTTATACACCAGAAAATATATCTTAGGTAGTAAATCTCAATTGACTTATTAAGAATCTCAAATCTTTTCATTTTTTAAAATGTACTGCACCAGGCATGCCATTTCCATTAAATTTATACATTAGAAAAATATAGTGGGATTTTTATCTAACGTCTTATTCAAGCAAAGGAGGATGTTAGGGAACTATTGATTTATTTTTTGTTGCAATGCCTTTATTTAGTTATTCTTGAAAACTAATTTTTTAAAGATAATTCCTAGTTTTTTTAACAGAAATCTACTTTTACAGTATTTTAGGAGACATCTGAATGTGATGAATATGAGTATAAAACATGCAAGTTAAAGTTCGAGAGTACTTCATCATAAATCTTATTAATTTTTAATTCAAAATTTTTACCATTTTCTTGTTTAAGTGATTTAAAAAATTGAATTTATAAGAGTGAAAAATGAAAATCTGAACTTATTATCTTGAAAATGTGTTATGTAATAAATTATGTTGGAAAATATATTGCTTAGTAGAAAATTTAAGCCACATATTGCTGATGTGCATTCAACACTTCCAAATAATTTTACTTTTTTGTTTTAGTTGATTTGATAGGTTATCATCAAAATTCATTACTTTCAAACAATTATGAACTTGATAAATATTTATTTTTTTTAGGTCCTAAACTTTAGATGTTGATTTTTTAAACTTATTTAAAGAATTGTTTTCTTTAGATAAGAATTTATCCTTAAAACAATATACAATGTATTTATTCACATTGTTGAAATGTTTTATCAAATCACAAGAAACTGTTTAAAAGCAGGATTTTGAAGAATTGGCATGTCTGTTACATTCAAATTTTCTCTAATATTTTATTCCTCTTTTTTAAATTGCTCTTTAAGCACATATTGTATTTTATCAAATTTCCTAACTGGCTTAATCATCTTAGGAAGTTTATTGAAATAAATTTTTTCATTTTAACATATATTGAGGCATTTTTAACATGATTCTTAATACTTCTGAAATGTTTTCATTGTTTATTGCATTTTTTTTCGAATGGTTTTATGAATATATTAGCAAATTAGTGTAGTAAGTATATTTTAGTTGTGTAATTTTCTTTCTAGTTTGTGTATTGTTATTCAGATTTAGTGTGAAATACTGCTCGTTTATTTTTTTTTTTATTACTGTACAATTGATTCTCTCTTAAATTTCATTACATTAATGTAAATACATCAGTTTTTGGCTGTTCTGATTAGACTGTTGAAAGTAAATTTTGTATGGAAATTTGATTTTATTATTTTTAAAATATAAAATGAAACAATCACACACATACAATATGTATTGTCTTATAAATTATTAAAATCACTGGAATATAGGCATGTTTTTAATGATATACAGTATACCTCCTAGTTAATGAGATTAATTCTTATTACAAATTTATGTTCTAATGAGTACGTGATGTTAGATTATAATGAAATATTTTTACGTGTTGTGTAATTTGTATCTTTTTATACTTTCATTGGAATAATAAAAGAAATTCCTGCTGTTGTATAACTGTTTAATGTTTTAGATTTAAATATTTGTTACTTTACACGTATGCATATATTTGAAGTTGTATTTTTATTGGTTCTCGATTATTTAATAAAGAAGTATGGAGTTGGTTTTGGAATTTTAGGTTGCTTTATTTTATTATTTTAAGAAATCCTAGCGAAATAAGAATTATAAAAGAACTGCACAACATTTAGCTTTTGTGAATTCAAGTGATTGCATTTACATAAAAACACTCCTCATGATTTTGAATGCAATTACAGCATATTGGCAAACTAGATATTGTAACTATTGGATCTTTTGCTTTTTTCAAATGTACATGTGTTTTTTTTAAGTTCAGTATATAATTCTTCTACAGCAAAACACTTTTTTGAAAAAAATGCCTTTTTTTGATAATTTACTCTAAAAACTGTAATTTTACCCCAAAGAACATATAGAATAAATTTTAACATTCAGAGATTGACATGACATTATAGTGCCAGTTTAAAAATTGCTTAGAAATTAAATTTTAAAAAAAATTCAAGCATATTTGAAAAAATTTCTTTGAGTGCAAGTCTTTATGACACATAGTTTTTCAGTATACCAAGTTTCACACATCTGTATGCTTAGTTTACATACCATATCAAACACAAAAACTTTCTTTTATTAGTACAGATGAGGGGTCAACAAAAAACAGATCGAGAGCTGTGCTTGATCTTTGTATAGACCAGGGGTGTCCAACACGCGGCCCATCAGTATGTAAATTGCGGAACACAGACTCTTTTTTTTTTTTTTTAAATTTAAATACCAGTTTTTTAAAGTTTTTTTATTTTGAAATTTATTTCAGGGGAAATTATATATAAATATCTACCCTGAAGGAAGCATGAAATTTACAACATGCATTAGCGGAGGTGAGATATGCAAATGATTATAATTTCAGCGCAGACACACATTGTGCGCACCTGTGGTGCCACCTCAAAGCACTATTTAAGGCTTGATTTCGACGATTTTAAGTTCGGCAATTGTGTTTTTTAAAAAAACGATCAGTTATGCCTCGTAGAAAACAGAAATCAGCTTTTGATCACATGGAGAAAAAAGACATACTCAAAAATGATCACGTAGACATGCTTATTTTGAAATTGTTTGTATCAGATTTGAACGCAGGCCTTTCTCGAATTTGATAAGTACATGTACTCCAAACCTCCTAAACACACTCTCAGACAAATTTAAAAGATATTAAGGATTACAGAAGCTTTTTTAATATTCTAGCTAGGTATTTTAAAAATTGGGGTTCAACAGCAAACTCGGTTCTCTTAAATCTACCAAACTATATTTCATATCTACCACGCTACACGCAGAGGAACACATGAGTATATATTTTTTATTTCTGATTTTCTCGTGTTTGTAAATCGCAAAGTACGTCACTTGTTAATACAAGTTTAATATGCTGGTAAAATTATTTAATCTCTATATGATTGACTGCCAATTTAGCTATGTGATAAATATTTACTTTATATTGGCATATTATTTAAAAAAGACTAGTGTTATTAATGTAATGCAATTTACTTGATTCATTAGTCAATTGTTTGAATTATTCAGATCAAAACTAAACTGTAAGCAACATTCTTATAAAACCCATCCTGGGTTCAAGTGTAGAATAATTTTGTAGCAACCAAAATTGGCTTAATTTAATGATAGATGTTACGAAGCAGAATTTTCCAATGAAAATAAATATTAATGAGAAATAGAAAAAAAATGTGTAAGTTACCAGTAATACATTTGGCAATCAATTCCGGTTGCCAAATCCAAAGGGCCACAATTTTACACTTTAACCCAAAATTGGAAAAACATTTATCTATGTCATTACACATAGCCAACTACTAAAACCCCATTTTTTTATTCTGCTTTGAAAGGTGGTCATCCAATGATCATTACGTCGCATGAAGTTTGCAGCAATAGTACTATTGTTTTGCAGTAGAATATGCTTGTGTGAATTGTAGCATTAACATGTTTGAATATACAATATGGTTTTATGGACTGAACATAGTATTAAGTTTTTAATGAATTAACACTGTTAGTAGAAGGTGCCATGAATGTGGGAATAAATACAATTTTAGACAACCCACATTGAATCCAAATCAATACTAAAACGATTCAGAATTTATTTAAATTTTACTACATTTTCAAAACTCACAACAATTACTTCATTTCTTCGTACATTTATTTATGGGCAAATAATTGATGTATTCATTTTCTAGTTTGGAATAATTTTAGTTTTATTTTCATACTGAACTCTAAAATGGCTTGCATGTTGTGAGCGACTGTCTTGAAAAAGGCAAGTTTACAAAATAAGTTTTTGTTCCCAATTATTAATCTTTTGAGGAAACTAATTTCTTGAAACTTTTAAAGTTCTTTTTAAGCTTATTAATTAAGTTATGCATAATTTTTGAAATGAGAATTACTAAGTGATCTTTATTTTTAGTTAAAAAATGTTAATTTTATATATATGTATTAAGTTTTTTTGTTCTAGTAAAAATCACTAAAGATTTACAATAAAAAAAAATCGTAAACCCCGGTAGAATATCAATCATGCACCCAAATCAAAATGGCGTTTAGACGAGTCATTTGCTTTATTCACTGTTCCAGAGATTCAAAGCAACCCTCAACAAATAAGAACATTAAGCTATTGAGAAGCAGGGTTACACCATAGCAAAGGCGGGAAGTCAAAGGAGCTCCGCTCTTTCGGATTATGATGGATATTTTATTCTAGCACTGTCTCCTTTGTTTTTGAGAAACAATTCTGATTTATTGTAGATATCTTTTACTTGCAATTTTTTTACAGCTCAATGAAAGATTAAATTAGTTTCATCCATCCGAACATTTTTCATCCATCTGACTGAGAATTGTCACTCCTAAGATTGATTGAATCACTGATTAGGGAGTGATAAAATCGGCCCTTTCGTATCGATCCAATTATCCACTCCTATTTTGACAAAATGAAAAAGGATTCTCGGAAGGTATGTTGATGACCTCATCCGCGACACACGTACTATTGGTGTCAACGATTGGCAAAACTTTTGTCTCCGAGATCCTTGCATTTTAAATAAAGTTGCTGAAAAATATATTTAATTGGTTCGTAAATAATTATTTATATATTGAGAGAGAGAGTAAAGCAGAAACACTACTAGAAAATTATATTTAAGTGTACAAATTCAACCTATGAAAAATGGGATTATTTTTATCATATGACTATTTCAACAAGATTTTTTATTAATTGCAATAAATAAAATGTAATGTTGGAAGAGAACTGTTGCATCACTGTTTCCTTTCTCCTTTTAATTGTTAAATTTCCATTTATGATGCGAAAGGTTTTTCAATATATTACAAAATGATCAAAATAATAAATTTCTTAAGTTTGATTTCAGAAAGTATTTTTGTGAAATTTTAGTACTGAAATCATTTGATTATTTTTGTAGTTATTACAACAATTATAGTACTTATAATTTGATTTGACATTAGTAGATTTGCGGTACTTTAAAAAAATAAATCCATTTCTATAATTGAATCAGATCCCATTAAAACCAACAACCAAGTAGTTTATTTATTAAATGGGAAGTTTTTCTTAATCTGAAATTGAGCTGTGAATTTTACTTTGTTTCAGTACTAAATCACAACATTCATAAAAATTTTATAGCTGCTCTAACCAAAACTGAATTATTTTCATGGCCAGAATTGTTAAAGATTAAATTTACAAAAATCATTCACATGCAAATAAAGAATGCCGACATCAGGAGTTTAGACTTAATTGAAAATGTTTGAATTCATAACATTAAAATGCAATTCAATTTTGAACATTTAATATTTGAATGTTTCAATAAGATGACAAACTTAAGAACCATACTGAGAACGTAAGTTTTGTTTCAAATGAAATGATAAAACCTAATACTGTTCAGATTAAATACATGAATGGCAAAAATTTAACAAATAGATCTTAAAGTTTCAAATAAAATGAATATGTCGCAGGAAAATGAAGAAATTAGGAATCTCATCAAATCCCTAAGGAAGATGATAAATTGATGGGAGATGTTAAAATGTCTCTTCAAGGTCATTGCCCTGATAAAAGATTTGAACAAATCCCTGGGCTGTTTCAGTGAAATAATATTGTAAAGAGTTGAAAAGTGTTTATTTAACAAATATGGTGCATTAAACGTAGAAGTAATACAACAATAGCCAATGAAATACAAATTATTTATTTGAAACTAATTAACAAATAATTAGAAAATTAGGCTGGTATTTTTTGACACTTATAACATCTTTCCTCTCGGTTGCTCACGCACTAAAATATCAATCCCTATGTTAATCCTATGGCGCCATTTTTTTAAAGATATGGGGTAGATATTTAGGGGATCGATAGCACCTGTATGGTTAGGAAGAACAAGGACTTGACTCCCCCCTGGACAGCATTTTGCCAATGCAAATCCTGTCTAGTTCATTTTATCATTTCACTGAAAACAGTTCAGGGATTTGATAACATCACTTACTTTCATCAGGGAAATGACATTGAAGAGACGTTATTTTAACATCTCCCATCAATTTATCATCTCCCTTAGGTATTTGATGAAATTCTTAATTTCGCTATTTCCCTGCGACAAATATATTAATGAAGAGGAAAGAGTATTTTTAAACAATAGGATAAACTTAAAAGATAATATATAAAATGAATGTTAAATAAATCATCAAAGAAACTTTAATTCCAGGTCAATCTAAACTTAACATACGAATTACGATCCAAAATTTAATCATTACTTTAACATTTTAAATAAAGATATGAACATTAATACATGAATTAAAATGTATATAATCTTTGCATATTTTATTTTCCTCAGATAGAGCAGCAAATAAATGATTTTTGATATTATCTCTTCTTGCAAATATTAAGAAATAACTGAAAAAATTTTTTAAAAAAATTAATGAGCTGTTACTTTTTTTTGCATATATTTTATTAAAAAAAAATGGGTAGGAAAACGCTACAAGCTTTTTAAAACTATTACAGGTTAGCTCAGCTGGGTTTTGTTCGACTTTTATTTTTTAATAATTTTCATTCACCTTTGAGAATTAATTTTAATAATGTGAATGCTACGTATTTTATGAGTCATCTTAGAAAATAATACATGATTAACAGAGTGAAAGTGTTACTCATCCATCTTCACTTCTTTTAAAAATTTTATATTTATGAAACCATTTATACTTGATATAAATCTAAATTAAACTCCTTTGAAATTAAAAATATATATCTGTGTTCCAAGTTTCATGTAAATATCAACTAAAATCTTTTTTTTTATTGATAGAGATTGAATAAGCTGAAAATATAGTTTAAGATATTACTTTTTATTAAATTGACACCAATTCAGTTGCTACATAATAATTTTTATATTGCCATAAATGCAAGAGGAATGAAAAGTTACATGTTTTGGACATAAACCATTGAATATCTAATCGTAAAATTTTTCAAATTTAAGTCTTTGTGCTTCTCCTTCTTTCCACTTCAATGTCGGATTTGTCACAACAATATCGGATCCTTCTATTTTATAAGCCTCGTACTCCCATCGCCGGTTTTGTCTACATTCAGTACCACACTTCTCCGATGAACAATTTGGACATGGTGTGTAACATCCCTCACACTCAACTTCTAAGCAATCACACAAATCCATTCCAGAGGCAATATGAATTCCTTTACTGTCATATTTGCATGGATATTTGTTTCTTTTCTTTTTTGGTCTGAAAAATAAGGTTTTAAACTGAATAATCATTAAATGCAAAATTTTAACATACAATATGAGAGTAAAACAGCATTAGAATGTACTAAGCTACAAAATGAAATCTTTTCCATAAAGGCATTAAAATGACAATTTTTCTGTAAGCAAGAAATTTCATTTGATAATAAGCAAAAAATCAATTTGTTGATCATTCCTGATAAATGTTATGTGTCAGATTGTTCTTGAAATATAAGTTTCCTAATGTTTTCTTATTTATAGACTGCTTATGGTTATGGTTGGAAGGATCACGTTTTTCTTATTCATAGAATGCTCATGGTATGGGTGGATCCCGGTAATATGGAGAAAATTCTTATTAATCGGAACCAACTTATTCGGAAAAGAAGCTCCATAGTATGGAGATTAGGAGAAAATTTTTTAAAAAAATATTTCAAAATTTATTATATTTTTTTAAGGGGTTGAATTTTCGTAAAAAATGGTACTATAGTCGAACCTCTATTTAACAAAGTCTCTAAATCCCGAAAAAAAGTTCATTATATGAAAAATTTGTTACATAGAGGTTCATCTTTCTATACACTTTAGAAACCACATAAAACATACATCAGAAAAAAGTAATTATTATATATCTTCCCCATAATAAAAAAGAGAGAAAGAAAAGCTGCAAGTAAAACAAGAAAGTCGAGAAATACACCGTAATATTCAACATTATGAAAATAATTTTATATTAATATTAATTTTAAGGACATTTTCTAATTTAAAGCATACAAATAATTTTAAACATTATTTTACAACTAGAAATTCTAAACATTCATTACCACGTGAGTCTCCTTAAATTTAATTACTTACAAAATCTGTTAATTTTTTTTTTTTTTTGTTTTTTGTTTGAAAAAATACTTTTTTTCATAATATGCCTAACATCTTTGCAATGCACTAAAAATCCCTTCACATGAGAAAAAGTTCTCTATATAAAAATGCACTTCGCTTTTGGGAGGTTATTTTACGAAGAAAATCGTGAAAAGTTCTTGGTTCCAGGAAAAGTTTGCTATATAGAAAAATTTTAATATAGGGGTTCGTACAATGGAAGTTTGACTGTATTTAATTTTGTTTAAATGATTTGACTCAAAATAAAGTTATTTTTCTACAATATAAATAACCAAAAACGATTATTAATAAATAAGTGCAGAGTAGTAAATAGTACATAGCAACATTTCATGTACAATGTACATAGCAACATTTCATAACTTCAGCTCTATCTTCCCATGCTATTGAATAAGTCCGATCCAAACTTTTAAAACTAAAGAACCTGTTAAACGTTCCTCAAAAGTTTTTTCTTGTACTTATTTAGTAGGCTTTCTCTCATCACAATAATTGTTAAAAAATATTATAATGCCCATTTTTCTTTAATAAAAAATATTCTGACTTTTTACCATAAAAAGCTGAGATACCTAAAATTCATATATTCCAATCTGGGCAGTATTTAACATATAAATTTTAATTTTATTATTTTTTTCCTTCATCTATATACCAAAGAATATTTTTTCCACACAGGTAGGTTTTGAAATTCAAAAAATCTTCCTGTTCTTTTTTCAGTTCTCCTTTATGTATATATATATATTATAATTATATTATATTATAATTAATTAATTAAATTAATATCAAATTAATAGATAATGTAATAGTTTCTAATATTTATGATAAAGAGAAGATTTTAATTTCAATATAATAAAGTTCCGCATGGGAGAGTAATGTACATAGTTCTATATTCAGAAATATTGTTATTAATTATATACAATGCGATAAATTTCTAGTGTCAAAAAAATCAGAAATAATAAATGACTATAAACATTTTTTTACTAAATATTGCTTAAATCAGAAATACCCAATTCATTTTATTAATAGTTATATAATAAAGCTATTCAATACTGTAAAGATTAAAAATTCTTAGATTAATTATAGTTTAATACTATAAATTTACACATTTCATAGTTATAGTTACCTCCATATTCTATTCTTAGTTAAAATTACTTTTTATTATTTAATACATATATACTCTAGTGTCTCTCTCAAGTTATGGTTTTTGTAACTCTTTTATTAATTTTGTTTCTATTCTTTTTATACTTTTGTTAAGTGCTACATTTCAGCCATTCACATGCTTTGAATCAGCAATAGGATTCAGAATCTGGCAATAACTTATTTATTGAACTCAGATTTAGCGCAGGCTCTGCATTTTCAAGTGCAATTTTTAGGTAAGTTACCTCTGTGTTGCAATGGATTTAGATATATTTATCCATTACTTTCAATAGGTTTTTGCTCAGTATTATTTACATAAAGGGGGAAGGTTGGCTGGCAAAAAAACATATTCAACCCACTTTTATAAAAAAATTTTTATATATTAGCTGTCCTAAGTCAGCAATGTTTATAATACTGCAGCATCCATTTTATAATTTTTAATCTAGTGTCCTTCTTTGTATGTTCTTTTTACTGTCTCTGTGTTTTTTCGATTGTGATTGATGTGAAAGTTTATCTCTTGTTTGTAGAGAATTAGACTATATATATATACATACCGGGTGTCCATAATTAAACGACCCTACTTCAAAATTGTTTACAGATGAGACTATTGTTCAGAAAGCTATAAAATTCTGGGTACAACAAAGAAGGAATGCGAATTTGTTTGAACGAATTAAAAAAATAGTTCAAAATTTCGCCACTAGAGGGCGTTTTTGAATGAAGGCCACATTTATTACCGGTTGTCTATTTGTATTTTATCGCTTCTTTATCCACAGGACATGGTAACACAATAACTGATACTCATTAAAAACACAATCTCTAAAATGAGCTGCAAACTTCGATGACTAATTTTCAAAGGATTTACATGAAGGAAGACGAAAATATGCAATTTTTTCGACGTCACACAGCAACTGTTATAAAAGCAATAAACTTTCATGGGAGATTAGTTTATTTTCACTGTGCTCGGTATTGCTAACCATGTCATTACGTTTACTAGATCAAGCATTGTTAGTAAAGTTATTCTATCAAACGATAATTCCGCAATAGTTGCTCTACGGAAATATCGGACGTTAAAGGGGATGCGAAAAGGTCCATTGACTGATAAAAATCTTCGATTAATGGTAACCAAATTTGAAGAAACAGGATCGTTGAATGTTCGTTCTGGAAGAGGAAGAAAACCTGTTTCTGCGGAAGCAATAGAGAAAGTTGCACTTCAGGTGGAAGAGGACAAAGCATCCAACTGGCAGGCTAGTACAAGTGTTCCCCATGTGGCAGAAGCATTGGATCTGCCTCGTTCAACTGTCCAGAAGATCACGCGAAACATCCTCCGTTACTATCCATACAAGCTTCAACTTGTGCAGGAATTGCTTCCACATGATTTCGAGACTCGACATCTGTTCTCTCTGCAGTTTCTCGCTCGTTTGGAAATTGATTCAGAATGGCCTTGGAATATCCTCTGGACAGACGAAGCACCCTTTCATTTGATGGTTCGGTGAATACTCACAACTACCAAATTTGGGAAACAGACAATCTGCATTCCACCTTACAAGTTTCGCTACACTCACCAAAAGTAACAGTATGTTGTGGGTTTTCCGCGTCTTTTATTCTTGGCCCATATTTTTCGAGGAATTAGGTGCTGGAGGTCCAGTAACATGTTCTATCACTGGATAGCATATGCATCGTTATTACGGGATAAAATTATTCGGATCTGCAAGCACGTCAGTGCCTTTCACGCATAATTTTTATGCAAGATGGCGCTCCTCCACACATTATACACGTTGTGTTAAGGACGTTCTCAAACATGACTTCACAGAAGAACGTGTGATCAGTCGCCAAATTCGGCATCTGTAGCCTCCCCGATCGCCTGATCTCAATCTATGCGATTTTTGGCTTTGGGGCCATTTAAAACAGCTGGTAAGTTGTGATCAACCAAGAACTTTACCTGATATCTAAGACAGTATTTCACGACATGTTCTTAACATTTCTCGGAATACACTGCGGTCAACGCGGTGGAACATGCTATTTTACTATTTCGAATAGTAGCTGAAAATGATGGTCATCATGTTGAGCATTTATTGTTGTAACAAAATTTGAAAACTGTTATAAATGTATACTACATATGATCTCCATTAAAAACGCCCTCTAGTGGCTAAATTTTGAACTAATTTTTTTATTCTATTCGCTTAAACAAATTCCCATCGCTTCTTTATGTTGTACACCGAATTTTACAACTTTCAGAACAATAGTTTCGTCTGTACACTATTTTGAAGTAGGGTCGTTTAATTATGGACACCCGGTATATGAAGTATTACGGAACATTTGGCTTAGAGCACTTTGTTAATAAGAGATGAGATTTTAAAAAATTATAATGATTTTTATGGTCTCGAAAGTTATATGAAAGAGCAGAAACAAATTCCTAGATTAGGACTGTTAGAAATTTCAACAGGCACTTTTGGAAAAATTTTTGCCCCATCTTAATGAAAGTAATAATTACAAATAACACAGTGCTCGATTTTCATTGTAAAAATAACAAAGAATTGGATTTGAAATCCCCCCACCCTTTTATTTGTTCATTAAGATATTCAGAATCGGAAAGAGGAAAAATTTTCGAATTAATAAAACAGAAAATTGATAACAAGTATGAATCAAAATTTCAGTCTAAAAATAAACTTTCATTCAAACTTAGCAAGAAAATCATGAACAAAATCAAATATACCATTACTCAACAATTCTGGAAAGAGACTCTTTAATTACATATTCTTCAATCAGAAGCTAGCCTAATCTTTTCAAACTGAACAGAATCCTGAGGTGGAAAAAATTCAGCAAATCACTCAATCTGAAAAATCAAGCTCAATGTCACGGAAAAGAAAATCTGATGTCAAGAAGAATAAAAAAAAAAAAAAAAAAATGCTTCACAGATGAAGAACCTTTTCTAAAAACTCCTGAATTTTTTGCCAAAATGCTCTTAGTACTCCCGGGAAAACAACAAATTGGAACGGCGAAAGCAGAAAAGGAAAAATATCAGATCTTATTTCACTTTAGCCACCGATAATCTTAATTTATAGCAATTTGCTTAATTGCTAAAACCACAAGGATTAAACGGTTGTTTTTAAATTATGAAAACTCCTTTTAAAATGAACCCCTTACTTGCCAAAAGAGTGAATTTTGGAAACCCTTCCATTTTCTGTTAGTGGTATAGGTTGTGTAGGTCTTATCTAAGTAAAAACTTTAACAATTCCTACAAAAGCCTATATATACTTGTTAAATGGCACAGTAACCAAGACTTAGTATTTAGAGCTAGTTTTCGAGTACTGAAATTTTTTTATTAGCAATAGATGTGGTAATATTCATATTTATTCATACAATAACAAAACTTTTAAAAACACAAATACAAGAATCATAACTTTTCTGCTATTTTCCAAGATTAAGTTGTACAAAGTTTCATGTCCAATAAGAAAATTGAATGGAAATATATCATCGAGCATGCTACCCCTGTTAGGGTGGATTTTATAAATTAGTAAAATCAGAATGCAAGGACATTGTTTTCATTTGAAGAACTTTGTACCCTACAGGGCGTAAGCGTGGTGGGGGCCATGGCCCGGGCTTTGGCTTCAAAAGCCATAAAATTTTTACGACTCTGGTGTTTTGTTCAATTGTATGCGCCAGGGCCGGACAAACCGGACCCATGTCTGGGGCAGCATTTGGAACGAATTTAATATATATATTATATATTGAAAAAATTTGGATGAAATTATTCTCTAAAATATTATTATTTACACTTTAGAACGTGGAACATAATTATTTTGGTTTGGACTGAATTGAAAATCGACCATTGCTAGTAAAATTTGCAATGATTATATCTCTTAAAAAATAAAAATTGTATTATGCTGACCCTACTGAGGCAATTTGTATAATCGTTCTCCCCGAACTTCCCAGAGAGGAATTTTCATTACCCCAGCAGTGGGGTAGCGTGTAATAAGAGAAAATAATACCCACGAAGAGTCGAGAATTTTTCAGCTTGTCGTAGGTAAAACCTTGAAACTTTTTGGTCAAATCAGTTCTTGTCTATCGAAAAACACTTTGTGAACTAAAAAAATTGCATTTCTTAACCTACCTGCATGACCAATCGGATCAAAGTTCCAAAATCTAAATTTATGTGGATAACGTAAGTTTTTATTCTTAAAATTATTTATTTAATTTTTAGAAAAATTTTGAATACTTGTCTTTATTATGAGCTATTTTACTGAATTAAGTAATTCGAAAAAGGAATGAACCATCACAAACTGTTTTGGGGAATTATTTTTAGGCATTCTTGCACACACGGCTTTTTAATCATTTTCTTAACCAAACACTTTCATCTGACACCAATACTAATAGAAGCAACATTTTAGAATTGGTACATCTTCTGGCAAAATGACCCTGTTCTCAAAAGCATTTTAGTAAGGATAAAAATGGGTCAAAAACAGTTCTCACTTAATATGTCACCTCAAATTCAAAATGAGTTTATGAAATTTTAGGAAACAAACAGGTGGCATTAGCCACAACAACCAAAAGGCTATTATTCCATGATTTTTGACAGCACCCCGGATACTTCCCACAAGATTAAACAAGCCAAGCAGTAAGATGTGATGATTGAAAACCAGAAAGTTAAGAGTAGAGGAATCTTTTATAGATTTCATTGAAACAAAAAACAAAACAGCGGAAGTATAAGTGACATGATAGTAAGCAAACTTAAAGCTGATGGGCTCGACATATGAACTGTAGAAAGCAAGCTTATGCCACACAGGTGTGCAACAGTGAATAAAAGATATCAATCTAATGCCGAATTTTCCTTGCTCAAACCATTCGCTAAACCTAATTTGCATACATGCAGCTTCAGTGCAGGTAAATTTGGTGACTTTCTTTGGTACACTAGAATGATGCTACTCTTTTTGACGTGAATACGTCGTTAAAATTACCTCCATAAGGAGGCAATTCAAAAAAAAAACAAATGATAACGAAATCCAGGGATACAGTTTGGTGTTGCAGATACATAACTATCTTCCTATCCAAAATTCAATTACCCAATGGATAGCTAAAGCATCAAAGAATTTACACTCAGGAACATTGAAAATAGCGACCCAGAAGAAAGCATTGGATTGAAATGAAATTTAATACACATAATGACACAGATAAGAAATTCACTTGATCTCAAAAACAAGACAATTAAAAACGAATACAGGGTGTGCAATGACACAAATACTGGGCAACTTCAATGGCGCGTTGGACCACCTCCAGCAGCAACACATGCCGCCACACGGTCGGCATTGAGTTGAGATACCTTATGTTGTCGAGGCAGATGGGCCCCACAAATCTTGAACAGCCAACTCTAAATCATGTACAGAGTGACACGATAGCATCTGCCATTTTAGCTGATCCCACATGTGCTCTACGGGGGTCAAATCGGGAAGCGGGCCGGCCATGGAAGAGTCTGAAAATGATGTAGGAAGTCTTGAGCAACTCTTGCTGCATGCGGACGAGCATTATCTTGCTGGAAAATTGCCCCTGGGGGACCATTTTAGGAAAGGTCCTACAGGGGTCGAAGAATATCGTCAACGTAACGTTGGCCCGTTAAGGTTCCACGCATCACAATTAAAGTCGACCGGCTATCATAGGCTATGACCCCCAGACCATTACACCAGCTGTGCGGGCAGTGTGACGTAGAACAGTGTGGGGAAATTGTACCGCTCACCAGGGCACCTACACACACGTACACGGTTACCATCTGTTCCCCAAACAAACCGGGATTCATCACTAAACACAGCATTTTGCCAATCTGTGACATTCCACATTGATTTGGTTTGGCACCACTGTAGACGCAGTTGCCGATGTTCAGTGTTAAAGGAAGTGCACGGAAAGGGCACTTGGATTTAAGATTTGCTTCTGCAAGGTGTCTGGAAATTGTTTGTGGAACAATTACTATGCCTACGTCTCTGCTCGTATCGTTGAACGAGTCACTGTGGGTTCCCACAAGTGCTTGCCGCACGATCCTTTGATCCTCTCTCTCGTGGTCTTCTAGTCACTCCAGACCCGGTTTTCTGCGCGTGGTACCTTCTTGTGTCCACTGCTCCCAACAATTTCTAACGGCACACTCAAACGATCCACCTGGTCAGCAACACGGCGCGTCGAGCCAGCCTGCAGTTTTCATCCCGATCATCGGGCTCTCTCAGACTCACTTAACTGTGAGAAATGTCTTCTAGCACGTTTACCTGGCATGTTTCGCTTACCAAAGTCTTCCACACAAATCGGCGGGTAATCGTCACGTTTATGAATCTTCGAATTTGCGCTGCCTTATATAGCCTAACGGTAGCGTATTCTTGGTTAATTAAAATATGGAATTTACCCTGATACATTACTGATTGTTGGTTACGCCAAAGCATCTCTCCCCTTCATCTTCAGGTCGACGAGCTAGATTCCTCGGGGGGTCAAACAGGGGGTTGCGTTGCACCTACAGATGCACGTGTGGGTGTCGGGTCTAAAGAAAGCCGACTGAATTGTTGATGTCGAGCGTTACAGCACCCTCTTACTGATTGTAGCGCCACCTCGGCGTGTATGAGCATGCAAAAAACTTGGATCATTTTGCATATCACATTACGCTGTACTTATTTTGCAAAGTTTACCGCGGTGTACTTAGCTTCCTTCTTGGGTCGCTATTTTCAATGTTCCTGAGTGTATTAAGCTAAGTAAGGACTGTAACTCATCACACACACGGTGGAGGGGAGGGAGCGCCGCCATTTTGAGGTATTTTGCTGCGTATCGAGATTTTCATTTTTAGTATACCTTTTGAGACTGAGAAGCTACGATGTTCGTTTTTGTTTCAATCGACAGCTCTCATCAAAATCTATCGATTGTATATAGAACATTAGTGTAAAGTAGCGACAATGAATATAATGTGTTAAAATAAAAAAGTATTACTCATAATACTTAATGTTGGCATATATGCAGTGGCATAGCATGGGGGGGAGGGTGCCGAAGGGGCCACAGCGGGCATACGAAAGGGGCGGCGGCAAGCACTGCGATATTTAAATTCAAAAAAATATTTCTAACTCAAAATCGCGCCAGCATGACGAAACTGACGGCAATGAGTGAAAGCTTTAAAACACACACGGATACAGGAAGTTAGTTAGTAGCTATGCAATCGCATTCGTTTTTATGTTACTTAGGCTTCTGGCAACCGGTACTGTGTGAAGTCAATGATGCTCAAAAATTATTTTCAAACAAAAGAACTAAATATCTATCAATGTGCTCAAAAAATACATGCTTTACACACCGAATTAGAAGCAAACCGAGTGGAATTAGCAGATGATGCTTTAATATATGCCAAAAAGTTTATGTGAAGAGCTTGAAATTTCTTTTGAACCCTAAGACGAATCAGAGGAATCATATATTTGGCAGACGGTAGTAGAGATGTCCATTTCTCGTGCGAAGATGACTTGAGGCGAACAATGCTTTCTTCAATAGACAGAATAACAGCTGAAATCGAAAGATTCCAACAGTTGCAGAATCTAGTGCAAAATATGCTTTTTTAAGTGAAGTGATATTGAGCATGGACGAACTTAACTTAGATCAAGCTCCTCAAAACATTAATAAAGAAGAATTCTGACTTGAGGGCGTACTTCTACAAGGTTTTGTAGCTGCAACAGACCCAGGCTGTAAAAGAACTCATTAGGTCTGGCTCTCTGGGTTTATTAAAATATATTATTGAGTACAATTTTGAAGATGTCTTAGCAAACATTGTCATAATGTTGAGAATTTTTTTTTAACATCTGCCATCAGTAATGCCAGTTGCAAGAGGAGCTTTCTAAGCTAAAATTAATCAAACATTGTCTCAGATCGTATATGTTCACGTTAAGGCTAACAAATTTAGATGTTCTGGTAATTGAACATGACATACATTTCGATATTGACTATTTTATAAAAGATTTTGCTATGAAAAAGGTACGAAAAGTGCATTTCTAATCAATAAAAAAATTTAAAGCTACTTTTTTTTACTTTTACTAATTTTCTCGACTAATAATTAAAATAGAGAGGCGACAAATATTCGGTTGGCCCCAGGCGGCGAAAGCCCACGCTACGCCACTGCCTATACACATCAAAAAGCCAAGTTCAAATACAGAAATCGTGTACCATTGGAAAGGGCGTCTCAAGAGCAATCAAATGGTACCAATAAAACACCATATGGGCAGTGCTGCTAACGTTAACGAATGAATGTGACCGAGCAGATCAACAACGAAGTACATCTGTAGCTGGAGCAGTTTAAATTATGCAAATGGATGATGAAATCTCTTCTATATTGACACCGGACTGTGTAGGCATCGATTGTGAACGATGGTCATTTATGAAGACACATTGGGAAGCAGCTAGTTTACGTTTCACTATGACGTTTGCCAACAATCCATTCGGACATAAGTGATCGATAAGTGTGTGATAGTCTATGGTTTCCAGCACTCATTGAAACCAACAAAAGAAAACACTTACCCCTGCTAAATAATACTTTTCCTGAAGAGCTAGGGGCTGACTTTAAAATGTGTGCTACGCGTAAAATCTCACTGGACTCTGACAAAGTTTCCATATTGTCATGTTCGAATGGATTTGTGTATCCACCTAAGCAATACAGGTTGCTCGCATTAGATCCCATTAGTGATCATCTAGTACTACCGTGACTATCATTCATGCAGATACGTTGGTTGCGATGCCATCAATGTACCCTGGATGTGGACACAAAGGCGCAGCATCTACCGAGTCAACTGGACAATGATCAGGTGTTCAATGTTAACATACAGAAGAACATGATACATAAATCTACTTATCCAAGCGGCATGGTCATAAAGTCAGTGGTAAGAACTTGGCTACAATTCTTACTTGGTTAATCATTCTGTAAGCATTACAAGATTACAGTATACTGGGATTCATTTCATGCTAACACAATAACCAGTTGTGTGGCAGCCAACGGCATCAGAGACGATCCGATCGAGTATCTACAGAAGTGCACCGGAGTCGGAAGTTCTGCTTGTAAGGCAAAATTTAGCAATCAGGACTTCGATGGAAGATTCCATGCCAGTGAATGTGCATGGTTTTGATGAGATAATCTAATAATACTGCTAAGCACAGACAAATTGCATCCATATCATCGGGTTGTATCGGTATCATCATCAACTCGCAAAGCGGTGGAGTCACAATATATCGCAACATTAATAGCTTTACTGATTGTAATAGAGTTAACATTGACATTTCAGAAATTAACTTGGGAATGAAAGACACAAAGATTGGCTATGTCTGCTTAGTAAACGTAAAGGTCAATGGCATCTTCAAATTCATTACTCTGGTGTGTACATCCATTCGGGCACAGCGTTAACAGAAATTAAACTCTTTATATTGCGATCTCTATTAAAATATTCCAAAAACTTTGCTAAAATTAAAACCCAATAAGATTGCAAATTTAGCTATTCTGGCAAAATGAACATGACATACATATTGATATTGACAATTGTATAAAAGATTTTGCTCTGAAAAAAACACAAAAAGTGCATTTTAAAAGGTGATGGCGGGCCATTAGTTTAACACCTTACATGACATCTAGATGGCGTTGGCTATTCGAAATTTTTTGGCACAAATATTTGTCTCAAGACTCCCAAGATGGGCAATAAATTTCTCTCTCGGGTAACCTTTTCAATGAAATTTTTTCCCCTTCAGCGAAAGGGAACACGCGGGGGCGAAGGGAGGGGTGACAGTCGTAAAACTGGTAAAATAAATGTTAGCTCTTTTTTTTTTTTTTCTTTTTCGGGGGAGGGGGTTAACGCAGCAGAGTGAATCACCACCATGAAAGACTTCATTTCTGGACATTGGTCAATCGTCAAACTTTTTCAACTCTTGGAATCCCTAGAACTTTGTAACATGTTTTCAGAGGAATCCCCTTTCCTCGCTGAAGGGAATATATCTTAAAATAATATTTAAAGTATATAGATAAACATATATTTTGATATTATATGTAAAGACAATTTAAAAAATATTATATATTTTTATTAAAATTTTTATGATGTAATTTTTAATGTTATTTACTCATTGATAATATAAATTTGTGACCCAAATGTCACCTACGCATGCATTATACTTAGTAACTGAGATATGTGTTCACAATTTTTACACAAACTATCGACGTATAAGCTTTTTGAAATTATCTGCAGTAGCATTTCATATTCCGTGTTCAATTCGTTTTTGTATTTTTTGTTTTGTTGCCTATCGCGTTAAAAGTATTTTCACTTTCTAAATACATTTTGTTAATGGCATGAAAATGTTCATATGTGTGAGAATTCTCCGTATATGGCATGATTGGTAACTAAGATATAGGTTTCAGCTTAAATTTAAATTTTTAGCATCGAATCTGTTCATATGTCGATAAATTTTTTATCTTCTTCATTATAGGTGTTTTTCCCCACAAATGTAAAAAGGTTTCAAAATATTGTACTCTTAACTAGTATAAAATTACTTTGTGTGAATTCGGGATAGCAAATAATAGTATATTCACAATCTACTGCATAAAATAAAGTTTTAAAAATTCATTTATTATATTACAATAAAAGTTAAAAAGATCTTTAGATAATTGTGGCTAACCGAATTTCATGAGAACATAAATCCATTTTGCATACATATTTGTAATTTTTCTTTCCCATTTTTTTTTATTGGGACTCGTGGAATGCAGTTTGTCGATCAATTCTCTAGATAAATGATGTACAGAACGAAACTGTTTAATTTTTCCTGAACAAATGATTTTTAAAGGAAGAATAGGTAGGATTTAAAGCAATGAAAAATTAAATTTCACGTTTTAATGAACAAACAGTATGATACAATTTTACTTTTATACAATAGAACAGGGGTTGGCAACCTATTTCACGAGAGGTACAATTCTCAGTGGTACCCTGAATTACTCAACAAATGTGTCAATTATTGAGAGCATGGAAGATGATAAATTTATAATGGTCCTTATTATACGAAGAACTCCAGAATTATGGACAATTGCGAAATTTCGAAAAATCGGGAAAGATATCTCCGAAACATAAATTTATAGCTATTTTTGTGTGAATTATTGGATGTCATTGCTGGTGAGATTTGATTGTTTGAAAAAGATCGTGTTGCATCTGCTCTCCGCTTTTGGTTGATTTCTGGAAATTGGAAATTAGAATTTTCAGATTGCCAACGCCGGGAGCGTTTATACTAGTATGAGAAAGAAAAGGAAATCCATGATGAAATAATAAAAAATCTCAACAACCTCAAGGGGAATGAACGAGATGCCTACGCCAACCAGACTTGGCTGGGTTAACACCCAGAAACAGGTTGGCTGACGTAGTGGCATGAATGAAGGAAGGACCAGGAAGAAAATCCATCGTCAAAATATGTACATGGAGGGGAGGTGACAGCCAGAACTGACCCTATTTCGATTTGCAGTAGAGCATTTGATGTTGTAGATGTTTGAAATTAATGTGTATTTGTTGTTGAGTTACGGCGGTTTGAGCGGTAGCTGCCATTTTGCTGTGGCATAGGCGTATTTCAATTTAGGATGTGGATAAGAGTGAACATTGTTTGTGCTCGAATTATTGGATTGTCGTGATTTTTCAATAGATCTGAAAGATTCCTAGCTAACTTAGTAATGTAACTAGAAATCGGCTCCATGTGTAGGTCGTAGTGAACTAACATCATTTCTAACGTACCAAGGCGTTAGTGATGAGTCAGGAATATTTTGTTTTGGATAACTTGGATTTTTCTCATGTGGGTGGCAGCCGCTGCTCCCAGACAGGAGGCGTATGTTATAATTGGGCGCAGAACTTGCTTGTATAGAATGACTTTGTTTTCAAGGGAAAGTGGAGAATTCACTCCCTACAAAGGGAGATAGCCCAAACGAATTCTCCCAAATTTTCTGACGATCGATATGCTTTTTTGTAAGTTAGGCGGCTATCCATGTGTAGACCCAAGTAACGAACTACGAGACCCACTGTATGTTGTCTTCAAAAGAGTGAGTTGAAAAGGGGGATCAATAACTCCCCATTTTCTGAATATAATTGCTTGAGACTTGTCAACATTAATTGCAATTCTCCATTGTGTGAGCCAATCTTGTAACTTGTCAAGGAAGTTTTGCATGTTTTTAAGTGTGTATTTGAGCTGGGTACCTTGCGTAAGCATGGCGGAATCATCCGCGAACAGGCAAGTACTGACGGTGGGGTGTTCTGGGAAGTCGTGTGTGTAAATGTTGTATAAACTGGGGGACAGGGAACTACCCTGGGGGTTCCACTTTGAATAAGTCCATTAGTAGAAAGTGTGTTATTTTACACGGACCCTAAAGGACCTGTTGTGTAAATAATTGTGAATAATTTTAATTAAATATCCAGGGAATTTGAGTTTGATGAGTTTGTATGTGAGGCCATCATGCCACATCTTGTCGAATGCTCTCTTAACATCTAAGAAAACACCGACAGTGTAGAATTTGTTAGCGAACCCTTCGTTTATAATATTCGTAACTCGTATAAATTGGTGTGGCGTTGAATGGCCCTCCGGAACCCGCATTGTTCCAGGGTGCAATCTAGCTTGTGGCTTTTTGCAGTGTGTTTGAATTTTTTTTAAGATTATTCTTTCGAAAACCTTAGCAGTGGTACTTAATAAAGAGATCGGCCTATAATTTTGACTAAATTTATGGTCTGATTTGGCTTTGGCAACATAACTACGTTTGTTTCTTCCACTGTGTCGGAAAGTGATTTTTAATGAGGCATTGATTGTAGATTTTGTTAAGTGTGTAATAGCATTTTAAAGTTACATTTAAGTGCAATATTTGGAATATGGTCGGGACCCGCAGCTGGTTGATTTCGAAGGGCAAGAAAAAAAAAAAAATTCTCTCTGTGTGTGTAGCGCACTTCCTTCAATCCTCCCCTTTCTCTGCAAGGGAAGAGGGCCACAGGTCTTTACGACTGTGAAACGAAATACTTGTTCTTTTGGGGCGGGGAGTAAAATAGTGTTGAATCTTGACCATGAGAGATCTAAAATGGCTTTTTCTTACTTTTCGACTCATGGATTCTGATAATTTGTTATGAATGCTTTACTCATTTCTAACTATGGAAAAAATCCCATGTATTTTGCAATCTAAATTTTAGAGCTGTTCTTGTTTTAAATATAGATTTTACCGTCAAATGTCTTTAAAATGTCAATAAGTTGTCTTCGTCCTTGATTATATAGGTGTTTTTTATCCACAAATAAAAAGTTCATTTTCCATTAAAACGATTTAGTTGTGCAAAAGCAATGTATTAACGTGAATAAATTTGTTTTTGTTGGTCCATTTACAGTAAACAATGGAATGTTCACAATCTAGTAGGCACTACATATATAAAGAAAAACGATTTAATATTTTATAATGGAATAATAAATGTTTCTAAAGGAAATGTTACAAAATAAAAATTGTTCTTATGTACAAAAAAAAAAAAAAAAAAAATGTTTCGAAATTTCCAATTGGGTTATACACTTTACACCTGTATTACATTATTAAAGGTTTAAAGGGGAAACAATTTTGAATAGAATTTTCTTTAAAAAAGTAGTTATATATATATATATATATAAATATATATATATAAATATATATATATAAATGTTATATATATATATACTTATAATATATATATATATATATATATATATATATATATATATATATATATATATAAATGTTAAAGTTAAAGGTTATCAATTTTGATATTTTTCTAGATAGTATGCAGCTATTTCATTAAAAAACTGGTTAATTATGGTTTTGACCATTATTTTTACATATAAATATTTTCAAATTCAAAAAATATTTTTATAAGAAATAATACGTAAATGAAAATAAGCATTACAAAATTATTTCATGTTCAGCAAAAAAAAAAAAAAAAAAAAAAAGAGAAGAAAGAAAGAGAGAAAGATATTTTTGAAATTAAAATTTATACTTTTATAACTTTAGAGAATGATTAAAATATCATTATAAAGGGAGGAAATAGGCTGGCAATTAATTATCAAGCACAATTAATCAAGCATATAATATATAAACATTGCCTTTATTTTCTAAGAAATTTATGTTTATTTAATGAATATGTCAATAACAATTTTTCAATTTTGGAGCATGGCTGGTAACAAAATAATAGTTTCATTCTATGTAGGAATCAAATAAATTATTCTTCCTCTCTTTCTGTTTTAGTACATAGGAAAGAAATTGGAAACTTTATTGCTTTTGTACTTTTCTTTCTAAAGACTTCGGACCAACAAGTGTTTTCCGGTCCCCTCTGAAGTGAAATTCCCATGAGATATTATACATCGTGGGGTGGATGACCAGAGTACTTAGCTCTTCCGAGCTATAACCCTCTCGCCATTAGATTCGATTGTTATGACTCTTACATTTTTTTAAATAATAGTACTTAAAAGTAAAAATTTTTTTAAGGACAGTAATAGAAATAAAAAATTTAAAATTAAAGAATGCATTAAGTGCTTGAAAAATACCATGAGATGTTGACCTCATGACATGGCCAAGATCCTTTGAAAGGGGCTAAACGGTATTGTGGCTGACAAACGGCAAAAGTAATTTATCATATAGTGATTATACTGAGTAACAGATTGTTTTTAAACAATAATTTATGGTAAATAGCTTTGTAATAATTAGATTGACTTAAGTTTTCTAGTGGATAGATTCAATATCTCCCCCCGAAAAAAGGTATAAATTGCTCTTAACTGATTATGATATTTCCTGAGAAAATGAATGGAAAAAATAAGAAATGTAAAACTTTTTTTTTAACATTTGAAAATCGAGCAATTTGATCCACAATTCGAGATAAAAAAAATCAAACATTATTAATTATAACAGTTATATTTTTCCTTCGTTTATAAAATAAATCATTCATTTTAAAGTCTTCCAAAATTAAAAATTATGAATATTTGGGTTTAAAAATGAAAACACCGTTTAATTATTTAGAAAATTAAGTGTTTCAATTTTTTAAAAAATTAGTGTTTTTAAAAGTTTATTCAGCAGATATATCTTTTTTCTGAATGCTTTACTTTCTAATTCAAAAATGAACTAGTAATAAAAAATCAATATTTTAATTATAGTAATAAAAAAAAAACTCCAATGAGCAATAAATATATGTTCATATCGTAATGCCCAGCATATTTCTTTTCCATAAGAATTCATAATAAAATTTTACTACTTAAAATTTTTATCATACATTTAACTAAAATGGATAAAATGTGAATTAACATTAATTCTAAATTTTATATGTGTAAAATGTAATGCGCAAAGAAAATCCCAACTTCTATTATGTTAAAAATTTAGTCAAGAACTTGATCAAGTTATTGAAAATGTTCAATGACAGAAAATGCCAGACAGCATTTTTTTAATAGAAAAAGAAGCAAAAATTTAAAGATAGAGAGACTTTAAAGTCGCGATATTGCCATATTTATTCGAATCTAAGCCGCACTTTTTTTCCTGATGCTTAGGCTACAAAAAATTCTGGCAGCTTGGATCGAAGATGAAAAAAGTTTTTAATGCTGGTAAAAAGTAAATTAATTATTCATTTTATTAATTCACCTTTATTATTTTTTATTTCGTTTAGTTAATGATTGAATATAAACGTCATATTGATCAGCTACACGAGGGCTTTTGGTGACGAACCTCGTAACTTTGAACCATAGTCAAGTGACGAGGGCGACACCTGAGCTTGCACCTCCATCTCCTAACTACCACACCAATGAGAGGACGTTTGAGCCTCAGATTTAACGTTCATAGCTCCCCTACACGACAGAATTTCTACAGCGGTACTAGGCTCGAACTCATGATACGCCAGCCACGAGTACGTTACCTTGACCACTAGGGTATCGCAGCCACTTTTCATTCCGTAAATATATCATATATCGATAATATATTTTGCGCTATTTTTCACAAAAATGTGCTGAGAGAATTTGGGGGTGCGGCTTAGAATCTGAACATAATTAATTGAAAAAATAAGTTTCTATTAATTAAATTAGAAAACAATATTTTGTGTTGTAATTGTTCCAATGGTTTATGTGAAGCCAAAAGTTTTCGTCAAATATAAAATCGATGGGAAATTTTTTGTTAATTAAAAGAAAATAATATAATAATAATAATTGCATTACAATAACTAAGATTAAAATTTTAATTTGAGTAAGTAGTAACTTGTGTTCTTATTGTGAGTTAATTCACAACTTCGATCTAGTATAAAAGTAAGTATACTTTCATTCTTCGTTAAGTCATTTCGCAGAATTTAAATATTCTTACAGACATTCCTTCAATAACAAAAAAAAAAAAAAAAATCTAAGCAGTATAATTATAAACGATTTTTTAAAGCACACCCATGCAGAAAATATTTAAAAACTTTTCCTAAATCGGAAAGTTCGTCAGATTTGAGATATTTAAATCTCTGTACATCACATAAACCTTTTCCATTGTCCACTATTTTGCAAGTTACCATAATTTCAGCTGGCGACTATATTTCAGAAAGATATCGCCAAAAATAAGTATTCGTAGCCAAGAATAAATTCGCTTTTCAAACGATGGTGGTGCCATCTGTTTGAGATAGTCCTAACTACGCCAAAAATAATTCCCGAGAATGAACTTAAAATTTTAAAAAAGTTAATTAAAGAAAAACATAAAACCTAATTCTGGCTACACTAGTCCAAAGAGGGAAGCTTGCTTTCTTATATACTATTTAATTCTACTCTAAAAAATTTTTTTTTTTTCTGTTAAAAAATGTCTTTTGCGTTTTCCACCTCCTATACTTTAACATAGAAAAGTCAAATTTCATTTTGCAAAAATGCTGAAAACTGTGTAATTTTCCAAAAATCAAAATTCAAGAAACACTATCCTTTAAACAATTATTTTCTTTATATCCATAAAAAATTTTATTATTATTGGAGCTTTTTCCTGCCCACAAATGTCTTTGCCGTTTCATCCCTATCCTTTAACATTGACCGAAAACAGCCTTAATCAAAAAAAAATTTAAAGATTCTTTTTTTTTTTTTTTTTTTTGCTCTTACTAATTTTCTTGACTAATAATTAAAATATAGAGGCGGCAAATTTCCGGTTGGCCTCAGGCAGAGAAAGCCCACGCTACGCCACTGACCCTATTGATTGAAACATAATTCATTTTAATAATTTAATAGTTTCATTTTTTCGAGAGTTCAATAAAAAATTATCAATTTTTTTATTGCATATCTTTTCCCACTTGATTGACTAACAGGAAAGTTACATTTACAATTACAAGCATAAAAAGCATTGAAACTATCAGAAAAGAAAGAAAGTTTTACCAATTCATCAGATAAATACCTCATCTGATGCTTCATTGCTTTTTTTTAGCAGAAAGCCAAACTCTTTGTCTACTGACAAATAAAATTCAAGAACTTAAAATCTGTTTTGATTGCTTTAATTGCAAGATATGGTCTCCAGCCCACACCTTTATGTATAAAAAAAGCACCAAATTGTACATATCTTAAAATCTGCCTTTTTTCTCTCTTTGTTACATTAAAAGTGCCTTACTGATCTCAAAATAAATACATCTTTAATGTATATTTTAATTTAGCCAACCATTGAGCATGGTGAATTGGTTCTAGTGCTTTCAAATCCAATGTATTTTGCTGGTGGACATTCAAGAAAATCAGTGTGTTCGACAAAGTGGTATAACGTACACCCCTGCAAATCCTGCATTGTGTGGGGGGGAGGGGAAGCCGGACTCTAGGAGGCCCAAAGCCTAACTACAATCTTTTGTTAAATCCAAATTGAGGGCAAAAACCTGACTTTGCAGGAGGACCTAATATTCTCCTTCATGCAACTGGTTTGTTTGCAACCCTAAGGTGTCAGGTGAAATTTGGGACATATTACAAAAATCATTAAGTTTATTTGTTTATCAATTTACTATCAAACAAGATTACAAAACGCAGGAGCAGTCAAATTAGACGGCTATCTTAAATTCCAGAGACAAATAATAAAAACACTTAACTGAGGTGATCTGGTGAATCCCCGCCCCAATCAACTTCGGTCTGAAGGTTCTTAACATAGAACACCAAGCAATGGAGTAACGTACACCGCACAAACCCCAGCTCTCTCAAGGGGGAGGGCAAGATTCTATGATGCCCACTGCTTCACTGACGTCTATGGTTTTGGGCCCAAAATCTGACTTTGCAGGAGGGCCCCAATGTTCTCCGTTACACCCCTGGTTCAGCAAAAGTGCTCTTATTAATCATTCCTGTTATAAGATTTAGCTGTTTCTATAAAATGTTTTAAAAAATGTGACACGTGGTTCTGCAAATCCCTTTGTTTTGCCATTTAGTTTTAGTGCTCTATAATTATTCCTCAGGGCAATTATTCAAAACTGCCTTGAATTTTTAAAGATTGTGAATATCTCGAAACTTGAACAAAATACACATATAAAGAATGTTTTTACGAAGATTGATTCCATTAATGATGCTGTATGAAGAAAATCAGAGAAGTTCACATTTAGGTAAAGAAACAGAATCCATTTAAACTACCATTGCTTATGCTCATTGTGTCAAAGCATAAAGCTTGAACCAATTCTGAGATAATCCCCTTTTTAAGTACATTCTGTCTAGTTTTAGCAGTCAGTTTTGCCACTCCACACACAAGGAACTTATTAATACCATCCCCAAACACAGATGATAGATCAATTTTTCAACATCCAAAAATTTCAGGGATCCCAGTGAATCCCTAGAGGAAAATTTGGTATGAATTAAACTTCTATCAGTTATTACATGTATTAATCATTACTTTCTTTCAGGAGAAATGAATCTGCAGAAATGCAAGTATAACTTTTATTATCTGGTCTCATGTATGCAGTTTTATTTATTTTTATCCTTCAAATTTTATAGTTTTGAAAAGAAATAATATATATAGTAAAAAGTTACAATATATCAAATGGAACTTGAAGAATCTATTTTAGTGCATCAGTTTTAACTGCAAATATTGTTACGAATTTTGTGTAAATAGTGGATGTGTAAGGCATTTATATTACTGTTATATTTATTTTATGTGTTAAAATAGTAATATTCACAAGCAATGCTGTCCCTTTGTGATGATCCCCTTGGACCTCACTTTGAGAACGAGAATAAATAGGAGTCAGATAAGAACCAGTAGCCATTTTTATAAACAACTTTCTTTATTTGGTTATCTTATCCAAATAGAATCAAAGACTTATTAACAAATATATCTAACTAGTATTATGAGGTTTTAAAGGTAATATCCTTTAAATTAACTTAAATAATTAATGATCTAATTAATTAACGATTAGAATATCGATCACGCAGAGATTACCACAATAAGAGATCCCAGAATTATATTCAATGTTCTTATTGAACATTTAATTTTAATCTCATTCATAATAATAAACCTTAATGAGACTTTAATTAATATTTACCACACTGCAATTCAGCTCAGCTTTTCTCTGAGATTAAATTATCCAACAAGAAATCTTCAATTTAACTTCACTATAACTTTCTGCTTCAATCTCTCTCTCCTACTGCTCTAACTTTACTATTCCGTTTGACTTAAATACTTTATCTAATCTGCATAACAAGGAATCCTGTCCTCCTTTTGGAGTTGATTGGAAATAGGTAGGGAATTAAATTTCCCTAAAAAAGACGACTCAGAAGGTTAGTGATAAAGTTCCGTATAGATTTGTCACACCTTAGGCTATAGTGGAAATTCAAAGAGAACTTGCCGATGGAGCCAAGTTGGCATCATTTTTGGCAGCGAATTTGGTGAGTTCAGGACCCTCTGGATTCTTCTAGAAACTTGTAGAGAAATCCACTAATTTCAAGGTCTTTGACACAAGCAGAATTTCTCTAAAAGTTTCCCCCGGGCCTATGAATAGAGATGCTTACCGAAACGAGAGTCAGTCTTGATTCAACTGTGATTGTTTTGACCGTGATTACCAATTAGCCCCGCTGTGCTTGTGAATAATCTTTTACATACTTGTATTTTTGACAATGATAATTGTATCTGAGTGCTGTTGAAGGTGTGAAGACCTAAGATTTACTCTGTGGATATTGCTGCTGAATCCTGTATTTCAAGAATTGGAATTTGGACAATAAATACGCATCGCTTTTAAAGAACTTATTTTTCTTTGTGAATGTTTTGCATAAAATCTTCGAACCCCAATGAATGTAACAATATTTTAATTTTAAAAACTAAATTCTTAACATGCAATTTTTCTCACACACCACAGTTTCCTGTCTAGCATTAAAACACCTTGAAATACAAAAAACCTTTATACTTTTACAAAAGCTAATGTATTTCTCATAAAAACTAAAATAAAAACATTTTAAATAAAGTTTTAATAAGAAAATGTATTCATACATATAGATATCAAAAAGGAAAAGCTTATAGGTTAGTTACAAGATAATACAGTACGTCCTTCACACTTTATAGAAACAATTTCATAATTCATTTTCTCGTTTGCATCATTTTGAGATAAAATTTTGGAAACTTCAGAATCATCATCTGCTAAGGTTTTCCTTTGATTGGAATGTAAAATTAAAGGTTTATTTTAAAAATGGCTCCTAAAAATGATATATGGCTCCAAGGTTACATAATTACGCTTTTCAAGGGGAAATATCCAGATCAACAAATTAAAAAACTGTGTAAAAATCTCAGTTAATGCATTTCAATCAAAGGTATTTCTATTATATTAAATTTGAAAGAAAAACGTGTCTAGTAGAAAGTAAAAAATGAAAACATTACTACAAACTTCATAGGAGATCTGTTGTAACACAGGTAACTATCAAGAAAGTGAAGTCTCTGATCCTAAAAAGAATATCCGACTGAAAGATTCACCGCATCACAACTAAGAATGTCTTCTGACACATTAAGTAAAATCCTTCATAAAGATTTAAAGTTAAATAAAATGTCTAAAGCTTAAGTTCATCTATTTTTGCCGAAGCATATTTCTGAGAGAAAAACAAATCATAGAAAATTATTTGAAAGCCACCTAGCTGCTGCAAAATGGAAATTTGTGGTAACACTCGATGAGGCTTGGATATAATTAAGTGATTGTAATAAAAGATCAATATTCTATTGCTCAAATGACGGGAATGACTGTACGAAATGGCTCTTCGTCAGTGTACAGAAAAGTTCCCAAAGGGATTCATGATTATTGCAGGATTTTGTTTCAACAGCAAATTAAAAATCAAAAAAGTCTCAAGCGAAGCCAAAAGTAATTTCCTCTACTATCAGCAGAATCTACACTATTAAAATTCGAAGGTAAACAAACTTATGCGACTGATCGTATGACTAGGTGTATCTTCTCACCAACCGCATGACGCAGAAACTCGCCGAAGATACCAAAAGATCGGGAATTATCCAAGGAATATGTTTTGACCATTTATATTCCAATATTGCAATTAGTTAAAAAGATATTAACTAAAAATCTTAAAATGCATAATTATTGCCATTTTTTTCCCGCCAGGCAGCGAAGTTCCAATTTTCGGACCTTTTTTATTATTCCAGACGTTTTTAAAACAGGACCAAGGGCGTAGCTACCACCGTATCAATGATACGGGGGCCCTAAGTTAAAAGGGCCCAACATGTGTAAGCAAAACAATCCTAAAATGTTAAGGGGCCTTCAAAAGGACCCCGAAGGGATTTTGATGTAGGGTCCCCTCAGGACTAGCTATGACAGAGAACAGGACCTAATTTTTTTTTATGAGACTCAGACAAAAATTACAGAATCAGAAATATCATTTACTTCGCCATGATACAGTATAATTTAATTTACAAAATAATGATATTTTCTATTTTTTACGATTTTTCTCAACATGAGTCAAAATCTATACGTTTTTATGAAAATGATTTCTAAATCGTTCCAATTGCATTTTCTTTCAACTTAATGAAATGAAATTCTACACTAAAAAACATGCTTTTCTCTTTTAGAATCAGTCATTTAAAAAATAAAATGTCAAACACCTTTTTTTTACGATTTTGCAAAAAATATTCAAAATTTTATTTAAATATTTAATAGCTTCTTTATTTATCAAAATAATCTCACGGAACTTTTTTTCCATGTGTAGAACGATTTATCCGTAATCTGTACATAGATTGAAAAAAATTAACTTAAAAATTGTGTTTTTTTTTTAAAATTGTGTCTTTTGTTTCCCCTTTTATCGAGAAATATTTAAGCATTATTTTTGAAACATTTTTTGTTTAAAAATTACCATTGTTAGCAATCGATATATGAAGTTTGAAGACATTAACTTAAAAATGAAGCCCGAAAAAAAATTAAAACTTTAACAAAAAATGCAATTTGACAATAGCCCAGGGTTTGGCGACGAAAACCTGTTTGGTGCCAAACAACTCTTTTCCACTCAGCCCGTCATCTTTGATGAAAGGTTACACTAGAAAAGAAGGTGCACCTATAAATATTGAAAATCACCAGATTTGGCAAAATTGAATATCTCTTCCTTTTATTTTAAAGATCTTTTCACTACTTTTCCCCTGAAGATTTCGCTGCGTAATAGTTTAAAGTGCTTGATTACTGATGGTTGTACCTTGGTTCAGAACAATATTATTGCTTAATTTTTATGATTTTTTAAAAAATACTCAAAATTTTATTCGCACATTTAATAACTACGTCAGCAATTTTGTAATTGGAAAGATAGTTTATTTCGTCATGATACAGTATTTTTTTTACAAAAACAATGATACTTTACATATTTTATGATTTTTTCTAAAATGAATCAATATCAATGTGTTTATATGAAAATGATATTAAAAATCTCATACTTTGATCTTTTAGAGTTAGTGATTTAAAAAATAAAATGTCAAAAACTTTTTTAACAAATTTTTAAAAATACTCAAATTTTAAATACTTAATAACTACTTATCAAATTCGAAATTTTTATAACTTCTTCATTTGTAAAAATAATAGAACAAAACTTTTTTCTGTGCATCGAACATTTCAAGAAAATGCTCACAATTTTAATTCAACATTTAATACAGTTGTGAAATTTTGTAATTATAAAAATTTCTACTTTTTTCAGCATACAACTATTTTTAAAAGATACATTTTTTTCGTTTCTGGGGCCTAAAGAGTTACAAAGTGGTGAAAATTGAATATTTGTAAGTCCTGTTCAAACACTCAAGGCTCCCAAATACTGTGAGGAGGAGGGGAGGGAATTTCCATGACAATATGTTATGCATTTAAAAATGTTCGTGCAATGCAGGGGAAATAAACCTGTGACAAAGAAAAAGAAGTGAAAAATTTTGAAACAAAGGGAATTTTTAAGTTATACACTGGTTAAAGCCAGGCAACACCATTTGGGGGGGAGGAGGATCGAAGAGAATCATTTTGAAAAAGTGTATTAGAAGTGCTAATTTTGTGAAGGGAAAGGGAAAATTTTAAAAGTAGAAGCCTGTGTAATGCGGGCCATGCAGCTAGCATTTAAAACCAACTTTGAAGAAGAAATCCCAACTTTACATGGAAAGGATATTCATAAAATTGAGCTTCATATGAACAAAGCCTCTAGTCACACATCTAAGTCAACTGCCACTTAATTAGAAAAGAAAGAATCAGAAATAGAAATAAAGTGTATCCCATTTAATGAAATACTGCGTAAAATCTCACCCTACCCCTCTCTGCTATGGACTTTTGTGCTTTTGGTTTATTAAAATGAGCCTTAGGAAAACGACATTCAAGAACACTGGAAGGGACTTGGAAAGTGGTTCCAGAGGTATAGAATAAAATTTGCATGATAGTACTAAGAAAAAGTTTACTTTCATGAAAAATTCGTGCTAGGGCTGTTGTCAAGAATCATGGCTATGAGATAGAAGCAAATTTTTACAAAAATACGGTACTTATTGATAAAAATTAACAATAAAAATTATTTCCATAAAGTGTGAACGACATTCTGTATAAGGATTAAGCTTTGGATAAAATATTAAAATTAGTTAAGATATACATTCTATTGGCAAGAATAAAACGTATACATACGCCTTAGACTCTAATTTCTCAATTTTTTTCAATTCTCTCTCGCTGACATGACGATTAAGATCAGGCTCATTTTGAGATTCTTTTGGTTTCTGTAAAAAAATAAAAGTATTTAATTTACACATGAACCTATTTTGTATATAGTGTTTATTTACCATGAATTAAAAATTAAATTTCACTCTCTTTGAACACTTCTTAATTTCCTTTCAGAAAAATAACCATTACAATTCTGACATTTCCAAAATCACTTCATATTTTTAGGGTGATGCTTATTTTTCCTTTCTCTTATAGTAAGAATTCACTAAATTATATTTTTAGTATATAAAGTGAGAAGTACTCTCTAGATGCACATATGATTAAAAATTCAATTAAAATTCCTAAATAACTTTGCTAAAAAGCAATGAAAAGTAGCTAAATCATTCATGGTAATTTAAAAATATACAATAAAGTAATTGTACATTTTCTAATTAAAGTGTCTAGTAAAATCTTAGCCCTAGTAGTGGGTGTTTAAAATATGGCTAATGATCTATTTTTAAATTGAAGGCATAATTATTAATTTAGAAAGTTCTTTAAATTATTACAGTTGTGTGGTCTACCTCGTAAGAAGAATTATTGCAGTACTATTAGAAATGAATATAGCTACTAAAATGTAAATAATATTCAAAGAAAATTCAGAATAATCCATACATATTTCAAATATCTGAAAAGCTTTTTGATTAATTAAAAATACAATTTTTAAGCATGCGTGATGTACCCGTTCTTTCTATAATTGCTGAGAAAGTACACCGACAAACAGAGAAAAGGTCCACTCCATTTCCCCAATTGCTGGAGAAAAGTTGCTTAAATGGATGGTCGAGAATTCTGACTCCTGTCCCCACCTTAGAGTCCGAGGATTGGAATGGCCTCCGGCCTGAGTTGGGCTTCAGTTTCCCACACATCTCAGACAACAGCATGTCTGGACATTGTGCACCGTAAAGATCCCAAGCTCTGAGGTGCCAGGAGACAAAAGAAAAGCGCGAGAGGGACGTGAAACAAGGCATTAAAAAGGAGAGCGAGAGGAATTACAGGAAAGACCATGAGTGGTGGAGAGAAAGGGAGTGACAAGAAGCTAGGTCGGTGTGGAATTACTTAGTCCTGTAGTTCAGAGGTCGCCAAAGTGGTGGTACGTGGACCACTAGTGGTCCGCTGGCTACCGGATGATCTCAGAAAATGTTGGAATATACTAACTCATCATGTTAAGTTTTGTTTTAAGATGCATTGATTGTGTTCTTAGATCACATTTTTTTTATAAATATGTTTAACACTTAAAAAGTCTTATTAGTGGTCCGCGTGATTTAAATTATGAATTTAATGGTCCATTGAGGTCAAAAAGTTTAGCGACCGCTGCTCTAGTTGGCCCGTGACAGAAGAGCGGAAAAAAGCGAGTGGCAAATGAACTTGGCATGGAATTGCCCTGTGGCTTGACTATTTCTGAAAAGCAAAAGTGACTAATGAATAGTGGACAGTTCAGATAAATTACTGGACAATATATCTCAAGAATTTCACAATTTAATAAATATTTCTTAAACGAGCTGCATGAAGACTTTACACATGTAATTAAATATTTTCTTATAATTAAAATTACAAAAAATAAATCAATGCTCAGAAGGAGTGAAAAACAGAATGTTTCTCAAGTTTGGCACTCTCTGTTATGATAAATAACAATTTCATACTCTTTAAAAAACTTTATTAAATTCTGGTAAGGTTATAGGAACCATGAAGCCCAAAACAGCAAAAAATATAAAATACCCAAATTCTGGCTTAAATTAGTTGCTACAAAAAAGGTGTTCTTAAAAATATCATAGGTTTTACCAATCTGATATTAAAATTAAGAGTGCTATTTTCAAATAAAATTAATTTTAATGCCATTTTCTGTCACTGTTAGCAAGATTTTTCTATCATTTTGCTACAATGAAAATATGAAACAAAGAGACACAATAAGCTTTTCAATATGGTACAGCAGCTCTTATGACAAAACATGTGGTTGGAAGCAGGCAAAAATTGAAACTGGAGGAGTATGGTTAACTGTGTGTAGTATTATTCTTCAGATGAATTGTGTGTGGTTCTCAAGATTTATAAAAGCCTCACATTTTATTTAATGCTGAAACGATTAGCTTACTTTTGTGCCATAGTATCAATGACTAATTTTTATCCTAGAAACAACTATAGATTGTAAAATTACTTCTGTTCATGTGGGCAACAACTCAGAAAAGCAGTCCCCAACTCATGGTATATATATATCTTTATATATAAAAAATACGTGTCGCAGTGTTTGTCCGCGATGGACTCCGAAACTACTCAACCGATTCTAACATAATTTTGCATATTGCGTGTCATTTCGTCCAACTTAAAATATAGAATAGTTTGAAAATAGAGGTAACAGATAGACTCTGAAAATAGAGATTAACAGATCAGTTTTAAAATATTGAAAAGGAGGACACTTTTCGAGGAAGGACAGAACTTGTAAAAGGAGGTCAGTTCGTCACCTTAGTAAAATGCTCTGCATTTTATATCTAGATTTATTTCAGATATTAAATATTCCTTTATCATTTTTAAAATATTGGGAATTCATTCTTTTGTGAACATGTAATTTTATAAAATAAAAAGAAAAATGTCTTTATTCTTTTTTACTTTGTTTCAAAAATTAATAAACATTAAGATAATTATTTTTTAAAACTGATTTTTATAATGATATTAATACTTATTACTGACAATTTAAACACCAATGACGCTGGGGGTTCCAGGGGGCCCAAAGCCTGACTGACACCATGTACATACACTTGCTAGAAAAAGTCTGTGTTCACGTACTATTGCTTACATGAACAACAAAATTTTTTTTCAAAACTGGAATCTAAAAAAAAATAAATTACATTTTATTTAGTCCATTTTAAATATCCAGAATAACAAAAGTAAATTTGGTTTGCCTTCATAGATTTTAAAATAAAGACAGGTTTGTAGCGATACTAACAAAAACCAAGTAAAAAAAGTCCGCGTTTACTGTTTTAGTAGTAATAATGAGCTATTTAGTAGCTGGTTGGACAACCTCATCATTTGAGAACCTCCTGAAGTCGTTTCAGCATTGAACTAACAAATCGTGTCAAATTTCTTCCGCGCTTATTTTTCTCCCATTGGTCCTTAAAGAATACTCTTCAGCATATCCTTGTTAGATACATTGTGTTGACAAATCTTACGTTCCAGAAAATCTCCTAGGTGTTCTGTAGGAATCAGATCAGATGACTGTGGGGCCCTGTGCAGTTGATTTGGGATATTATACAAGAGCCAAAGCTTCATAATCGCAGCAGTGTGCTTAGGATCGTTGTTGTGTTGGAAATTCAAACGATTATCCTAAGCCGAGTTTAGTGGCACTTTCCTTTAAATTGTTTTTTAGGACATCAAAGCAATCATATTTGTTCATAATTGATTCTATATACTCCAACTTGCCAACACCATTGCTCACCATGCACCGCACATTATGCTTTACTGTTAGTACTAAATGCTCTTTTGAAGATCTGTGCAAGGTTTTCTTGATACTAATTTACGAGCTTTTATGCCGAAGATGCAAAATTTGCCCTCATCAGAGAATATCAGACTTCCAGAACTACAGAGGCTTATGAATATGATCTTTTTCAAAAGCTATCCACTTAAGCCAGTTGGTCATTGAAATATAAGGCTTTCGACGTAACCACTAACTACGGTATCTGGCCTTTTTCAAGATTTTTCTTGCAGTATCCATCCAAATATTTTTGTTAAACTTCTCGTGAATGTCTGTTTGAGTTGCAGTCAAACACGGATTTTTACACCATTGATGACATGCTTTGTTTTTCTCTGCGAGTTTAGATAGACGACTTAAACAAGGCTTGGATGTGTAAACTCTTGTAGATTTAAAGTTATAAATAACATGCTGGATAGATGAATACTGCCATCCAACAGATCTGGCTATATCCTGACAACTTTTTCCATCTTTTCACAATGATTTTACACTCACTGGCACTAATTTCCTTCTTTTAATTTCCCTTGTCCTTGAATTGCTTTGTATATCACAAAAACGTAATTATTGCTCTACACATTTTCTTAAGCTATTTTACTTGATAAAAGAATGCAAAAACTCTGTTAACCTATAACGCCTGTTGATACAAATTCCAAGAATTAAGAATATTCAAATAGTGAACTATTTGCCTACTATTTGTGTGTTTTGCTACAAAACTCCTGTTATCCTAAGTAGTTTTAATTCAAAATTAACAAATTCTTGCATGCTCAATATTTAAATAATAGTAAACAAATTCATTAAATTTTGTTAGAAAAAAATTACACTTGCCAGAAAAGTCTGCGTACAAGTACATAACAAATATGCAAGAATGAAAAAAATCATATTTTAAGAATGATAGAAATTTCATAATTTTATTTATTTCTTACACAATTCAGTAACTTTTCATAATAATTTATGATACATATCACATGTTGTGTTTAAAATATAATAATCAAAATGATAAATAGCACAAATAGCTACCAGTAAAAGTTTGCGTACAAAAAAATTAATATAATGAATCCTGCAAATCAAACTTTAATTTACTTTTAACACGTACTTAGTTTTGTTAGACAAACTTTAAATATTGCATTTCGTACATTTTTGGAAAGTAAATTGTGTTAAATCCCAATGACTTTAAAAGGAAAAGAGATGACTCCTGAAGAAAGGATTATCATAAAACGTAGGAATTAAGGCAAAACTCTTCGGGAAATTGGCAAGAATGTGGGTAGAACACATTCCTCTATCCAAAGAGTGATCAATAATTACACTTCGTCAAAATCTGTAATCTCAAAGCCACGTTGTGGACGTCTATCTAAGCTGACTCTCCATGAAAAGAGTATGTCTTCAAGTCCATACGTCTGAATCCACGCATTAAGTGGATCTCAGTTTGCAAATAACATTAGAGATTAAAAAACACTTCATAAAGATACCATAAGAAAAATCTTGAAAAAGGCTGGTTATCATGGCCATATATATATATATAGCTCGTAAGAAACCCCACATATCAGCTGTGAACAGGTAAAAGCGTTAAGATTTCGCTAATGAGCATTGAAAAAAAGCCTCCACAATTTTGGGGAAAAGTACTATTCTCCGATGAGAACAAGTTTTGCATATTTGCCATAAAGGGCGTAAGCTGGTGTGGCAAAAACAAGGTACAGCTCTTGAGAAGGAGAATCTTGTGCCTACAGTTCAGCATGGTGGAGGTGGTGTGATGGTCTAGGGATGCATGGCAGCCAATGGCGTGGGTCAGCCTAACCTTTATAGACTCGACATTAAATCATATGGGGTATATTAACATATTAAAAGAAAATTTGAAGCAGAGCGCACAGGATTTGAACCTTGGAGATGACTTTTGGTTTCAGCAGGATCCTAAACACACTGCCTATAATGTTAAGCTCTGGCTTCTCTACAATATCAAAATCAGTAGCGTTCTCCTCCACAATCGCCAGATTTAAACCCAATTGAGCATTTATGGGACTTATTGGAGAGAAAAATTCGCCAACACCACATTACATAAAAAGAAATGTTGAAAAGAGTGATCATCACATAATGGAATACCATTTCTTCTGAGGAGACATCCAAACTCGTCCAATCTATGCCCAAACAATTGACAGAGGTTCTGAGACGTAAGGGTTATCCAACCAGCTATTAAAGTTTAGTTGACAGCTAGTGTCAGGTATTTTTAAAGACTTTTTTAGTTGTACGCAAACTTTTTCTGGTAGCCATTTGCGTTATTTTTCATTTTCATTATTATTTTTTAACACAACGTGTGTTATATAGCATAAATTATTATGAAAAGTTACTCAATTGTGTAAGGAATAAAATAAATACATTATGAAATTACTATCATTCTTAAAATATGATTTTTTTTCATTCTTGCATATTTTGCAGTATTAGCTTGTACACAGACTTTTTTCTGGCAAGTGTATGTTTCTATTAAATTTTACCTTTTGCTGTATGATTTCTTATGGGTGAACGCAGACTTTTTCTAGCAAAGTGTACTTTGGACTTGGGGGCCTAACATATTCATCGTTATCGCCAATCTATACTTGAATCATGTCTTTATAAAATGCGTACAAGACGAGAAAATGGTAGTACAAATGAAAAAATATTCACAATACACAAATTGAAGTTTTTATCAGTAAACTTACTTTTAAAGAAGGTACGGTTGATTTGTCGAGATCAGGCGCGTGTTTTTCACCTCGCCAAAATCGATAAATGCGCCAAAATCTGGTAACCTCTTCTGAATTTGTTTTCCAGTGAAGGAGAGTCGTTTTTTGGCTAAATTTTACGAGCATGCGCAGTAGAGATTTCTTTCATTTTAACAGTTTTAACGATATCGCGGCAAGGATTAGCGCATTCGTAATTCGTTTTATTTTATTTATCAGCAGTTTAATTCTCCAACGGTCTTTCAGCTTTTATTGCTTTAAAAATTTTCGCTAGAGAGGAAGCGGTTGTTAGCTTTTTGCTCCG